>OV651833.1:334093-565930 GCA_927349885.1 Psylliodes chrysocephalus
ATTTTTAATTTATGTGTGGTAATTTATTATTATTAAAAATTAATAATTAGATAATTATTTTTAATTCTCTTTCTGGAGCAATATATATTCAAATAGTGAAAATACTATTTTTTAAATACATACTTCCCTTTTTTTTTAAATAAAACTATAATTATGAAAGGCATAAAAACATATTTTCTTGTTAAAATTTTTATTTACTAATTGATTTAGTTTGAATCTATTAAACAATTATTGCAATGTTTGCAAATTTGTCTATATAAATGAGAATGATTTCTTCGTAGAACAATAGTTAAAAAAAATATACATGCACACCCAAATATATATATATATATATATATATATATATATATATATATATATATATAGAGTGGAAGGGTAGTCTTTGCTGAATAGTATCGTAAAATCAAACTACATTCTCAGATAAAACATTTATTAAATAATAATTTAGGTACATAGCAATCTTCCTAACTAAGTTCCTTATTAGTAATTTCTATATTTAATCTAACACACTTATATACATAAACAACTAATGACATAAATTTTGACATAACAGTTAAATTTCAAACGACATAATTCTATGTAACTGAATTTTAAACACAATAATTTAAACTTATATTGTAAAACTGTGTAATAGAAGTTCTATATGTGCATCACAATCGTAAATTTTAAAATATTTAACATTATTAGTAATTCATCCTCACAAAGATGTAAGTAACTCACTCTCTTAATAATATTAAGTTCTTATGAAGACACACCACACCTTTTATAGATTCCCTGAAGATGGAAATAAGTAATTAAATTTCCGAAAGCTTGGATCATCTTTAAAGAGTTTTTCTTTATTACATATTGCTGCTGCCCCCAATAAATTAGTTTGATTTTATATATATATATATATATATACATACATAATAACTTCCCTTTTTTCCCTCAGGTCTCGAGATTTTTTTAATTTAGTTTTTGTTTGTCTTTTACTATCTCTAAATTAATAAAATTTCAATATAGGAGATAGATTCCTTCTCTCAAAGTAATGGTAATGATAGTAACTCGGATGCGTTAGTATTTGAACCCGATGACGAACTTCTAGCAATTCTAGCAGAAAATAATCTAAATGAACCAGTTCAAGCCGATGTTGAGAAAGCTGGTCCATCAAATTCTATCCAGTTAGTCGTAGGAGACAGTAATCGTCAAAAAGAAAGTGTTTTTCCGGAGGTATATTTTTAATACTTTTTATTTGGTACTGTTTGCATGCAATACAGACTGTCAGTTTATTTAGTAATTAATTCTTTGAATTATGGATAAATTGGGTCTATTTTACCTTATTTTATTTGTTTATTTTAGTACAAAAATATATATATAAAAAAAAAATCAAGGCTGATTTTAACATTCAATTAGGATCTCTAGTAAATAGTTATATTTTTGATCATTTTGTGTTTAATTTTCATCTGTTTTGATATATTGATAAACTGAAACAAGCAACTAATATTTTATTGACTAGGCTTAAAAGTTTGTGTTTAATTATCTTTTTTGAGTTCAGAAAGCAGTTATTTTATTTTTGTCCAACCTTCCATGGGATAGTAAATGTGTGTATAAAATTGCTGAATATTTCAGGGTTTGGAGCTAACATTAAACAAGTCAACTGATGGAAAACTTGTTCTATTGAATAAGGGCCACTTAAATAATAATTTAAGGCAGAAATTGGTACGCTGTATCGTCAACGAATTAATTAGAGTCTACGGTATTAAGTAAGCGACATTTTTTTTATTAAATAGCTGTAAGTGGTTGGAGGACAAATCGTGCAGTTTTGACCTCACAGCTGTTTATTTACTATTGATCTTGCCATTTGTTTTTTATATTTAAAATAACGGTTTAATAAAGAATAATATAAAATTGTTCATTCTAAGCTGCAGTGAGGTTAAGTTGACCCTCCAATTACTTACAACTATTAAAAATTGCGGCCTATTGACATTCTTGTTTAGCCATGAAATTAACCTTTTTTACTTTGGATGTAACAATAATTTTTTATAAGTATACATACCTCGCACAAGAAATGAAATAGTCATTGACATAATTTAGATATTTTTCATTCAAGGATCAAAACAGATATTTTTTTAAGAGTCTCCAACGAAATCGAAAGATTGTTCCATAACGAGAAGGCCGAATCTTATTTTGTACCGTACTTCCCTCCCGAAAAGAAACGGAAACTAATACAAATTGAAAACGAGATTGATAGTTCAATTGAAGAAGAGAAAGGTAAAGGAGTGGGACCCAAAGGAAAATTGTGGAACAAATACGTTAATGTACGTCATGCATTAAACACTGCAAATGCATCGAAAGTAACTAAAAGCATAAACGTATGCGAGAAAGAGAATAAGGTCCCCGATGAAAATGATCAAGAAAAACAATTTCTTAACTTCTTAAAAGTCGCTATAGAACCATTCAATAAAGTTTTGGAGGCTTGGGAAAATTCTAGCAAACTTAGACGAAAATTGTATGGTAATGCCGGACTTACTGAAATTTATAAGGAATTTCCCTGTTTAAAACAAAATAATGGAATAGAACTAGTAAGTTATATATTTATTAACCCAGAAATGTATTATGTGAAAATGATGTTGAACTACATAATTTTTCAAAATATTAGGTTTATTATTGTCATCCAAAACTTTGAACTTTTTCATACCTTCCAGTGTCAAGTAAGAATACATTATAGCAATTTATTATTTTTTTTTGTTTTTTAGATTGAAACAGATTTTAATCGAAAATTTCCTGATAAAATTGATATTATATATACCACATGGCCCAAAGTTTCAAAAGCGATTCTTTCAGAAGCAAATGAAAGAAAAATTAATGTCATCAACAATACTAATTGCGGTAAGTTTGTAGAACTGTGTTCCCTTATAGTAAAATTACATTTTTAAAAAGCAAATAAAAAAATGTCTTAATTTCAACTCATTAAATTTGATGAATATATTAATTTGGTTAAGTTCAAAACTTCCATTGTACACTTTAAGGTTTATCATAGTGCATAGTTCATTTAAATAAACATTGCCTTATTTAGATGACGCTATCTTTTTTCATCACTATAAATGCTCCTCTAGATTTTTTTGTCTGAAAAATATAATTGGGAGAAATAATGAATGCAAATTTTTCGGGTACAACTGTAAATCTGATTAATAGAAAACAAATTTTTGTTGCACATAATTTATTATTCATTAAATTTACTTTTCATATGGCGAACTTTAAAGAAATGTTTTTTTTTTTGTTTTAGAAAAGAGCCTCCACTCAATTCTTTCGTTGCCTTATTTGTGTCCTCCAGTAATGTTGAAAAAGTCAAGAAAAGGTAATATTTGGAGGCCCACGAGGAGTGAAATTCAAGAAAGTTTCTTTTCCATTTATGCAGTAAGTATTTAAATAGATTTTTATTATTATGGTTACTCTCAGTTTTAAAAAAGGCTTTTAATTTAATAATTTTTATACTATTTTTTTAAATTATCTCAATAACTGGTAAAAACTATGAGTGTTAAAATTTACAAACCTCATATACATTGACAGATGTTTAGACTGAATAATTTGAAGTTAATGGGTTTGTTTTGGTTCAAACAGAATCGGCGATTCTAGTTCTCAAATACACTTGACGAATTCGTTTTTTAAGATCACGTTGCGAGGTTATGATAACCTATTAGCTGATCGGGTATAATTCAGTGATTCTGAACTGGTTCCCAAAAGAACCAAAAAAAAACCCACATGTCATTTAGACAGTCACATTCTGTCAAAGTGTATAAGGCTAATACATTTTGAATGAACATTCTTGCATCTGGCTGTTGTAGAATTTGGCGTATTTCATCTATAGTAAATAGACCTAAGTCATAGATGATATACAATTGAGTTCTCTGACATAAGCATAAAAATATTAAAATTTGACGTGTGTAATTTATAGAATCTCGAAGAATTAGAACAAAAGATTCAAGATAGAAAGAAGAAACTCCGAGAATATAACATAACGTTACAGCCATTTGCGGCCATTTTGGGTACATTAGAAAATCCAGAAGGATATTTTATTATTATTGATGAGATCAAATACAAAATTGGATCATCCATTCGCACATTAGAATGCCTCTTTAAATTTTTTCATGGGCTGGATGTAGCTTACCCACCAGAATGTGAACACATCTGGTTGGTAATTGAAGATCTGTTATTTCAGATGAAGCCTTCCAAGAAATTACCCTCCACTTCTACAGTAATATCTGACATTAAATATTATATTGAAGAAAATTAATGTTTTCTTAGGTTTTTAGTACCTGTATGATAATTTTTTTAATTGAATTTATTTTTATTTTAGTTTTTGGTGACTGGTAATATTACTCTAAATGTTTGTCAGTCCTACTTTTTTTTGATTTAATACTCTTTTGTTTATTGTTAGTTTTAGACTGAGTTAGTTTTTACGATTTTTTAATAATATGCCTCAGTGCAATTTTTGTAGTGACTCTTTTTTTAAAGTAAATGCTTTAATTACACATTTAAAAATTATTCATAGATGTGAAGAATATGGAGTTTTTGTTTGTGGGGAAAAAGAGTGTCATAGACATTTTCCATGTTTAAAAACCTTTAGAAAACATTTAAAATCACACGAATCATTGTCTAATAGCCAAATGGTTTCTAGTAATGATTCATTGTCTAATTTCTCGACAGTTTCTAACATTAACGAAGCATGTTACATGTCTGTTAATTGTTCACCCTCTTTATCAAATAGCATCAACGAAACCTCATTGATTGAATCGCGAGTATTTATTAGAGATGCTGCCTTTAATGAGTTTAAAGAAAAAATGACTGAAAATAATATCAATTTCATATGTGATTTATATTCAGAAAAAACTTTGTGTAGAAAATATGTTCAAAAAATTATAGAAAAAGTAACTGTGTTATTATTAGATCCATTAAATATGTTTAAAAATAATCTAGGAAATATCTTGAAAAATCATTCAGTTTCCGAATCCGATAAATTTGAAATAAATAAATATTTTGTCGAACTTGAAAATATATTTGAAGGTTTTCACAGTGAATATCTCAGGTTTGCACATCTAGAAAATTTAGGAGTTTTTATTAAACCTTTAGAATTTACAGTTGGGGAGCGTTTAGAAAAAAACAAAAATGGTATTCTTATTACAAAGAAATATACTGCTCAGTTTATTTCATTAAAAAATGTGTTACAGTCATTTTTTTCATTGTCTAATGTTTTGTCTGAAACATTGCAATATTTAAAGACTCAGAAAATAATTCTTAATATAGTTCAAACAGAAAATTGGAAAAACAAAATATCAAATTTCAAGTGTAGTGATATTGTTCTACCACTCTTTTTGTATTATGATGATTATGAAATAGGAAATCCATTGGGGTCTCATTCAGGCATACATAAAATTGGGGCCATATATTATTCAGTTGCTTGCTTGCCACCATCAGTACAATCACGTCTGGACAATATTTTTATTGGAATGCTATTTCACAGTTCAGATCTAAAGGAATTTGGAGAAAAAATAATGTTTTCAAAATTAGTTGACGAGTTAAATACATTATCAAAGAAAGGCATTTCAGTAGCAATAAATAATACTAATGTACATATATATTTCTGTGTAGCTCTCTTTTGCGGTGACAATTTAGCTCTAAATTCTCTATTTGGTTTTCAAGAAAGTTTTGTAGCTAATTCTTTTTGTAGATTGTGTAAAAGTTGGAAATCTGATACACAAAAAGATGTGGTTGAAAATATTTCTTTGCTGAGAAATAAAACAAATTATTTTCTGACTTATTAATAAACAATGCCTATTTAACTGGCATACGATTTAATCCTATACTCAATAATATAGAACTATTTCATGTTACTGAAAATTATAGTGTCGATATTACACATGACATATTTGAAGGGGTAGGAAATTATATAATGTCATATTTGCTTTTTGAATGTATTATTGTGTCAAAATTTTTTAGCATAGATATTCTTAACACTAGGTTAAAATACTTTGAATTTGATTCTGGGCATAATAAACCCCCTCTTATTACAATCGAAAATGTAAAAAATAAGCACCTAAGAATGTCTGCTGCGGAAATGAAATGTTTTATCCTAAATGCGGGTTTAATTTTTGGTGATTTGATTCCAGAAGGTAATAAATTTTGGCGTCTTTATACATTGTTAAGAAAAATACTTGAAATTGTATTATCTGATTTTGTTATGCCTGACATGTATGTCAAATTAGGAGAGTTGGTCCGTGAGCATCATTTTTTATACAAACAGTTGTTTGGAAATTTAAAACCAAAATTTCATTTTATGGTCCATTATCCATTAGTTTTAAAAAAATGTGGCCCTTTAGGTAAAATTTCAACCATTCGTTATGAGGCAAAACATCGAAATTCTAAATTATCAGGAAATGTTGTGGCTTCTCGAGTAAATATTTCCTACACTTTAGCTATAAAACATCAACTACAGTTAGGTAACAGATTATTAAGAAAATCTGAATTGTGTACTGATAATGAGATACCAACCTGTCAAAAAAATCATAGAGTGCATGATATTGTCCCAGACTTTGACAATGTTCTTAAAAATTCTGCTTTGTTAATAAAAGATGAAACAATACCAAATCGTTTTTTACAGTTTGTTGCTAAGGTAAAGAGGGTTACAGTAAAAAATAAGGTATTTAAAATGCAAGATGTATTTTCATTTAATATTGAAAATCGGACTTTTGGTTATTTAGAATTGATAATTGTTAATAGAGATAACCAAATTTGTTTTATATTTGAAGAAATGGAAGTATTGTCTTTTAATGAACATTGCTTTTCTCTACATTTAAATAATACTAAGAAAAGAAAAAGTCTGTTTCTAGATGACAATCTTGTTATAAATATTCACAAAATACAATTAAAAGACAATAAAAATTTTATTTCACTGTTTTAATAAAAATTCCGCAAAGTTAAGCAATAATTGTTGACTAATATTCATGTATCATCCATATTTATTTTGTTATGTTCTTATCTATTTCATGTTTATTTATTTTGTTTATTGTGGTTGTCTAAATAAATGTTAATTGGCTATATATGTATGTGTTTTAATTGTAAATCCTTTCATTTTTAACTTATTAGTTTCTTTTATTATTATATAATATTGTTTGACACGTTTAAAACAAGGTGTTATTGTTGCTCATGTACGATTTTATCATTTTTTTGATAGGAACTGATCTGTTATTCACATTGCGGGATTAGGACTTTTTCAAGCTTGCATTATTATGAGGATTTACTTTGGAATGCGTCTCCTAATACAAAATATAGCCATGCAAACTTGTACGTATCCCACTTTTAAAGTTTTTATTTCTTTTTGGTGAAAAAAATACGTACTTGTAGTTAAAGGTGTTCGTAAAGCCACTTTTCTAAAGTTTGATTTAATTTTTATGGCAAACAATCTCATAATTTTTTAAACGATATTCTTGAAAAAAATCAAAATTTGGAACAGCGGCTCCAGAGGAACACAGATTTAATCTTTAACTTACGTACTTTTTTTGCTTAAATAGAAGATAAGAAATAAAAGTCGGATAATACAAAAAGTTTGCATGACTGTATTTCGTATGGAAGGAGACAATTACCTAAGTATATTTTCTTCTGAAGAAACCTTTTGACCACTAACGGATAGTCTTTTAAAGCTGAAACAGTTATTACTTCGTTCTTATACAAGTTTCTTTTAAGAATAATAAAGTGAACCTATTTATCGTGTTTATAAACCATTTAGTTGTCAATAGATAATCTTTTAAATTTTAAAACTGTTACCATTTTATTTTTATACACGTACCTTTTAACATCGATACAGTAAAAATATAGTTCTAAAAAAGTCAACTATTTCCTTAACAAAAGTTACATTATAATCTTGATAACATCGACATTATAACGATGAAATTTTAACTATTTAACTGTTATATCAATAATCTACAACACATTTTCATTTGTAAACGATTACTAGTAATACAAGTTTTTTGAAAAAACTACCTCTATGACATTGAAAAGGGAGCTAGGCTGGCGCCTATTCAATGCAGAAATCTTTTAATGGTTATAAGATTTCATTTAACGGCTAAAAGAAATTTCTCTCGGTGCAGTGGAAAAACTGTAGAAGAACATAATGAGAGGCTAAAGAAGGTTTTGGAAAGAGCTGATAGCTTTAATATTCGTTTCAACAAAGAAAAATGTAAATTAGCTGTAAGTGAAGTACATGGGTTACAAAATAACGAAAGAAGGGCTTAAACCGGATAATTCAAAGGTTAACGCTATAAAAAATTTAACAACTCCAAAAGATGAAAAAAATATTCAACGATTTTTAGGGATGGTAACATACGTAGGAAAATTTATAGAAAATTTGTCGGAAAAAACGGCTCCACTTAGAGAATTAATTAAGAAAAATAATATTTTTAAGTGGGAGGATATACATGAAAAAGCATTTAATAAATTAAAAAATGTTCTTTCTCAAAGTCCGTGTCTCAAATATTTTGATAGCAACAAAGCTATCACTATTTCAGTCGATAGTTCACAAAATGGTATGGGCGCAGTACTTTTGCAAGACCAAATTCCATGTGCGCATGCATCGAAGGCATTAACCGAGGCACAAAAAAGATATTCTCAAACCGAAAAAGAAACTTAAGCTGTACTTTTTGGAGTCACTCATTTTTATCAATATGTTTACGGCAGAAGTTTTGTGGTCGAAACAGATTATAAACCTTTAATACAAATAATTAATAAGGCAATTAATGACTGTCCATCAAGATTGCAACGTTTTATGCTTCAGCTACGCAAATATGATTTCCAACTAGTTTACAAACCAGGCAAAAAAATTGATTCTAGCAGACACACTTTCCAGAGCGTTTGAAAGCAAAAATTTTAATGAAAATTTAGACTTAGAGGTAGATGCGCAAGTATGTCTGATTAAAATGAATCTGAATGTAACTAAAGAAAAACGACAAGAACTAATAAATCTAACAAATACAGATCCAGTGCTTGCGGCATTAAAACAACAAATAAAAGTAGGTTGGCCAAATAAAATAAAACGAGTTCAAGATAACATAAAGTTTTACTATAAATTTAAACATGAAATAACAGAAATTGATGGACTTGTGTATAGAGATGTAAGAATGATTGTTCCAAAAAGTTTTCGAAACGAACTTCTAGAAAAATTACATATAGGGCATTTAGGTATCAGAAAATCTATTGAAAAAGCAAATAATTCATTTTATTGGCCTGGTATGAATAAACAAATAACGGGACATGATTTTGTCATGTCACCAGTGCCAATCTTTACAAAATTCTCAGCAACATGAAACGATGATTCCCCATGACATCACGAAATTACCGTGGTACAAAGTTGCTTGTGATCTTTTTTATTTGTATGGCCAAGCTTATCTATTATTAATAGACTATTACTCAAAATTTGTTGAACTGGTAAATTTAAAAAATTATTGTACTAGCCAACATGTAATATTTCACCTAAAATCAATTTTCTCAAGGCAGGGCATACCCCGCATAGTAGTTACAGATGGTGGAGCAGAATTTAACAGTTTGAAATTTAAAGACTTTTCAAAGAAATGGGAATTTGAGCAAATTATGACCTCTCCCAGATATCCTCAATCAAATGGTCAAATAGAGAGAACAGTTCAAACT
Source organism: Psylliodes chrysocephalus (assembly GCA_927349885.1). NCBI lineage: Eukaryota > Metazoa > Arthropoda > Insecta > Coleoptera > Chrysomelidae > Psylliodes > Psylliodes chrysocephalus. Next base: position 343,769 of record OV651833.1, read on the forward strand.
ATTAAAAAGTTACTAAAAAAATGTCATTCAAACAATGAAGATCATTTGCTAGCGCTTTTGCACTACAGAAATACTCCTGTAGACGGCAAAAATACACCAGCCAACATTTTGATGAATAGAAATTTAAGAGACTTATTACCAAATTGTAACAGCCATTTTTCACCAAAGCTTTTTGATAAAAACAGATTAAATAAACACATAGATAACTCTCAGAAAAAAAAAACAAAATTATGACAAAAGTGCTAAAGATTTGGAGCCTTTAAAAAATAACGATTTAATTTTGGTACAAATAAAGCCAGGTGAAATTTGGAAAAAAGGTAAAATTGTGAAAAAAGTAGGAATTAGGGCTTATAAAGTCGTTTTGAAAAATGGCTCGATTTTTATAAGGAATCGAAGGTTCATTAAAGGGCGAGCCATGTTCCAAAAACAACAGTAACCACAGTAACATACCACCTAAGATAGTGAATCCAAATTTCTATCAAAATGACAGATCTATACCAATAGTTATTAATAGATATTAATGAGGCAATGCCTGACATAGATAATAAGGACGTAGTTAACAACGAAAACCTAAATCGTAACGAGCCTGAGCAAAGGGCAAAAACATCACAAAATACAAGTAAACTTGAAAATACTAAGTTAAGCATGTCAGGGAGAGCCATTAAGGTGCCTTACCATCTTTCAGAGTATGAGCATGAGGTGGAGTAAATGAATACACATTCACTTCTTCTCATACATTGAGGGATGATAAGAAAATAAAAGAGTGCTAGGGTAGGACAAATAATAAGTGATATGTTTGTAATAACTCTAATGTTTTGTCTATAATATACATATGTTTTGTCTGTAATAAACATATGTTTTGTCTGTAATATTATACATAAGTGTAAATTGTTTTGCAAAAATTTCATGTAACATACATATGTATGAAGCTGTATATTTAGGATAAGGAAAATTAATTTATTGAGCAATGTAAATTGTAAACTATAGAAAGGGGAATGTAGTGTATGCAACTAAGCATATATATATATATATAATGTATTATTATGCAACTATGCATACAGATGTATAGAAGACAGTTGGTATCCTGGAGGTCACGACAAAGAATGTCGAGTGTCAAATAAACAGTTGTTAACCTACCACGAGACGAAGTAGTTTGATTTTTAACCTTTAACCTAAAACGAAGATAATCATTATAACAAAGGACTGAACTCAACAATCTGTGCTCTATACCTATACTTTTTAATTTTTTTATCAAATGGTTTTGATCAACAGAATCAAATGCGTTTTGAAGAAAAACAATTAATTTTTAATTATATATGGCGGGTTGTACAATAGACAGTTAAAATGTAGACTTAGTTTAAACTGTGAACTTTGTTGAATACCCATCGATTATTGTTAAACATAGTTTTAAAAATAACATTTGTTTTTTGAATATAACCAGTTAAAAAAACTCCTGTTAGCTAAACTGAGTTTACAATATTCTTTGTACAACCTGGCCATAATGTATTTTGTAATAACTATAAATCTATATAGGTAATTATTATTTTTATTTTTCAGTAATAGTTTCCCTGTAACTTCTGAACTATGTTTTATTATTTTTAGTTGTAAACAAGAATCTGATAAGTACCTATATTGTACAGATTTAAATATACAAAGGGTCCTGTAAATATACTGACAAACTTTTAGGGGTGGTAGAGAAGACGTCAAAATAAAAATTTTTGCTTAACAAAAATGTAATATTTTATGGAAAACGACTAAAAATACCAACTAGCCTTCGTTCAAAATTTTTAAACCTCATTCATAAAGTACATTAGGGTATAGTTTCATGTAAAAAACTTGCACTAGAAGCCATCTATTGGTCAGGCATTACTATAGACATTGAAAAACTAATATACAATTGTCAAATTTGCCAGCAATATTCAAAGTATCAGATATCCCTAGGCAAAAAAGTCGGCATTGATTTTAAAACCTTAGATAAACAAGATTATCTAGTGATTGTAGATTATTATAGTAAATTTGTGGTGGTAAACAAATTGATCTCTAAAACCGCCCAAAGTGTAATATCAACACCAAAAAATATTTTTTCCATCCAGGGGCTCCCACTCGAAATTTTGTCAGATAATGGTCCCTCGTTCAATTCCTGCGAATTTGTTTCTCACATAAAAATACGAACATACTGCGTCTGGCCCTTTATATGCCAGATCTAATGGCATGGTAGAAAGAGTCATTCAGACAGTAAAGGGACTGTTAAATAAAGCCGTAAAAAAGGAGAAGATCCTTTCCTATCAATCTTGAATTATAACATCACACCCAAGCAAGACGTACCAGCACCATGTGACTTGCTAATGAGTAAAAGGTTACGACCATTACTACCTGTTCATAAAAAAAATTTACAACCCAAGTTTCCTACAAAGGAATTCAAGAAAAATTAGAAATAGCAAAAGATAAACAAGCGGCTTATTACAACATATCTACCCGAAAGCTAAGTAAACTGTTTCTTCATCAACAAGTTGATACTAGAAATTGGACCCCTGCTACCTGTAGTATTTTAGATTAATTTTTATTTTATACTTTAAGGGTTGGCATTACTGAGAGTTTGCCCCACTGAATCATTTGTCAAACACATGTCTTGTCATGTGTCGACGCGACGCAGATTGTCTTTTTGTAATGTGTAATGTCTGTACCGCTATACTTTCAAGTGAATAAAGTTAATTGTAAAAGTCTTGTCTCAATTAATGTGTAACCTAGTCAAATACACAACACTACCATTATAGAAAAATCAGGGCCGAATGATTATCTTTTAAAAACTGAGGAGGGTGGTGAATATCGTAGAAACGGCATTTTATGTTAAAATACCCGTATCTATTATAGTTGGCAACCCTGTCTGAATTAGTTACTTTTGTTTTATAAAGATGACTACCTGTATTGTCGTCTGTCAATGACAATGTCAATGTAAGTTCTTCCGGTAAATTAACCTAACCTGAGTTGCTATTTTAATTTTAGTATTGTTTGTTCAAATAGTTATTCGTTAATGAAAACCTTTCACCAAACTATTTCCACATTATTTTCTCTAACATGGGTTATGGGCCCAGATGAGCTTTGGTGATTGGTGAAGCAAGATAAAGAAAAATAAAAGGTATGGTTACGAGAAGGCGTAGCACGTGTAGGCGGTGCTAGTTTTATTTTTTGGGCAAGTATAATACCAGCAATAACGATGGCTGAAGGCAATGAAAATAAATATGGAATAATCGCATTCAAGGGAAGCAATTTTGATAATTGGAAATTCCGAGTTGAGTCAGTATTAAAAGCACTTGAAGTCCAAAACGTTTTAGAAGAGATACCGGAGGCAAGTAAAGATGAAAAATTGATGAAAATGGACAATAAAGCAAGAAATATAATAGTACAGAGTGTAGCAGATTCGCACATGGAGAATATGAAAGATATAGAAAGCACTAGAGAAATGTTCATAAAACTGGAGGCCGTATTTGCAAAGAAGGGAATTTCATCAAAATTTTACTTATTGAAAGTCCTAATGAATTTAAAATATAACTGTTTAACGGCCATTTGCACCGACTTTTTTTAACTGTTATTTAAGTAATGGACCTTTAACTTTAAGTGCTACTTAAGTTCCAAATGATTTGCACGGATTCATTTTATCAAAACTTTTACTAAACGGTTCTTCATCTACGTTACAATTTGGCAACGTCCCGATGACCCAGTGATTATTTGTGTTTTCTGTTGGAACCTTGTTTTTAACCTAAAAATAAATACATATATTCTCCTATCTTTGATTTCCGCTAACAACTTTCGTTTGGTTTTTATTTTTTTTTATTTAATCGTAAGTCGTAATTAGCCTTCTTCATTTATCTAGTTACTCTGAGCAAAATGCTCCTATTATAAGTTTTTGCTGTGTGTCTGATAATTGCTATTATAAAAAATCTAATCGTAATAACAAAAAATCAAATAATCCTTATCGAGTGCATAATTACAGTGGCAAAGATGGTTTTGCTAAACACATCTAATAATTATTATTAGAATAAATGTTACGATTATCTGAAATTCCACTTATGATTATACACATATTGCGTTATACATTTCACTTAATAATGGTTATCCAGCTCTTAATTGTAGTTATTTCTATCACTACCTACCATTATTCATTTCATTTCATTTCAAAACATTTATTCAATTTTTAAAACATTTTTGACAACAATATATATACATATAATAAAAACACACTGTACGCAGTACAGCATGCGACCCTATTGGTAAACCGATAGAGTCAAAGACGATTCCTCCGCCTGTTATATGTGAACATATTTCCACTGTTTTGAGGTTGTTAAACATATACGACCTCACTCCTTACCCAAGGGGTATTATTGAGGGATTAGGAGGGATTATGATCGGGAATTGTAAGTGTTTGTAGATATGTCGTGTGTTAGTTTCGTTACTGTCCCCTGAAAAAGCTAGAAAAAACAGGGTTGTCGTTCGTGGTATGTGGTCTTGTGGTAGTCTGTGGTTTTTTGTCTTAATTCACAGAGAGGGTGGACTATAAACCTCCCGAAAGTGCCTCGGTCGAGTGCGAAAAATCGCTCATTCATTTTCATTTCAGTCTTTTATTTACAATATATACATTTGTTTTATAATAACAGTCTATTTACATTAAATTATTTGTGTAAGGATTTCTTCTTACGAATTTAAAGAAGTATTCTCTTCCACGATGATCTTCAATCAGACCATGGCCGATGTCCTGACCGTATAAACAGAGGTTAATATTTAATATTTATGTGCTAATGACTTCTCCTTATTGTAGTACAACATTATAAGTCAATTTTGGTGCTTACTAGAACGATAACGGGATATTATTGGGTTTTTGTGTGATTTTAATTGTGTCTGTATTTCCCTGAAAAACCGTTCGTAAAAAACAGGGTTGTCCTTGTTTGTAAGTGCGTCTTGTGGTAGTTTTTGTACGTGAAAATTCAAGTTACACGACCCCACAGCGGCATCACAACCTCGCACGAAAGTCGCAGCAAGCCACATTCATCATTCATTTCAAAATTACTTTATTTACAATATGTACATTTCAATCTAATAACATTTTAATAACATATAATACAGAGGGATTTCTTCTTGACTTCAGGAAGTGTTCCTCTTCTGCAATGACCCCAGGCGGAGCCATGACCGATGTCTTGGCCGTGAAATTAAAATATATTAGTATACGTTGTGATTTCAAGTGACCCCTCCTTGCTAAAATCAGCATTATAGGTCAATATAGATTATTAACCAGATCAGTAATGGTAAAGTGCTAAGTTTTTGTGTGATTTTACTTTTGTCTGTCGTCCCTGAAAAACCAGTTGAAAAAACAGGGTTGTCCTAAAATGTGTGTCATTTATGTGGTAGTTTATGTGCATGAATTAGTAAAATCACAAGACTACCCAATTAAGCCATCAAACAACGCAGAAATTCCGGCAAGCCATGAATTTTCGCACTGTGTGATGACGTCACCATCCGACGATAGTTTGTAACTAATCGTCGTAGTGATTTTACTATTCAGTGGGGTCTTCGCTGTTATGGAGGATGTACGTCGATTTTCTCATGTATCCTGTCTCGTATGTATGTTAGTGAGTGCATTTTGCGGATATTCATGCCCCTACTCACACCAATTTCCCAGAAAATCACAGAAATTCTGAGAAAAAGTGCTTCCGTAGTCGCATAAACATCCACAAGAGCATTTTACAATGTACTTAAACGAATGTTACTGTATTTTAAAATTGAATGTTATGAGTTAATTTAAAAGATTGAAATTGATGTCAACGTCTGTCATGAACGCGTTGTATGTCTCTATGACGTCTTTTCCCGTTTTACACTTAACTAGTCTGGCGTTCAGTTCTCTGACTGCTCTGGTTAATTCACCTATATTGATGAGTCTATTGAGGGTCTCAAATTCATTATTTAGGGCCGTGAAATCGTCCATGGTCACGCCTGGGGTTGATTGTCTTTGCATTTCGGGTCTTCTGGCTGGGATTCTCACGTTTTCTGCAGTATCTCGTGCGATTTTCGTGGGTAGTGCTGAATATTCATTATTTGAGTTACGGTTTTTGTTTCTGGCCTCCCATTGGTTCAGGATCGGCTGTGGGGCGGGAACATATTTCTGCTGCTGTTTCGGTCTTCTTTCTAGCATTCTCTCTAATTTTTCTACGTAATTAGGACACTTGGAATAGTTAGCGGGGTGATCACCCCCACAGTTTGCACATGTTGCCGGCGTATCTGTAGTTTTTAAGCAGGTTCTCGTGTGGTGATCACCCGCACACTTCAAGCATCGTGCTTTTCGGCCACAATTGGAGGTGGCGTGCCCCCACTGTTGACAATTGTGGCACTGTATGATGAGTTTCATGGATTTCCTCAACTCCCATGTCACTCTGGTATAAAGGACCCTTCGGCAATTTTAATTTAGATATTCCAACGTGATTACAGGGTCTGTAACCACGAGAAATAGTGGACGTTCTTTGGTGCGCATTTGATAAATCGCACGTGGCTTTATCTCATGGTCTTCTTCAAGGTTCACCTCAATGTCTACGATTTTGGTACCTTCTGCTAGACCTCTAAGGACGAAGGCATGTGATTTGTCATCCCTAGAGGTGTAGGTATGATATGGCATATTCTCAGATTTAATATTGGCTAGCACTCGCTGATGATCTTCTTTGTTTTCTACAATACTAGTAGGAATGTCATTTTTATTAGCCTCCATTCTGATGCAAGGGTCACTGTTTATCCTAGTTTTGGGGATAGCACCCTTGAAAATAGGTATTTGTGGGGCTGAAAGTGTGGACTCAGACTCTCCAGAGAAGTTACTCAGTTCGCCCCTCTTTTGAGCGTTATCCACACTTACAGATGTTTTTTCTGGGGGTTTATGGTTAATGCCTCTGGTTAGGGTAGCTGTGTTGCCAAAGTCAAGGTTTCTTTTAACAACATTTGTAGGAAGCTGTAGAGTTTTAAATTTTATGTTTTTTGCAGCTTGAATGAATTCAGGTGAGCCAATTTTGGGGGGGATTTGTACTGTTTCCGGTTTAGGGTTAGATTCTGTGTCCATTGGGGAGTCCGTGCTTTCGACAGAGTCTCCTGACCTTTCTAAGACATCGATTAGTTTTTGCGTGGATATATCATCGTCTTTACCACCTGCTTGACTATCTTGGCTCTCCTGACTGTCCTGGAAATCCAGTGACTCCTCTGAGTCAACCGTGGACGGCTTACGCGCCGGTAATACCCCTTCTATATTGATGATTTCCTCTTCCTCTTCTGTGGGTTTGGAGGTCACCTGAAGGTGAACCCTCGAAAATTTTTGCCGGGGAGTCTTCCTGTTGATGCTTTTCCTTATCAGTTACAATAGGTGGACACAGAGCATCAAAAATGTTAGTACTCACATATGTTGATCCTGTTCTCTTTATTTTGGCTTTTGCCGTCTTCGGCGAATTCAGTTTAAGTACTCTTTCGTACTGTGGTTGAGTGAATCTGCATCTATTTTTAAGGCGTCTCGTATATTCGGTCTCAAAACCCTTGGAAGTTATGGGAGGCCCTGCGGGCTCCGACATTCACGGTGTAATCACCGATACTTTGATTTATACTTAACCCTGGCGTAATTGAAAACTTAGATTTTGAAAAATTATATTTTGCTTGACAGCTGTCACTATTATCTTAAGCAGACGAACGTAGACTTGGAGGCAAACGATACCTAAGAGAGTCCTAGGTGCAGCAAGCCACGATTTTTCGCACCAGGCAGTGACGTCACCGTGCAGTCTTCCGTCCGACCAAAGTTGCTGTCTAGTCCGAGTTGTAATTTGAATATTCAGTGGGTTTTACGCTGCTAGAGTGGATGTATGTCTTATGTTGATTTTATATTTTCATTATCCGTCATTTGTGTAGATCTTGAGTGCCCCATGCAGACATCCATGAATTCTAACTTGACCATCCCCTTGATGAATAGACATTATGTCCTCCTTTAGTTCTGGGGGGAGACATTTGTCGTAAAAGTTCTCTGATATTCGAAGAATATGGTCTTTTATAGTTTCCATGGATGTTTGCATATGCATGTCTCGAATTCTGGCATAACGGTCATACCCCAACGCCAGTCGAAGACACCTGTTTTGATGTATTTGCAATGCTTTATAGTGCGTGTTCGCCATCGAACAGAAGACTGGACTTCCATATGTAAGAATTGGCCTTATAACCTGCTTATATAGGAGGAGCTTATTACTTGAGGTAACACCACTTCTCCTATGCAGCATAGGGTATAGGGCTTTAAATGCACCCGTGGCCAGTGCACATCTGTTTTCAATATGTTTTTTGAACGTTAGCCTCCTATCTAGTACAAAACCTAGGTATTTCATAGTATCTTTAGTTATGATTTCCTGACCTAGAACTTTTAGATTAGAGATGATACCCTCCTGTTGTTTGTGTGTTAATATGAGACTCTCAGTCTTGGAGGGGTTTATTTTTATTTTGTTGGCTTTTAGATAGGGGACTAACGTTCTGTTGACATGAATGTCCAGTCTTCTGGTCGCAATTTCCGCTGATTCCGATGTTTTGAATATACAGGTGTCGTCGGCGTACAAAGCCGTCTGTATACCATTTTGTCCCATGGGAAAATCATGAGTCATGATGGTATACAGATGCGGCGCAAGTACCGAACCTTGAGGTACTCCCGCTTGTGCTGTGTAGGGTCCTTGTCTCGAATTATTGATTTTGACGTAGAATTTACGGTTGAGTAAGTATGTTTGAATTGTTTTTACAATGGAAAAATGTTTAATTAATTTATTTATTTTTCAAATAGGTAGTATAGTAACAAGGGACTATAAAAATAAAGAAGAGGTTATTCATGAATAAACATAGAGTTTCTTATGTATTTAATTTTTTTATACCTAGATAGGTAGTTCTTTATTTTATTTAATTATTCTTATTGGAACACCCGGTATATACTTAAATTAAAATAGTATATTTTTTAGACTGAATCTGACTTTAATAAAAAATTCTGTGACAAAATAGATATCACATATGCTCAGTGGCCTAAAGTTTGCGCTGGTATCATTAAAGAAGGAGATGAAAGAAGCATCCGACAGAATCACTCAACGACAGGTATTGTTAACTTTTGTATTGTGTATTTAATTTGTTAATATGTATATGGAGCATAATATATTGGTTTTTTCTAACCTACATTATATATCTTTTAATACTGAGAAAAGCTATTTCTCTGGCTAATACCACAAAATACACTGAATCACTTTCCTTTGAAATACGTTTTAGAAACTTGAGCTTTCATTCAAATGTCAGTATTGAAAGATACAATGGAAATTAGAAAAAATCAGTATTGCCCATTAACACTCAATAAACTACCACCGGTTCCTTACATATTATAAGTAGCTCCAATTTTTTTTAGATAAAAATGTGAAAGCCTTGTTGCTCCTGCCATATTTATTTTCTCCCATAACATTAAAAAAGTCTAGAAAGGGTATAAGCTGGAGGCCGACAAGATCAGAAATCCCAGAAAGTTTTATTTTTCACGTAAGGGTAAGTAACAGTTTTTAGAACTATCCTTGTTAACCTGATGTAACTTTATATCCGTAACTAGAAAATAAAAAATAGACTAGAAATAAAAGTAATTAAAGGATCAACCTATATTTTATTAAATATTGTTGGTAACTACCGTTAAAAAGTACCTTGTTACTTTTTATTCCAAAAACCAATAGTTTTCCGGCTTAGAAGTTAATGAAGCATTTTCTAAAATGTGGAACTTCAAAACTAAAGCTTTTAGGTTAGGGTTGTCCCAGTTTTTTTTTTCAAAATAATTAAAAAAAAATAGAAAAAAAAACATTTTTACTTTCCTGTATAAGGAAAGTATAGGAATCATGATTTTTTTCGACCTCGAGTTTTCGACGGATGTTCACGTTTTGGGGTCCCCTGAATCCGTTTCAACTATTTGCGCGATGATGTCTGTGTGTGTGTCTGTATACTCGATAACTCATGAACGGATAAAGAGAAAAACACCAAATTTTAAACTTAAGCTTTAATCTACCCTGGGGTGAGCTGATTAGATTTTGGGCATAGTCGAAACATCTGGGGGGTACTTTATGGAATAAATCTGTTATTTACGCATGGAGAAGAAAATTTTTCAAATAAAAGATAATTGTGCTATATTTTTTTTTTCTATATTTTTTTGTACTTTACATAATTTTCCTAAAATGGTCCGTATTCGAGAAATTTGACAAAAAGTGCAAAATTAATATTTTAAAGAAAATTGTTCAAATAAAAGTTTCTTGTGATATTATTTTCTATAATATTTGTTTTATACATGATTTTCCTAAAATGGACCGTATTGAGATATTTGAGGAAAAGTGCAAATTTCATATTTTTAAGAAAATTGTTCATATAAAAGTTGCTTGTGATAATAATATGATAATCATTCTAAACAGGAAAGTCATGTGTTGGACACATCAGATTTTTTTTTATTTAAATAATTTCAGTCCTGGACCTTAAACCCAATAAGTTTTAAGCAATTTACATTCTATGTTTTTATGAGAATGGTATACTTTTTTGTATAGTAGTAGTAGCTTTATTCTTCAATAATCATTGCTGTTTATACAGAATTATATCAACAAACAAAATACTACATAATATAAATACATAAAAAATATTCAAAGCAGTATAAAAAATTTAACCAATTATGAAAAGTGTTAATGTATAATGTTAGATAATCCTGATCTGTTTTTTTTATAGAATTTTGATGAACTGGAAGCTAGAGCAGAAACTCGAAGAAATAAATTACAGGAATATAACATTACATTTCAACCGCTCGGTGCTATTGTGGGTAATCTTGATAGTTCGGAGAGTTTAGAATACTATATTATAGTAGAAGATGTTATTTATAAGTGTGACACATCAGTTAGACTTCTAGAATTACTCTACAAGGTATTTCACGCATTAGACATAGAATACCCATTAGAATGTGAACATATATGGATGTTCATCCAGGAAATTATTTTCTTAACTAAAACGACTAAAAAATGCCCTTGTGCATCTACATTCATGGCAGATATTAAATATCACATCAATACAGAGTTCAATGATCAAATTTGTTAGTCTTTAAAAAGTGAAATTTTTTGTATAACATTTAAATAACTTTAATCGTATTTGACTTTAAAATGCCTAAATGTATAAAATGTAAATCATGTTTCTTTAAAGTGAATGCTTTAATTGTTCACCTTAAAATATTACATGGATATAGTGAAACGAGTCTCTTTGAATGTGGTGTAGATGGCTGTAACAGAAATTTTCCCTCTCTAAAAACTTTTAGAAGACATGGAAAAAAACATGAAACAACATTTTCTGAAAGCAATGATATATCAGTTTCTGAAGTCGCTTGCAATTCTCATGGTGTACCAGAATTATCTAATGATATATTGTTTGTTCATTCATCAACACATGTAGAAAGATTGACCAAAATTAACGAATTGCTTGATGTTCCTTTGAAAGAAAACATTAATTTGAAGGAATTTCAAGTTGCCATTTTTAGAAATAATATATCACTCATGTGTAACTTGTATTCTGAAAATACATTTTGTCGAAGTGACGTTCAAAAGATTATTGATCATTTTAATCTATTTTTAATTGAACCTCTAAATATTTTTCAAAGAGGTCTATTTGCTATTTTTATAGATAAATATTCTATGTCAGACTGTGATATACACGACATTAAAAGGTATTTTGAGGAATTTCAACATTTGTTTAAAAACTTTGAAACAGAACATTTAAGATTTAAATATTTAGAAAAATCGGGTTATTTTATAAAACCTGAAGAGTATGTTGTTGGCCAACATCTGCAAAGGGAGAAATTATCGACCATACCAAAACATTACACTGCTCAGTATTAAAAAACTTTTTTTCATTGCCTGGTGTCCTATTTAGTGTCATTAAATATGTACAGTTTTTAAGAACTGAATCAGTTATACATAATATTGTACAAACAGAATTCTGGAAACAAAAAATTTCTGGTTTTAAAAAGGACGATATAGTTTTACTCTGTATATATATTATGACGAGTACGAAGTAGGTAACCCTTTAGGCTCTCATTCGGGAATACATAAACTTGGGGCTGTATATCTTTCTGTTTCTTGTTTACCTCCAGCCGTCCGGTCTCCCTTAGAAAATATTTTCTTAGTCAATTTGTTTCACTCTTCTGATTTAAAAGTTTTTGGAGAAAAAGTTATTTTTACAAGAGTAGTTAATGAATTGAATAAACTTAAAAATGATGGCATAACTGTAGAATTACCTACTGTAAAGTTTATTTTTGTACAGCTTTATTATTAGGAGACAATCTTGCACTTAACACTATATTAGGGTTTCAGGAGAGTTTTAGTGCAAATTCTTTTTGTAGAATATGTAAATGTACTAAAATTGAAGCTCATTCACGCCCGATTCATGTTGAATCTAATATAAGAAGTAGGCAAAATTATTCTCAAGATTTAAAGTTGGAAAATCCTTCATTAACAGGTGTAAAATTTTCTCGGTTTTTAATAATATTTCATGTCACCGAGAATTTTTCTGTAGATATCGCACATGATATCTTTGAAGGGGTTGGCCATTCTGTTATGGCTTTGATATTGCACCAATTTGTTATGGTAGAACATTTTTTTTCTATAGAGACTCTAAATCATAAATTAACCTATTTTACTTTCAGTAGAAATCATAATAAACCGCCACTAATTACTATAGATAATTTAAAAAAAAAAAACTAAAAATGTCTGCCTCTGAGGTGAAATGTTTCCATTTTAAATGCTGGATTGATATTTGGCAGCTTGATTCCAACAAATAATATATATTGGGATTTATATATTTTACAAATTGTACTTAGTAATTTTGTGAGTAATGAAATGTGTCAACAGTTAAGCAAGTTAATAGAAAAACACCATTTATTGTTTTTAAAATTATTTCCTTTGCATTTAACGCCGAAGTACCATTTTCTTACTCATTATCCGTTCATTATTAAAAAAATTGGACCTTTAACTAAAATAATGACTTTAAGATACGAATCAAAACATCGACAATCGAAGCTTGCAGCTAATGTTGTTTCATCGCGTGTAAATATTACACGTACTCTCGCTCTTAAACATCAGTTGCAGCTAACTAAAAGAATGGTAAATAATGATGGATTCACGGACAGAATTTTATATGATGGGAAATATTTGGAAAAAACTAATATATTAAATATTATTCCCACATTCAAAGACATTCTGCGTCAAACTTATGCTCCTGATGTAGACACAATATTAGAAATTTTTGAAACAAATGTTTCTCTAGTAAAAAGAATTACTTTTAACAACGTAATATTTAAAAAAGATGATCTAGTATTGACTCACTACTTGGAAGAACCCTAGTTTGGGTGTATCGATTATATTATAGTAAATGAACAAAAACAAGTTGGTTTTGTTTATTTAGAGTTAAGGACTATCAGTTTTAATAGCCATTTTTTTGCCTTCGAGGTAACTAAAAGTTGGGAGAAAAAGTTTATTTTACTGGAAGATATTTATGTACATGACACTTACATACAAATTAATCGTAACAATAAAAAGTTTATAAGTATATAAATATAGTTCCATACAGGTTGATAAATAGCAAAAAATTATTTACAAATATACAGTCTTCCATAACACTGTATCGTATCAAAGTTATGTTTTTTATTAAATGGAACACCCTGTATATTTTTCGGTTTTCTAATTCTCCTCGAAGAGCTGATACGTACAGACATAAAATACAAGGGGTCTAAAGTAAATATTTACAGAGTTACAGGGTGTTACAAATCACCTTTTCCCAACTTTGATCACTTTATTATTAAAAGTACTGAATATTTTGCAAAACGGCTTATATATCCCTATCTTAATTTTTGAGGGGGTAATCCGTGGTACTTAAGAAAAATTAATAGGTACAGAGAGGTCAAATTTCACAATTTTTTTTCTTGCCTGCCTGTATTGATTTTTTTTAAATACCTCCGAATAGTTTTTTAAAAGTTAAAATGCGGAGATGTAAGCAGATTTCAGAATTTTTAGTAGTGTTGACAAAAAGTGACTTAAAGTTGAAAAAAGGTAATTTTTAACTTTAAATATTTACTTATGTATCTGTAAGATTAGCTTTTCGAGAAGAATTAGAAAACAGGAAAATATACAGTGTGTTCCATTTAAAAAGCATCACTTTGATGTGCTGCAGTATATTTGTAAATAACTTTTTTTGGTATTTATCTCCTATAACAGAGATATTAATATAACAGGGTAATTATAGTTTAACTGTGAAATAAGTTTTATTTTTATAACTAGTTTTAAGTGAACAAAAAGCTTAGGATATTTTTTTTTTCTACAGTGTGTTCACTGAAGTTCGAAGCATATACGTAACTTTTATTGTTAATATTACGAAAAACATTTATGCTTCATAAAAAATTTTGCATGGTCTAAAATTTTAAAAGCAACTACTAGATATTAACTTTTGTGTCAAATTGTGCTGAACCAATGAGGCCGAATTAGAGGGATAATAAATAAATAATAAATTGTTTTTTATTGTAAACAAACGTTAGTGCATATTAGAACCTTATTTTTAAATCTAAACAACTTTTCCTAAAAACAATTTTCGATTTTTTCAAAAATAAAGGTACTTATTATTTTATATTTTTTATATTATTTTTATATTTTATATAACAGATTTTCAGACTGCAATAAGTTGTATTTTATATTTTATATAACAGATTTTCAGACTGCAATAAGTTGTATTTTTTTTAAAGTTTTAGGTTTTATTATTAAATGAAAATTTTTTAAATCTTAACATGTTTCTTTTAAAAATCTAAATAATCTGGGTCGATTAACACGAATTAAATCTTACAACCGTTTGTTATTGTTTCACAATTAAAATAGTTTTTTTTAAACAACTAATGTTTTGTTTACTAAAATGACAATATCTCGAAAACTCCTTGAAATATGGGGATGTAACAAATTACATTTTTTGTGTTAAAATAATAAAGGTTTCATTATTCAGCATGAAACTGAGATAATAGAGGGGGTAAAAAAATAAATGTGAGTTGGCCCAATTCGAACCGTTTGACTATGGCCCTCTAGGAGGGACATAAAAAGTAATAACAAATTCTTGTTTAACACAATTAAAACCTATGGTGTACCAATTTTGAGTTCAATACATGCAGCTGTCTTCCAACTACTACGAATTTTCAAAAATAATATGTCACCTTTAACACCCTGTATATTGTTTACTATTAACATTTTACTAATGCATGTTCATGTTAATCGACCTATTTTTATCACCTCTCCCTACAGTTACCGTATTGTCCATTAGTTACATACAAGTGTCCCAGAAAATTGTGATATGTAACTTTATATTCTTTACGAACAAAGGTAAAATACTGGATTTTATTCTAACATTTTTTTATTATTGTACAGGGCGTCCCACGAGGTTTTGGCCGTTTAAAATCTCGAAAACTATTCACATGACAAATATGAAAGTTGTCAGTCACGAGCAGTCATATACTGACGGTTGTATCTACTACAAAATGACTTCTGGTTTTCCTCGCATTTCCGCTCACGTGATCCCAACTTTAATTTTTTAAATAGGACACTTGGTATATTATTATATTTCTAGATTTCCTTGATGAGGCGAATTCAACCAACTATAAAACTTGTGGTCTAAGGTGTCACATCTAGGAACTGTAGACAGTTTAAAATAGCGTCTTTTGAGCTGTTAAAGATAGATAAAAACAGCTTACATGTCCCTCTCTTAATTTTGAAAGCACTATTTAATGAGACGAAAAAAATATAATAGAGTGGTAAAAACAATCTGGACTGTTGACTACCCTGTATTATATTTTTTCTCTTGTCACTAGATAGTTATCAAAAAATGAAGATAAGGACATGCAAGTCGTTTTGATCTATCTTTAACTGTCTATAGCTCCTAGACGTGTCACTATAAACCAAAAGTATTATAGTTTGTTAAATTTAGCTCATCGAGGGGAATCTAGAAATATAATAATATACCGGATGTCATATTTAAAAAAGTTGAAGTTGGCATCACGTGACTGGAAATGCGAGAAACACCAGAAGTCATTTTATGGTAGGTACAACCGTCAGTATTGATTACTCGTTTTCAAGATATTCAAGGGCCAAACCTCGTGGGACACTCTGCAGCCTGTAGCCAACATAATAAAATTTTATTACCAATAATAAAAACGTCGAATTATAATTATTTGAATGAAATCTAAAATTTATTGGATGTAATAATAATTATTAGAAAGTTAAATAGCTAAAGATATAGAACCTTATACCTGCTATTGGAACGGGCAATAAGGGTTAGTAGGCTACCCGATCATCGTAATTAAGTACATTATTACTATTATTAGATAATCAAATAGCCTTAGCTTCATAACAGTATAACTGCTACTAGGGAACTATGTAATAGTAATTAAGTGCACTGAATAACTGTTCTACTCCATCCAGTTGGTATTATTACCATTATTAGATTCATTCATTTACTTATGAATATTTTTTGAGGGTTGAAAATGAAGTTAAGCAGGTATGTAAAAAAATGTTTCTATCAACGTTGGAACTAAAAGAATGGATGATATCACACTGGTGTTTGGAAAACATTCATGGTATTCTTAAGATTATTTTTTGACAAATTACCGAAACAGAGCTCACATTACTGTAGAAAGGATAGTCATAAGCTCTACCTAGAAGGAGTTTTCTGTTCAAAAATGGATGTGTTTAGGCTCTACCAAAAACATTGTACGGAAAACAACCAACAAGCCCTGAGTGTGTTTACATTTTGGTCAATTTTTGAAGAAACGAACTTGTCTTTATTTAGCCCAAAAAAAGACCAGTGTAATATTTGCGTGTATTATAGTGCTGGCAATGTGACTGATGAGGAGTATACAAGACATATTGAGTTAAAAGATGCAGCTCGATTGGAAAAAAGTGAAGATAAGAGAAAAGCAGGGATAGGTGACCAATATACTTTTGTTATGGATGTACAAGCAGTTAAACTATGTCCAGTTAATAATGCAAACAAGTTCTACTTTAAGACGAGACTTAAGTTGCATAATTTTACCATTTATAACTTGGCCAGTCACCAATGTACAAACTATTGGTGGAACGAATCAGAAGTAGATCTTGTCTCATCTGTTTTTACCACTATTATAATAAGCCATTTAGAAAAATATTGTACTGAAGATAAACCCACTGTTTTATGGAGTGACGGTTACCCTTACCAAAATCGGAATGTGGTTTTGGCTAATGCTCTATTAAACTATGCTGTAAAATATAAAAAACAAGTGATCCAAAAGTACTTAGAACCGGGGCACACTCAAATGGAGTGTGACTCGGTTCACAGCGTTATTGAAAGAAATCTTAAAAATAGAGACATTTTCTTACCATACGATTATGTAAATATAACAAAAAATGCTAGACTTAAACCTTTCCCATATGACGCAGAGTACCTTGAATATCCATTTTTTAAAAATTATGATAACTCAGACTTGATGAGATACAAGAGCATTCGGCCTGGACGTGGAACAAGAGATCCAACAGTAACTGATCTTCGAGTAATCCATTATGGGATGGAGGGCAAAATTTATTATAAACTAAACTTTTCCCACGATTTGAAAGATTTGCCTCAAAGATACAAGGAAGTTAGTGTTAATGTATTACCCCAAAACTTGTTTCAGAGAAGAATCAAAATATCAAAATTAAAGTTTGATCATCTACAAGATATCAAAACGACCTTACCAAGAGAATTTCACCACTACTATGAAAATTTGCCTTTTCAGTGATTTTAATTTTTTTGTTTTTTAATAAGTAAGTTTTTGTACTTTTATTACTTGAAATAGTGACTTTTATTTTATTTAATGAGTTAGTTTGTTGATTATAATAATATTTTCTATTTTATCCACAATATTTCATTATTAAGAATAAAATGTATTACCCCGTATCATCACAATTTTTTTTTGCAATAACGTATCAAACCTAATACTGACAAATAATATTTTTTTACGTTAACTGGCATAACAATTTTATATGTACCTAAAAACATTTACTATTTGCAAAAAATAACACTGTCATACTCGAAACCGGACCACTAATACATTTTTATCGTTTCCTGAAAACTTGGAAAAATGTTAATACGTGTTATTGCCACTAAGCCATCGATATATATGCTAATAATATTGCATTTACACTATTGTATTGTGTTCAAGTAAAATTAGTCAAATATTTTTTAGGAAAATGCCTCTAAAAATTCGATACCGGATGAAGGAGACTATGAAAGTTTTTCCGAAGCAACCCTTGTGGTACGAAAAGCAAGATTTTATGTTAATTTAAACTTATTTGCTTATTATCAAGCATTATACTGTAATGAAGTCAATTTTCATTACTATATTTCGGCCTATTCCGGATATAAATTTTAATTTTTATTTTATTTTAACTTTATGGCTATACCCTGTATATCAAATTTTGTTTCATTTAAATTCGCGTATTATACTTCTCTCCATTCCATCAGTCCAGAACACATTGGCAACCATGCATTTGTCATGAAATCGTCACTAGTTGAAAGAAAGAAAGTCACACTCCCGCCACGCTCCTATGCTCATTCTTGCATTAAGTGTCATCGTTATTAGTTTTGTGTTTAGATTAAAATGCCGAAAAGAAAATTAAGTAAACTGCGTGAAATTAAGTGTAAGCTGAGAAAACTTAAAAGTTCAGTGAATAATCTTTTATCAGAGGAAGTATCTAGTAAGTACCTACCTATGTTTAAAATTATTTATTATCGTGAAGAGTCTTAACCGGCAAACTCCATACCTACATTACTTCACCCGAGGATTTACCCATTTTGGGCCTTGTGAGTGATATCGATAATATTAGTGAACGATTAATTATTATACCAAGGATTTACCGTTTTAGGCCTTGAGTATTAAGTTGTTAATGTATTAAAAAACAAATACAAGGATTTACCTAAATATTAGGCCTTGGTTTTGTATCAACAATTGAATTTTTACAGGAATTAGCTTTATTTTTAAGCCCTGTGAGCACAATATCGGTATATGGCTTTAGTTGTAAACCGGTTTGATTTGCTATACATGGATTAAAATAATATATTTATATACATGTCTCTTTTTTTTTTGTTTTTGTTTTTCTTCGTATCGGCTGGATCGATATTTAAGAATTTACGACGTTGCCGGATTGAAAAATTTTTCCCGCAAACTTGAAACTGTTTTAATAATTTTTCATTTTATAACAAACACAAGTTAATTTTATTTTGAAGTATATTTAAATAATATATACGCGAACCTTTAAAATTTCAGGTTCTGATTCGGAATCTGGGGATTCTGGTTCGGAGCATTCTACATTTAAGCGTTCAAGACTCAGGGTAAATCCTTTGTTGTCATCAGAATCAGAGGAGGAGTTGCAACCTGAGCCAATTCAGGAAGTTAATACCCAGATTGAAGCTGCTTTGGGAGTTGATCCGACTATTGTCCCGGCCCAGGGTGTTCCCTTAGACGCAAAGTTAGTTTCACGATGGACTGCTTATCTTTCCAGTGGTCTGGAAAAGAATCAAAGGGACCAGCTCTTGGAAAAATGGATTGTACCTGATAATATCAAATGCCTTAGTCCGCCCAAAATAAATTCAGAAGTGAAACTATTGTGCTCAGCAGAAGACCTTAAAAGGGACTCTTATATGGAACACATCCAGGTATGTTTAGGGAAAAGATTAAGCGCCCTAGGAGCAGCTCTTAATATTGTGATCAAACAGTCAACGCAAGATTTGAATGGATGTTTAGGTCCTCTTGCAGATGCATCTAAGCTACTCAATCATACTCATTACTTGGTGTCACTTCATCGAAGACATGTATTGGAGCCAAGGCTAAATTTGGAAATGAGGAAGACCGCCCGTGATGGAAAGATAGATACGGAACTGTTTGGAGCGGATTTATCAGAGCGATGCAAGGCTATGCAGGCCTTGAAAAAGGCCAGTATGGACTTAAGAGCGCCTTCTTTAAACTGGAAGACACAGCCTCCAAGAGGGAAGATGAAGTTGTCAGCTTTTACTTTAAAAACAAACAAGTTCCCTCAACAGCAGAGGCAAAGGAGGAGGCAATTCGAAACCAGAACGTCATACAAGAGATATCCTTCCCCCAGAAATCAGAGTCGTCGATCATAGAGGTACGTTATGCTGGCAGACTTAAATCATATATTTGCAAATGGAAACAATTAACAAATAATAGATTTATATTAAATACTATTCAGGGTTATAAAAGTCCATTCATAAATACCCCTTACCAGTCTTCTTTTAAGTCAACTGTCAAGAATAAAAGATTTAATGCAGATATGAATGCAGCCATTATTAATTTAATAAATATAGGTGCTGTTTCATTATGTAAATCTAGCGATAGCAATAAGGGTTTTTTATCACCTTTTTTCTTAGTAGAAAAGTCAAGTGGTTTGTACTAAACCTAAAGCAGTTGAATAGGTTTTTATCCCCTCCACATTTTAAATTAGATGATTACAGGTCCGTTAAAAATCTTATTACAAAAGATTGTTACATGGCATCAATTGATCTCAAGGATGCTTACTTTGGCATACCAATCGATATTAAATTTAGAAGATATTTAAGATTTAAATATAGAGGTGCAGTTTATCAATTCAATGTATTACCATTTGGATTGTCTCTAGCCCCCTTTTTGTTTACAAAAATTTTAAAACCAGTTACACAATATTTAAAGACTAAGGGCATAATTGTTGTTAATTATTTAGATGATTTTATATTGTTTGGGGATACAAAATCTGAGTGCATTAAAAATGTTAAAGTAACTGTACACATTTTACGTGAGTTAGGGTTCATAATCAATGCTGAGAAAAGTATTTTGAACCCAAGTCAGGTTATTTCATTTCTGGGTTTTGTTTTTAATAGTATTCAATTAACTATTTCTTTACCTAAAAAGAAGATAGAGAATGTAAGTCGAAATATTACATCTTTGCTAGGTCTTAATGTTTGTAAAATTCGTAGATTTGCTAACTTGATTGGGACTTTGATTTCTATTTGCCCAACAGTCAAATACGGTTATATTTATACAAAAGTTTTGGAAAGGAAAAAATATTTAGCTTTAAAAAGGGAGGGGGGTAGTTATAATGGCCGTATAGAATTAGATATTCAGATTAAAACGGAGCTAGAATGGTGGCTGCACTCTATACCAGTTGCTATAAACTCAATAACCCAACATAGCTACAAATTAGTAATTTATACAGATGCATCCCAATCTGGATGGGGTGTATGCTGTGAGAGCGAAAGAATTCATGGTTTTTGGACAAAAGATACAATAGATTATCATATTAATTATTTGGAACTAATGGCTACTTTTATTGGTCTCAAGAGTTTTGCCAAGAATGAAAAATCTTGTTCTATACTTTTAAGAATTGATAACACTACGGCGGTTTCATATATTAATAGAATGGGAGGTATAAAATTTCCTAAACTGGCCAATTTAGCTCGCTGCATATGGCAATGGTGTGAAGCGAGAGATTTATTTATCTTTGCATCTTACATCGAATCTAGACTTAACACAGATGCGGATATAGAATCGCGTTCAGTTTCGATTGATACAGAGTATTCATTAGATTCAAATGCTTACCAACAAATTATTCTCAGATTTGGTATACCTGAAATAGATTTATTTGCTTCATGTTCTAATGCAAAGTGTAAAAAATATGTTTCATGGAAAAGGGATCCTGATTCATTTGTTATTGACGCATTTACTATAGACTGGTCATACTATAAATTTTATGCTTTCCCCCCCCTTCTCTTTAATATCAAGAGTACTAAATAAAATAATTTTGGATAAAGCCAAGGGAATTGTCATTGTTCCTCTGTGGAGATCCCAGTGTTGGTACCCCCTATATAAAAAATTGCTGATCAACAAACCTATTGTGTTTTCTCCTAGGAAAGATTTATTATTATCCCCTTTTTATTGCAGCCATCCTCTGTGGTCGAAGATTACCCTGGTGGCAGGAGTTTTGTCCGGCAATCATATATTAACCAAGGGTTCACTGCAGAGGTAGCTGACATCATGATATATTCTTTAGCAGAGTCCTCGTTAAATCAGTACAATGTAGCTTATAAAAGATGGTGGGTCTATTGTAATGTGAATTCTTTACATCTTTATAATTCTACAGATAAAAATGTTATTGATTTTTTGTATGAAGAATTTTTAAAAGGAAGTGGTTATTCAACATTAAATACTTTTCGGTCTGCAATCTCATTGGTAATGCCACATATTAAAGATTCTCTTATACTTAACAGATATCTTAAAGGCGTGTTCAAATTAAGACCTTCTTTTCCCAAATATTGTAACACGTGGAATCCAGACAGAGTACTGGAATTTTTAGGGACATTATATCCTTTGTCATCTATTACTCTAGAACAAGTATCACAAAAATTGGTAACACTTGTAGCGCTTTGCACTGCGCATAGATTACAGACAATTCAAAGTATCGGAATTAATAATATAATTAAGTTAGAGGATAGACTTGAGATTCTTATAACAGATTTAATAAAAGTATCAGCTCCTAAAAAAGAGCAACCACGGTTATGTTTACCGTTTTTTAATAATAAGCCAGAGCTCTGTGTGGCTTCCACCCTATTATATTATCTTGATGTAACTAAAAATACAAGAGGGGGTATTAAGAATCTATTCTTAACCTATAAAAAGCCTATCCACGCGGCATCTACCCAAACACTATCAAGATGGATTAAAAATGTTCTAGGGAAATGTAACATTGATATAAAATCTTTCACTCCTTACAGCACTAGACATGCTTCAGTATCTGCAGCATATAGATCAGGAGTAGGTATCTATTGATAATATTAGAGCCACTGCAGGCTGGAGCCAAAATTCTGCTGTATTCTTTAATTATTATAACAGGCCTTTAGAAAGACCTGGCGAATTCGCTAGAAATATTATAAATTAGATAGTTGTTTTTTTCTTCAAAATTGTTCACCTAAGAAACTAATTAGAAAATATTAGTATGTATTGCATTTAATTATTCAATCCATTAGAATTAATTAAATTGATATATTGTTGGATTATATCAGTAAGCATACCTACTTATTGTTCAAATGTTTTGTATAGAGTAGTATACCTTTAATATCTTAATGTTTATAATGTTTGTGTTGGTTGGTTACCTAGTTATATTTAAAGTATACTGTATACTTGAAATTATAAGTTTCATAGGAAATCGTGTTTATTCTTGCTCTGAACATCTGCCAATGTGTTCTGGACTGATGGAATGGAGAGAAGTATAATTTATGATTAAACGACTTACCTGTAATGTAACCACTCGGATGTTTCGTTTATCGCTAGGCTAGGACCACCCTGTCATGATTCACGAGTGCTACTCATATTTCGTAGAACGATACGTCGAACTGGGACACATAAGAATATTTGGTGATTAGCACGGCATTCTTTGATAGGCATTCATTCGATACGTTTCATTTTATGTACTATTATTCTTAACACCGATTAAATTCGATTCTATATTAAAATCAGATTTATTTCATTTAAAATTAATCAACATAGTTTACAGTTCAGGTGTGGGGTGAACTAACTGCTTACCTTTGTTATAGAAAAACGTACGTGGCGTAAGTGAAATACTTTACAGATCGTGCAGAAACTTAAGTTGTTACGTAACTAAAACGGATACCATTAGTTAAGTTATTCAGTGATTCGTGTTAAGATCTTGGTATTTTGATCGTGTTAAGAACAATGAGCAAAGATTTTAGACTCTGTAGATGTACGATCTGAACGTAATTATATTCCGACGAGACGAGACAAAAGTGACAATAGGTCACCCTTTAACGAAGGGGGTCGTAAAAAGAAGCGATAGTTAAGTATATCGCGAGAAAATATAGTACAAAGCGCATCTCATGGCTTTCCTGTTCCAGTCAAAAAGTGCAAGTTTTACATATGAAGCTAGAATTAGACAGTTTGAAACAGTAATAGAGAGAATATCAAGACGAAATCATAAGTAACCATCCACAATTCTGCTCGCGCTGGTCGTTACGAAAAACCAGAGGCATTGTTTGAAGGATACCTGTTAATGCTACGTAAGGAAAGTATCATTGAAGTATCGACTCAAAAAAAACAGAGGCTTTGATAAAGCCGTTCCTAAAAGTGGAGTTAGGTTATTCACTTTCGAGTACAACCGTATACTAAACCTGATGTTTTAAATGTAAAAGTAAATGTAATTTTCAGTCAAAGTGTACGAACCACGTGTTGAATGCACAAAATGCTATCGGTTAGGACACGAAGCAAGACATTGTGCATAAATGTAAGTAAAAGACCAGCTGATGACAAAATAAGGGTGAGTCGAAACCAATTTTAATTTTATCTAATAATCAGGCGTCTAGTACTTGCTATTTTATTGATTGTGTTATTAATGGTGAATATATACGAGGCTTTGTAGACTCGGGTTGTGATGCAGTTACAATTCGTGAATCGGATGCAGTCAAGTTGCATCTACAGGGTCAGCTCACATTATTATGTTTGTGTGGTTATGCGGGAGATTTTGTTATAGTACTTTCAAAGATTACGACAACTTTGAATGTTGATTTAGCTACTGCTACCGATGACGTACCGGTTAATATACAGGATGTCCCTGTTATTGCAGGTTAGCCATTTTTTAATAATGATATGGTTACAGTTTTCGTTAGATGCAACCAAGTATGACATATTTTATTTTAAAATAACGTCAACGTTACACATATTAACGAGTCTTTGTCTAAGAAAATTAATTTATGTGTAGAAGAAACCACTATCATTCCGCAGAATTTTGCAGGGCTAATTAAAAATGAAAACGTTAAGGGGGTTTTTGTTGATCTAAGATATTTTTATAGATCTAAGATGTTTTTGTTGATCTAAGATATTTTTGTAGATATAAGATGTTTTTATTGATTTAAGATATAGAAAGTAAGATAATAATTTTCATATTTTATCGTGTGTTGTTATTAACATAAATAATTGTTGCTGTATTCATGTTGCCAATATGTCCACTAAATCTGTTTGTTACGAAAAAGATAGAATACTTGCTAGAGGTTATACCTGTACCAGAGTTTCGAAGATAGTTACCATTTCAAACTTGATAAGCAACAGATATTGCTGTATTACCAAATTTTACGTTATTCGATCTTGAGAAACAAACTAATTCAGTATTCAATTGAATTGAACATTCTAAATTACTTAACGAGTATGGGGATTGTTTCGCTACTAGTTTACGAAAGGTTGCTAAAATGACTGTTACGGAAATGTTGATAACATTAAACGATAGCAAAACTGTAATGTACGGTTCATACTGCATGACTTTTGATTTGGTAAATGCTCCTGCTGTATTACAAAGGATTAGGAACAAAATATTTAGACCTACAACGGAGAATGGATGATGAAGACCGGTGGATGAAGGATGAAGACCCATAACAGAGAGGAGGATTAAAGACCCCTAGAAAGAGACAGGATGAGGAAACACCCGCAAAGGACGCCTAAATCGGAATTGAAGACGACACACCAAGGACACGGTAGTAGATTTTGCAGCACTTAAAGATGTCAAAGAAATTCAGCGATTTTAAAAATAAAGAAGCTAGTAGGACGATACATAGATGCTATTTATAACAGATAAGTGAAAACTAAAAAACATTGTGACATCAGTAACGTCGGACCAGTAGCAATACTTCTATAACGATAAAATGACAGCACTTTAGGCTAGTATAATATTTTAGTAGAGTCACAACCAAAGAAGAGCAAAAATATCATTCATGAGCTTGAAACTTTGATGGCTGTATGCGCATTTAAAAAGTTCAGTATATATTTAAGTGGCATAAAGTTTAAAATCGTCACCGATTGTAACTTACTTCGTAACACCCGTATGAAACGAGACTTAATTCTCCGCATCGTAAGATAGTGGCTATCAATTCAAGAATTCGATTTTGGTATTGAATACCATGTTGGCACTAAGATCAGCCACGTAGACTTTCTGAGCCGAAGTACTATTATACCCACGGATCAATCACTTGACGTAATGATTGTAAATATTAAGGAGGCTAACCGGATACTTTAAGCACAACTTCAAGACAACGCTTGTAACAATATTATGAATGTTTTGTCACGAGATCATAGAGATAATTACGAAAGACGAACGACAAATTTATAAAGAATATTGTTTAAAGAATAGACGACTTTCAAAAACTGCAAAAGGAAAGATGGTTTATCCCAAAAAACAGCATGACTAATAATTTTAATGTTAGTAAATTGCATCACCCTCGTGATAGGTCATTTAGCAGTAAACTAAATTTGTATAAGTGTTAGGAAAACTCGTATCTCATCATATCAATTAACGGCTTTAAGAAATTTGTATAAAAGTGTTAGGAAAACTCGTAACTGATCATATCGATTAACAGCTTTAAGAAATTTGTATAAGAGTAGCAGATGACAGCTTTACGAAATTTGTATTTTTAAAAGTGATACAAAAATACAAAACTGAAATTTATAGATGGAGGTAAAATGTTCGGGGTTCCTGCAGGTTTATTGCGACCGTGACACTGATTTTACGAGCAAGAATTTTAAGGAATACTGTTTAACTTTAGGTGTTAAACAAGTGTGTTTAACTTTAGGTATTAAACAGATATGTTTAACTTTAGATGTTAAACAAGTGTAATTAACTTTAGGTGTTAAACAAGTATATTTAACTTTAGGTGTTAAACAGGTATGTTTGACTTTAGGTGTTAAACATGTAGTATGTACTACTTAGACTCATCGGGCTTACGGCCAAGTAGAACGGTGAACAGTTATAGCTTCAGCTAATGACGAAAATCGTTGGGACGAAGCTGTAGCAGATGTAAAATGGGGAATTAATTTGACCGTTAATTCCACTACAGGGAAAACTCCCTTCGAACTATTTGGATGTTGAGATGGAACGAAGAGGAGATACTATCACGATACTAATCACTGTTGGTGAGAATAAATGCCTTTTTGTAAAATAACTTTAATTAAGTGATATAAAAACATTTTCGTTTCGTCAATCTTCAAACATAAAATTATTGAATTCAAATAAATCAACGTACGACTCTTAAGTCGTCATTTTTATTACACTTTTCCATTACTCGAAGTGCGTTCATCTGTTATAAGGCAAAAAAGTGTTTATGTCGTCTCTACTTCATTCTATCTCGATGGTCCTGGATGAGTTAATGATGTTTGACGGCTGAAGTCTGTGACGATAACGAATGTCCAGATTTGGAAATGATTAGAAATAAGTTTTCTGAAAAGATAAAGGGGTTTATGATTGACAACTTGTGTTGTTTTTGACAGGTCTGTTATTTTGTAAACACATGGAAATAACAATGTTTACAAATGGCCTGTCAGTTAGGAATAGCATTGCTTGTCCATCATAACCCCGATAGGATGCGCAGAGGTACCAAAATATGTGTTACGATAATGAGCATGCTCAATTAAGAAAATTGAAGGTTGGCCAAGCAAATAAAGGCTCCAATGACGGACGAAGCAGGAAGCTTGAGCCTTTGTAAAGGACCCTAGTTAGGAATGTACTCGATGACGATCGGTACGTGGTTGACGAACTGCCAGGGTCCAAACGTTGTAGGACAGCTTATACGGGCATTGGTCCTTCAGATAAAATGAAACTGTTACGAAAGTTTCGGAAAGCGATACTAGTGGAGCCGTATATTTGTTATAGAAATATTCGCGCTCACATTCATTAATTTCAGTTTAATTAATATTTTGTTTGTTTTGTATGTTACAGATTACTCTTCACGAGGACGCGAAAATTTATCAGGTTAGCCGACTGTAACCACTCGGATGTTTCGTTTATCGCTAGGCTAGGACCACCCTGTCATGATTCACGAGTGCTACTCATATTTCGTAGAACGATACGTCGAACTGGGACACATAAGAATATTTGGTGATTAGCACGGCATTCTTTGATAGGCATTCATTCGATACGTTTCATTTTATGTACTATTATTCTTAACACCGATTAAATTCGATTCTATATTAAAATCAGATTTATTTCATTTAAAATTAATCAACATAGTTTACAGTAAGGAAGTTCAATCATAATTATACGAGCTCCATTCCATCAGTCCAGAACAGCCCACCCCTACCTAAGTTGAAGTTATTGTGTCCACCCCTAAAACACGATTGGGGACACATAATGCAGAATGAGCATAGGAGCGTGGCGGGAGTGTGACTTTCTCTCTTTCTTTCAACTAGTGACGATTTCATGACAAATGCATGGTTGCCAATGTGTTCTGGACTGATGGAATGGAGCTCGTATAATTATGATTGAACTTCCTTACAGGTAAGTCGTTTAATCATAAATTATACCTGAGTAACGATAGCGCGCGCGTTCCGCGCACATCGAGTGGGGAGCTAGCCTGCTTGGGCATAGAGACTCGGATTCAGCATTTTAGTATTAAAAATCATTCATTCACTTTACTGATCTCGACTAGCTTGATTCCATTTTTCCGACCTCGTTGTCTGCTTCGTTATACGCCGTAATAATATTGCAGAGACCGTAGTTAGGTACACCGAATTCATGTTTACGTTTTTTTTCTGTCGTCGGTTCTTAAGCTAAACGTTCGAATACCAGTTTTATTTGATTAAATTATTCCGTTTTCGATTTTATTTAATAGAAATAATAATTGAAATTTAGATTTTCGTTAAAAATATTTTGATTTTCAGATAAATTATTTAGTTTTGATTTTATTTAGAAACATTGGAAATTAGTTTTGGTTATTAGGAAGTAGAAATTTTGTTTCTATTTTATTAATTACTTAATTTTTATTGCGACCGTGGATTGTGTTTCTATTTTAGAGTAATAGTAAATCTAATTTCAAATTAAATTCCGTATACAGTTAATTACTTAATTTTCATTGCGACCGTGGATGTTGTTTCTATTTTTAAGTAATAATAAATTTAAATTTAAATTAAATTCCGTATATAGTTAATTACTTAACTTTTACTACGACCATAGATTTTGTTTCTATTTATTCACAATCTGGTTTAACTTCTTTTTTTTACATTTATGTTTCTTTACTTGGGAATAGAATTAGTTCGAAAGTTGGAAAGTTGAAATAGTATCATTTTTCATGTTGAGTGGACTGGTTTTGGCGAGAAAGCTCACATGGGATTAGATACTATCCCGGTATTAGATTTTTTTTAGATTAACCCCTAGCCGTGATTAACATATTAGTGTTTTTCTTATGTTCGAGAGGGCTGGTTTTGGCGAGTACACTCATCATAGGATAAATACTAACCCGGTTTTTGATTATTTTTTTTAGTTACCTCCGCCCCGTGATTAAAATGATAGTATCATTTTTATGTTGAGCGGGCTGGTTTTGGCGAGTACACTCCTCATAGGATTGATACTATCCCGTTTTCTTACCACATTTATCTATTTCCTATTCACTAACACAAGGAGGTTTGTTGCAGTTTCAATACCGACTAGATAGTTAACCAGATAACTTTTTCTACGACCGTGATTTTATTTCTGCTTTTACGAAACAAAATATTTAACTTCAATCTTTTTGCCGATTTAACAGTTAACTAGCTAACTTTTGCTACGACCGCAATTATTTGCCATTTTTCTTCTTTAACTGAAATAGTAATTTTGTTTTTGGTTTCGTTTTGGCTCAACCACCGAACCGACAATTTATTAATTAGTTACTATTGCCACCGAGCATCTTTCTTTTAATTTTAATTATACCTTCTGATTGAGATTAATCAAAGTTCACTACTGGCCGATCTGTTTGTTTTTCTTTCTGTTCAGGGTTTTAAAAATACGAGCGAGGGTGGCCGTTGAAATATTACTTACAAATTATTTATTGTAAATAGTTAAATTCAATATATGTGTCAACGTTACCTTGGCTATTACTGAGGTTACTGATCCCTAATTTACTTCCCCCTTTATTTCAGCAGTGAGAAATTCTTTATCACCACAAGTAACGATTAAAGCCCGTTACTTGTGGTTACTTATTACCTGTGTCTGAGTGACCAACGACCCCTGGAATTTTTCATCTCCATCTGTGCTGCCCGAGTACTTTAGACGCCGTTTCGAAAGTTTGTGGAGTTAACCACACATAAAATCTGGCGTCCGAGAGCCGTCCCGTCAAGATGCATGAGTTTAACAAGACTTGAAAATTTTACATTATTTAGATTTTGTATTGTTTATACAATTTAAACTTAGAATATTCTAGTTGTTTATAACTGTTGAAATATGATTTAGGGTCTATTTATACTCCCTTATTATTAGTATTTGCATTAGTATTATGATTAAGCATTAAGTTGAACCTTCACAATGTAATGGGGACATTTATACTCGATTTATGATTAGTATTAGCATTAATATTTATGCTTAATAATTGACAGGTTCAACTTTTAAATTAAATATTAAATTTCTTCTTTTCTATAAAATGAATCAATAACGTATTTGGCCATTGTTTTTAATAGACAAAGGATAGGGATAATTGACAATACACATATGATTATGTTGTTTATATGTTTGTTCCAACACTTCCAACAAGCTCTAAAACGATAATATTTTGGTACAAATCATGCGCTGTATACAATTTTTGTGTATCAGCAGTGTTTACCGATTATAAAGTTGACAAATGACATGTCACCACGAGGAAGCAAAGGCCTCTTTTCTGTCTGATTTGTATCAAATTTCTGCTTCTTTTTATCTGTTATAAATTTGAGACTGAAATCCGTTAAAATGTCCTTAATTAAACCTATTTTTGAATAATAATATTTTTAAATAAAATTAACTAGTAAAAATATTAATAAAAACACATTTAAAACTCAAATATCTTAAAAGAACGCAACTCTGGCCTCTTACATATTTCTTCAGTAACCATATATTTTGTTGACTGCAGAATTATATCTTATTAGGTATTAGGTTTAAAAAAGAATTACTAATACTAATTATAAAACGAGTATAAATACCTTTTTTGAATGATTTAACAAATTTAATGCTTAATCATAATACTAATACAAATACTAATACTGAGGGAGTTTAAATAGACCCTTAGTATCATTGTTTTATTGTGAACACAGTTTAAGTTAGTTATAGCATTGTTTAAAGAGTAGAGATAGTTGGTCAGAGACATAGACCGAAAGGTTTGAATATTTCGGAGACAGCAAATAGATGGCGACTATTTTTGAGTTCCCAAGAGTATATAATGAACGCCATTTTCTATCCATGTATCATTTCATTTAAAATTAAATTCCAAAAGAGGATGGATGAGTTACCATTTTTAGTCCACCTAAATGATTTACTTAGGAAAATCATTGTTGCCAGAGTAAAAATTATCGGAAAAATTTTATATCTAAATTAATTACCGAAATTACTGATTATTGTATTATTATATTACAGCCGAGACTACAGAGTTTAATAAAAAATCAGATTGTCTTTTTAAATAAAAATCAATTAAAACAAACCTTAAATTATTTAAATGGCAACATTGCATCGAAGCGAAGAAATATGTAGGGAAGGAAATTTTACCTGCAATTATTTTTGAGAATGCATGAAATAACAAATCTTTTTCTCTTTGTTATTAGATTAGGTAAATTTGAATCAGGCGCTTGGCTGGTTGTTTTTATTATTGTTACTATCAGCTGCTATAATTAGCCGTTGAATAATTACCTAAAACCTCTATGTAGGACTTACATATTTCTATGTATCTAATTAAGATTAGATTTATTATTACCTGAATTGAATATAAATATAATATTTTATTATATAGGTAATATATGAGCAGGGTAGTTTTACGAGTTTATAAATTATCATATCATATTATCATAACATTCTACCTACCTACAATTTTGGTAGGAATAGGTACTTTTTCAAAATAAGAGATTTAATTTATGCAAAAAAAAATTAATTAAATTTTTAGGTAGATAGAGGGATATAGGTAGGATACCTATCTACCTCTATCCTCTATATACCTACGTAGGTATGATTAAAGTAATTATAAATTTTATGTTTATAACTCCAGTACCCAATACCTACTAATTCAAATATAAGTATGGTTTCAGAAACATGAATGAATACCTATTCCTACCTACCTAAAGTAGGTATTTGTAAAACGAACATCCCGCCGACTGAAAATCAATCTCACGGTGGTATAAATGAGTTTTTTGCATCAAACCATAGTTTTTGGTTAAAAATTGTGCATTTTTGTATTATATTTATAAACACTAGACATTTGTATTTTTGTGTTATAAATAATTATAAACACTAGACATTTATTGCCTATCGTTTTTTTTTTTGTAAGTAGGTATCTAACCAGTTGCCGTTAAAAGTAAGTAGCCAGTTATACTTTTATTTTTGATAAAATACGTATGTAATGTAATCTGCAAAGTAATCTTTAATCTATGTGCATTTTCGTAAGTTTACAAATAATATTTTTAAAAAAATACCTACAATTTAATAGTTGCTAACATTTGGTTGAAGCAATAAGTTTTAAAAATAATAAAGAAAAGCTTTTCCCATATAATTAGGTATGCCAAAGACAACTACACAAATCTAAAGATTTGATAAAAATACAGGGTGTTTTACGACATTTAAACTCCGGTTGTAAGTGGTGAAGTGGTAAATTAAAAACTGCCACTAAAAATGCCATTTTCATTTGTGATATACTTAGCGAAATTTTGTTAAATATTTTAAATTATTGTTGGTATGTCTTAAAAAACTTAAATAATTTATTTGATTTTAGTATGCAGTGTATTTAGCTATATGGACCAATGTAGTGCTTAGTATATATTGTGTACAAAAAATTACTGAGCCGAATTATGCAAATAGAGAAATCGTAAATAAACCAAGAGTCTGTGCTAAGAGTAATATTAATTTTTTCTATTGTACAGAACAATCGTAATCACTGATCTATGGTAGATGCGCCCGTGGTATTTGCGGCCACTACCTAAAATTGTGGCATGTGCGCCCTATCCTACTTTTGGAGCTTACCTGCTTTTGGCAGTTGTGTGCTGTTTTTATTTGCAGGTAGTTAGGTAGTAGGTAAACTTAAAATACTTGCGATACATTTTTAGTATTCTAAATTTTATTATTTTTACTATGGTGAGTAACTGGAAGATGGGCTATAACTACCCCAAAAAAGTTTCTTATTATGTATTTCTTTTATTTTCTTGTATCTCTGATTAAGAGTTATTAGCGGCCGTATCTCCGAATATCTTGAAGAATAATTAAAAAAAAAAAAACACAAAAACTAGGCGATTTTTATTGCAAGGGGGACACCTGTTCATCACATCCTTAATTTTCATGTTATTCTTCTTCCCTCCGTCTCTCTAACTAATATAATTTAGATAGAGAAAGTACCAATTATGACACAGCATCGAACCTATACACCAACTTCTGTTTAATGAGATTAAGGGTAAAACCCTCGTAAAATCTTTTAAACAAAAGAAAATTAATAGCCTGAAAACTCAACTTAGAGACATGAAGAAAAAGTTAATGAAAGCTAATTTGGCAGCAAGATTACAAACATTTTAATATACCATGTCACAGTTCTCAAGATCTTTCGTTAATATACAAATACGCCACAAAATGACAAGCGTTTGGTTACCTTCAGAGAAAAAAACTGCAGTCCTTATTTTATAAAGGACCTAGTACCTATAAATTTCTTCGCAAAAAAGGCATAATTCTCCCTGGTGTATTGACCATTAAAAGCTGGATTAGCAACTTTATTTGTAATCCAGGATTTAACAAAACTTTTAAAAATCTTCAACTAAAAACAGAATCTATGTCTTCATCACAGAAAAAATGCGTACTCATGTTTGATGAGATGCCCATAAAAAAAAATATTGAATAAAATTCTAAATTAGATATCATTGAAGGATTTAAAGATCTGTGACGAAATCAAAGAAAAGCAGTAGCTGCAACTCAAAGTGTGTATTAATGATCAGAGGAGTATTCTCCAAATGGAAAATACCTATTGGATATTTCTTGTCTGAAAATGGAGCAACTTATATTTCTCTAAAATCTATTGTTATTAAGGCTGTAACAATGTTAACTAATATTAATTTAGAACCAGTTGGTATTGTCTGTGATCTCTCAACGACCAATCAAAAAGTAATTAAATTGCTCGGGGCAAACAAAAATGGTCCATATTTTTTTATTAACGAGAAAAAAATATTTACTTTTTACGATGTTCCTCATCTATTTAAATGTATCAGATATATTTTTATTGATAATAATTTCTTATATAATGGAAAATTTATTAGTTTTTCAGACTTGAAAAAGGTGTATGAAATTGATAACCGCAGTAAAACTGGAAAAGCTCTTTTAAAAGTTACAGAAAGACACTTACACCCAAATTTCTTTCAAAAAATGAGTGTTAAATTAGCCACACAATTATTAAGTCACAGCGTTGCAGCTGCTATTAAAACATCTACGAGAACAGGGCAGTTAAATTCTAGCACTGTCGAAAATATTGCGTTCTTTGTAGAGGCTATGAATAATCTTTTCGATGCCTTAAATAGTACACGTGTCCGAGCATCAAATCCCTACAAGAGAGTGTATTGTGATAAGAATCAAGAGGTTGTCACAGCTCTAAATTCAGGTTATGATTTAATATCAAATCTGTACAAACAAAAATCCAAGGGAAAATTAATCCGACCTAACATTTTTAATGGATTTTTAATAACAATATATGCAGTTAAGCAATTTTGGACAGAAGTAAAACAAGCTAGATACAGGTAGTTTTTTACTGGTCGCCTTATTCAAGACCCACTAGAAAATCAGTTGTAGGTATACAGACAAAAACGCGGTTACGATAGAAATCCAACAGCGCGGAGCTTCAAATCATCTTTTAAACTAAATATTGTTAATAATTTTATGCAGCCCCTAGTTTCTGCAAATGCTGGTTCAAAACCAGACAATGATGAAAATATTTTGGAGAGTTGTTCTACGTCAAACGATATTTTGCAAAATATGAATATAGAAGAGGATGAAGAAGAGGAAGAAGAAGATGAAGAGGAAGAAGAAGATGAAGTAGAAGAGGAAGAAGAAGAGGTAGAAGAAGAGGAAGAAGAAGAGGAAGAAGAAGAGGAAGAAGAAGAGGAAGAAGAAGAGGAAGAAGAAGAGGAAGAAGAAGAGGAAGAAGAAGAGGAAGAAGAAGAGGAAGAAGAAGAGGAAGAAGAAGAGGAAGAAGAAGAGGAAGAAGAAGAGGAAGAAGAAGAGGAAGAAGAAGAGGAAGAAGAAGAGGAAGAAGAAGAGGAAGAAGAAGAGGAAAAAGAAGAGGAAGAAGAAGAGGAAGAAGAAGAGGAAGAGGAAGAAGAAGAGGAAGAAGAAGAAGATAAAGAGAACTATGATGATGAAGAGGAAACAAACGTGGAAACTTCTTTAAAATCTAAATTAGTTTCCTCTCTTTCCGACAATTCATTTTATTTGGAGAGTTGTTGTACCGTTTATTTTTCTGGGTACTTGATAAAAAAAGTTTTAGACAAATTTAAATGCCAATTTTGTGAAATTAGGTTAAAAGGTTCTGAAGATATTACCCAGAACGATGAACTTCTTATTTTTTATAAAAACTATAATTTAGATCAATTAAATGGGTTGAAAACTCCCACTAAAGTAATGAAAAAATTTACAAATATTTGTTTATATCTAGTTTCAGTTAATATTGACCAATTTGCTCATCAGAAAGTGTTGAGCAATATACGTGAAATTATTAAAAAAAAGTTAATGTTTCTTTTGCCGGAATGGTTCGAGTGTAACCAAAATGGTGAAAAACACATATTGTATATCCTAAATTTATTAATTAAAGTACAAATTTATAAATACTGTAAAAACGTATGACGAAATTGGAAAAACATAAGCAACACTAAAAAACCCAAAAAGAATATAAAACTGTGTATACTTCAGAATCAATAAATAAGTTTATTTTATCTTTCAAATAACTATTTTTATATCGCACCCAAATAAAAATTCTCTTAAAACTGACAACTGATATTCCATTTCCTGCTATCAGAAACTTTAATATTATTATTATGAATTACAAATTCCAAGTAAACGATAGGGGGGTCTAAAGTTAATTTTACTATAATATAACCAAAACTAACTTCTAAAACATATAAAAAGTTTTGACAAATACGTCATTAACAATAAAAGCTTATATAAATTGTTTCATTGCAATCGTTCTATTTATTAAAACATTTTGGATTGTGCTGGTTTTAAATGTTTCAACTTTAAGAGTAAACCCACTTTTTAATAAATCTTTTAAAAACACAAATGGTCCTCAAAATTCAGTTCTCTGTTGTATCGCTAAATTTATCTGATAACCGTTATTGCTTTGTTATTTTTCTTGTTTTTTTTTTTGTCGTTTGATGATAGATGTTATTGCCTCTTTGTACTTACTATAATAATTAGGGTATTAAATTCGTTTTGTTATTTATGGATATTGTAGTGAGTAATTTATGCAATTTTATCTTAAAAATCGTGTAAAAAAAATACATTGCGAAATATCAATAGACTGTTATTTTGATTTAACATTTTCACTACCCCTCGTAACAAGTCGTAGAAACTTATTCTCTTACTCCGTATCCTTTCCAACATGGCAACTTTTAGAATATTTTGGGTAGCCGCTATTGTATGAAGATAAATTTCTACTTTTAAACAGATCAATTAACAGTTTCGGCTACTCTCCACCAGTAGGGCACCATCTCCTTATGCCGGGAGGGTACGGGAGGTAGTCAAACAGAATTTATACAGTCGCTGACTAACTATCTCTACTCTTTAAACAATGGTTATAGTTAGTTTTTGTTTAGTGGTACTACTGTACAGTTGACAGAATATTGACTTATGTTTTTTTGACGTTGTTCGGTCGTTGGTTGTTGTTGTCGTAAGTTGTAAGACAAGGTTGTAATAATGCACGTTGTTTAAAATGAAAATAAAGTTGTATTGAATAAAATAAACTATTATTTAAACCATAGACTATTTAAATTAACAATAACAATACATCAAGTATACAAACTATAAATAATAATAAGACATAAATTTATAATTTTTTAACTATAATAATACTCTCCCTAATTGCAGATCAATACAACACAATCTTCATGTTCAACTCCTTCAAAAAGAAAAGTATTATCTCCAATTGAAAAAAATATTCAACAAAAAGTGGCAGCTACCTTGGTGTTAAATATTATTTTATAGTGGTTGTTAACCATTTTTTTAAATTATTTATAAATTCATAAGTATGTAACTCCTGTTTCTGAAACCACATAAAGCAAGATTGGTAGCAAGATGTTTTGAGCAGACTGATTGTGATCCACAAATGTATGCTCCTGTAGCAAGACTTACTACTTTCAGGTTATTTATGGTCATAGCCAACAAAATGAAGTTGCCTATTCATCAACTAGATATCACAGGAGCTTTCTTATATGGCGATATAAAAGAAACAGTACATATGAAGTTACCTGTTGGAACAGTCTGTAAGTTAAACCGATCTATTTGCGGTCTTAAAAATTCTCCAAAATATTGGAATGAAAAATTTGATTCTTTTATGATTAATGAACATTTTGTTAGATCTAAAAATGATTTATGTTTATACAGTAGGTATCAAAATAATATATCACTATATCTCTTGATTTATGTTGATGATTTATTGATTTTTGGTTCTGATATTGAAATTGAAAATTTTAAAATATTGTTAAACGAACATTTTAAAACAAAATATCTTGGCTTAGCAAGTAATTATTTAGGTATTAATATAGAACAGGATTTAGATAAGGGAATAACTGTAATAAATCAGAAAAAATATTTGGAACATATTTTAGAAAAGTATGGTAGGTCAAATTGTAAAGGAGTAAATACTCCAATTGTTCAGAATTTTAATTTTGAAATTCTGAAAGTGAATTAATTGAAAAGAAGTGTCGACAGTTAATAGGAAGTTTATAATACTATATGCTGTGTCAGGAACCCGTCCTGACTTATGTGTCTCTGTCATTTTTTTGAGCAGGTTTTTTTGTGCAAGTTCAGCATTATTCCAGGCTCTCAAAAGAATCTTAAGGTATATAAAAGGTACATTATAATTGTCACTCATTTATAGTCTTAATAAATGTTGTCCTTAATATTCCTGCAAGCATCAAAACAAATATCCAGCGTGGTTTAATAGAGAAATAATCAATCAGTTACGCGTCAAAATTAATGTGTGGAAAAAATACAAACGAGAAAATGATTTAGAAGCCTTTAAAGACTTCAAACGCAAAATAGCTGCTTTAAAATTAGAAATAGACATTTCTTACAGAGCATATATTAAAAAGACTGAACAAGAGATATCTAGTAATCCAAGTAAATTTTGGGCATTTATAAATAGTAAGAAATCACAATCCAAATCCCCTCAAATAATGTCTTATGACAACAAATCACTAAAAACTCCATTAGATATTCTCAATGGATTTGCTGACTTCTTCAAACAGCTATATATTACCTCTAGCCCGTTTATTGCTAATTCAAATTCATGACTCAATGTTCCGATCCTTAATGTTAATAGTTTTACCGTAAAAAAGGTATATGAAGCTCTAAACTCTTTTAAACCTAAAAAGACAACTGGTCCAGACCATATTCCAGCTTTCATTTTAAAGGATTGTGCCCTTCAACTTACTTCTCCGTTAGCCACCCTCATAAATATATGACTCAGGACATCAACAGTTCCAGATATTTGGAAGACCTCAAAAGTATGTCCAGTTACAGACCAATATCCATAATATGCAATTTCTCCAAAATATTTGACATTTTATTGGAGAAAACCTTATATCATTATGTTAGTAAAATGCTATCAGCTAATCAACATGGGTTTATTAAAGATCGCCCAACAGTCACCAACCTGGTTACCGTCACACAATACATTGCTGAATCTATTGATGAGCGCGCCCAGACTGATGTCATCTACACAGATTTCTCAAAGACATTTGACAGACTTGACCACGTTATTCTTCTTGGAAAACTTACAGGGTTTGGGTTGTCCCCCCCTTTGATAAATCTCTTTCAGTGCTATTTAGTAAATCGTACTCAGTTTGTACAGCTTAATGGGTTTAAGTTTGTCAAATTTGCAACATCTGGAGTTCCTTAGGGTTCCATTCTGGGCCCGTTACTATTTAATATTTTCATCAATGATATTTCGAGTGTAATTAAAGAGCAGTTTTTACTGTATGCAGATGATTTAAAATTATACAAGCGTGTGACAAGTATTGGCGACTGAACAATTTTACATGAACTTAAATATAGTGGTTGAATTTTGTAATAATAATAAACTTGAACTTAACCCAACTAAATGTAAAGTTATGTCTTTTACTTTAAAAACCGACCAAATAAAATATAATTATTTAATAGATGTCTCACTTCAGCGCAGATACTTTTACAGATCTTGGGGTAATTTTTGATCCCTGATTGACCTTTATATGTCACAGATAAAATGATTGAAACATCGTATTGTATGTATGGTTTTATAACTCGCTGTACCATGGATTTCAAAGATGTAGCCACATTAAAAACGTATTACTCTCTTATAAGATCAAAGCTTGAGTATGCGTCTGTCGTCTGGAGTCCATTTTACCAACTTGACACGGATCGAATTGAAGCAGTTCAAAGACGGTTTCTAAAATTACTGTGTTTAAAGGTGGATGGTGTTTATCCGCCAATCGGAGTACCACACGAAAATCTTCTTCAAAGAGATCCGCATACTTTGATTTTCTTTTACTATACGGAGAATGGTCGCACTGCGCAGCTTTCTGAGTGCCTTTTAAAAGGAGAAAACTCCGCCATTTTGAACCTTTATTACGTGTTGCCTACATCTTGGCGCAATATTTTTAATAGGTGCGTTTTAATCATCCGCTTCTGCTTCGGAATTGTTGGTTTTCTTGTTTTAATATGACAGGTTAAAACGACTAAACCGACAATTCCGGAAGCAGAAGCGGATGATTAAAACGCACCTGATATTTTGCTTGCTGCTGTCAGTGTCAGTGTCAGAATATTATTTTTAAAGTTACAGTTTATTGCTAAAGAATCAGTTAGCTCACTCGGACCAGTTGAAAGTTCCAAAATAACATCCACTCCAGGGATACAAATTCAGGATACGCAGAAGACTGCTGTTTTATTGTAGGCGGTTGTCATATATTGTATTATCCGAGTTGCACAGTGTATAAACTGAAACATTGAGATCAAAAGTGCCGACGCAGAGTGAGCGATCTGATTCTTTAGCTGTAAACTATGTCACAGGGTTCAAAATGGCCGCGCGAAAATGTTGGGCGTGTCGGACCTCTCTCTTGCCTCGTATAGTAATCAAAGTATGTGAAGAGATCACTTTTTAAGCCTCATAAAAAGACGTGAATACCATTGTTGTGTTAGGTTTCAAAATTGTTAATAGTTTAATTGATTCTCCTAAATTGTTGAGAAAAATTGATATCTGCATTCCTCTAGAAATTCTGACATATTTCACATATCTGTACCTCGCACAAATGTTCTGAAAAATTCTCCATTTCATACTATTAGTCGCGTTTTGAATAGGGTGAGTAGTGACATTGACATATTCTCATGCAAACTTAGGGAAATAAAATGTAATGTCCTAACTTAAGAAAAAAATTGAATTGTATTGTATTTTACCTACTAG
Organism: Psylliodes chrysocephalus; assembly: GCA_927349885.1. Classification (NCBI taxonomy): domain Eukaryota; kingdom Metazoa; phylum Arthropoda; class Insecta; order Coleoptera; family Chrysomelidae; genus Psylliodes; species Psylliodes chrysocephalus. The sequence goes on from OV651833.1 coordinate 384,536, forward strand.
CTGTTTACAAATTTTTGTATATTTTGTACCACTTAGTCTACATAATGTATGTGTTCTTTTATTCCTGCTCTGTAATTCGGATTGCCTGTAGAGCATTGTAATAAATAAATAAATAAATCAGATACTGGTTCTAACTTAAAAAGGTTTGTCGATGCTGATTGGGCAGGTGATGTAAGAGACCGAAAGTCTACTTCTGGTTATGTTATAACTTTATTTGATAATATAACATCATGGCACTCTAGAAAACAAACTACTGTAGCTCTATCTTCATGTGAAGAATAATATGTTGCTTTAAGTTCGGGAATAATGAGGCCTGTTTCATTAAAAATTTAGTTTTAGATTTTACAATTAAGTTGGAAGATCCAATAATATTATTTGAGGATAATCAAGCAGTGATCAACATTGCTATAAATAATGAAAATAACAAGCGCTTAAAACATGTTGACATCAGGTATCATTCCCAGCTAGCACAAAAACATCCCATCTACGTTAATAAGCTGCAATTTTGGGCTTTTTAAGCTCGCATGCGATGTACATTTAATGTAACCCAAATATGCAACCGCCGAATGTCCGCAACGGCAAGACTTTTATAGCACATCTCACAGAAGTGAAGTTCGAAAAACATCACACTAGCACTTTTACGATACTTACCCCGAAAGTTGCTCTGAAACGTTCTATAGATGCTATAATGTGAATTAGTTCTACAGCAATATACAGTGTGTCCACGGATGGGCTTAACTATACTTGTGAAAATATTTATTTTAAATTAAAAAAGTAATTCTTCATAAGTTCTTTTGCTTGTTAAATAAATTCGATTCAGATTGAGAAATAAAACTTTTTTTTAATTTAAAATAAATATTTTTACAAGTATAATTAAGTCCATTCATGGAACACTTTGTGTAATGTAATACAGAGAGGCTGAAATCGAGGCTATAGTAAAATCTCCATCGAGACATGAAAATTTCAAATAAAACAAAATATTTATATAAATTTATTATTAAAATGTTCTTGAAATCAAGCACCAATATCACAAAAGTAGAGGTAGGTGTAGGCGTGTTCTTTTATTCAGCGCTGTATCCAGCGCTTGCAGCAAACCGTTCGTAAATTAAGCGATGGGAAGACGATTGTATGTGTCAATCATTCTTTTTTCCAGCGGTGAGTTCACCAATGAGCCAACGCATCCATCGGCTTTAGCATCCATCGGCTTTAAAAGCCGATGGATATGTGAACATGTTTGAACATGTGAACACGATTATTTAGATAAAAATTAACCTACAATATAGGAGTTTAAATATAAAACGACTGCAGAAGAGATACATTACTGTTAAATTAAATTAAAACGGGTTTTAATTTTTGAAGCGATGTCAAACGTCAAATTTTTCATTTGAGAGATGTGGTTCTTTCTTATTTTCAGAGCAAATATCTTGCACCAGAAATTAATCAGTGACATCATGACATCAATCACTGATGGAACAATTATTGAATAAAAGAACACACCTTATATCACAAACACAAATACACTACCTACAAAGCACTGAACGATTGGACAAAATTAGCTAAATAGTATAATAAGGTACCAATATTGCAAAGGTTCACTAAAACCTTAAACAGTGAACGATGATAAAGCTAGATTGGTGAATAATAATAAACGAATACAACAATGACTAGGTACATATTAGATTACTAGAGGATAGCTAAGTTCCCAGATTTCTTACCTCTAGACGCAGATATATATCATCTTTTTTAAATCACGCCTTTTAACTTTTTTTGTACAGATATTTATAAGCTATAATGTAACATAAATATGACAATTTATTAGAAGAGCATAAATTATATTTTTACATAAAAAGATTTTACTTCTTAATACATTGAATAAAAAAGAAGTTGACTATTATTTATTTATTTAGTTTAACTATTATTAAAGGAAATTATATAGAAATTAAAAAATATGCCTTACTTTGTTGTTTTAAATAAAACAACCAATGTTAGTGTATTGAAATTTGTTTGAATTTTACAAATTTTATGCTTGATTTCCAAGGTAGATATATGCAGATTTTATAAAAAACAACTCGTGTTTTTTAGCAAGATATTCTATTATACTCGAGACTATCATCTATGATTTCTCTTAACTTTTCTTCTGGGTTTGCACTTGAACTGATGGTTACATTTCCAGCCACATCTAGCCTGTCTGATTCTGACATACTATGTACCTATAGATTCACTTTTTATAAAATTTCAGGTGTTATATAATCTTCTTTAGACAATTCTGTAGAATGTCAAAATTCCTAGAATATCAAAGGAAACCTAAAATATAATATTTTTAAAATGTATTTTTAGTTCGATTAAGTATAATTACCTTTTATAAGCATTTGGTGTAAAATGTTACAGGACATTCGGTTAAATGTTTATCTTCTCGTTTACAATGATTTATTTGCAATTCTTTGTTTTTATTGTAGTTAAACCATTTTGTATACCTAATGAATGAAATAATAAATTTACATCAGGCATTGTAATCTGAAACAAAGACAATGGTTTAGAAAATAGTTTTCTATTTTATAGAGGACCCTTTTAAATCTACTCTGATGTATAAATAATAATTATATAAAATAAATTCTGGAAGTCAAAAATAAACCATCAAAAAAGACAAGACAAATGACAAGAAAAACTGACAAATGACAATTGACAGAAACGTTCCGAATTTAGAATTGTGATGTTCACGGTAGTTCTCGTGGATACTATTTTAGCAAATTACCTTATTACGTTGTGTTAACATAACAGGTAGGTTAACTAGGTAAATAACAAATAGAAGTTTTGCGAGGTTTTGATTTCCCTGGCAACGTTATGTGCTAGCTGGGTTATATCTTAGAAAATATTAAGAAAGGGTTTATACAACTCTAGAATATGTTTTGCAAAATAATTTAAAACAGGTGTTTCCTGCAAAATTTAACTTTAAAACTTTTAGCGAGGAAGAAGTAGCAACATTTATTTTAAAAATTAAAACTAAAGCATATGGTCTTGACAACATTAATATAACTCTTATACATTTTTTAAGTCCTCGCCTCCTTCCGCATTTCACTCATATTCATTTTTGTTCATTAAATTCCGTGTATCCCGACTGTTGGAAAAAAGGTTTGATATTTCCTATACCGAAAGTTGGTTGTCCTTCTGAATTAAAAGACCTTCGCCCAATAACAGTGCTCCCAACACTATCTAAAAACTTAGAAAGGGCAATCGAATTTCAAATAAAAAACATTTAAATTAATAAACTATTCTACCAACTGTTCAATCTGGGTTCAGAGCGGGATTTAGTTGTGGGACAGCACTACTCAACATTAAAGATGATATATTTACTGAATTAGACTTTAAAAAATCTGGTGCCTTAATACTATTAGATTATAGTAAAGATTTGATGTAATCAACTGCGAATTGTTATTTGCCATATTTAACTTCGTTGGTCTAAGTCACAAAATTACTTTCAGAATAGAACGCAGAGAGTGATCTACCAAGGTCAATGATCAACTTATGGTCTTATCAAAAGAGGAGTACACCAGGGTTCAATAATATAATAATATAATAATAATAATAATACTCTCCCTAATTCACCCCCTTACGAGTGAATTTCAACCCCTGAAGTCGACTGAACGACTTGTGTAGGGGAAGGGACGGCTATTATTATTATTTGCCGTGGCGCTCCGGGGCGACTTAAAGATGATTGATGGTGCCATTTGACTTACAGGTGAGGAAAACCCGGAAAACCTCACCCACCATCATCGAGACGGTAATGTATGGCGAATTTTTTTAATCTGCATGTCATATCGACAGAAATTTAATTTCTATTAATACGCCACACATCAAATCCTAAACCGAACCATGCAATTTAATTAAAAATCCACATGGTCCGGTCTGGGATTCGAAACCCAGCAGTCTCAGACTCATAAACTTGCCTATAAATGAATATAAGCGCGATAGACCGATACACCACCGTCCCGATCAATACTGGGCCCTTTGATATATTCGATTTATACAAGCAATATCCCGACTGTTCTTAGTGACTTAAAAATTCATATGTATGCTGATGATACCCAGGTCTACTATTTTTTTGATAAAAATAAGTTTGAAGAAGCTAAAGGTACGATAAACTCTGAGTTGTCTGCATTAATATCTGCTTCTGAGAGACATTATTTGATTATTAACAGCACAAAATCGAATGTAATTTTATTTGGGAACATTATCTCTACAGAGCTGGATATTAAAATTAAAAATATACCTTTAGATGATGTTCACAAATGTAAAAACTAAGGAGTTGTTATGGATAACAAATTACGCTTTAGTAATCATGTTTCTTTAATTTTGCAAAAAGCATATGGCAAATTAAAAATTTTATACCCGAATAGACACATATTAAGTCAAGATATAAAAAAACTACTTTGCGACTCGTTAGTTCTCTCACACGCTAACCACTGTGAATATGTCTATAATTCGTGTCTGACATTACTAAACAGCAATAGATTACAGAAATTGCGAAACACTTGCCTGAGGCTAATATACGGTATAAGAAAATTTGATCCAATTTCACATACCTTAGAAAAAACTTATTGGCTTAATATGAAAAACAGACGTATTTTACACTCACTTAAGTTAATTCATAAGGTTATAATAAATGGTGACCCACCTTATCTAATCAAATATCGGTCTAATATTCATAATATAAATATTAGAAGAAAAATATTATTTCAGTCCCTCAACACCACTCATCCTTATTTCAGAGATCCTTCAGCTACTGTATAATAAACCTGTATAACCTACTACCAGACAATTTTAAAGCTATGTCAATGTCTCTTTAAAAAAAAAATGTTTTTGAAAAACTTTTCAAACAATGTAATAAGTTTAAAAAATTTTCCTTCAGATAAGATAAAATAAGTAAGTTTAATTTGTTATTTTTTGTTATATCTGGGTATAATAACCTAATACTTTTATATACTTGGGTATATGTTATATTTTTTCATTATATATTTTTTCGTTATATTTTTTTTTTCCTTATATTTTATTACAGGTTCTTGTGGAAGAATAGCTTTGCTGAACTTACGCCTTTTAACCAAGTTAATATGTTTTTGTGCATACATTATTTTTTTGTGAAATTTTTACTGGTTAATAAAGTCATTTATTATTATTATTATTATTATTAATATGCTCCCCGGAATTAATTTTTAATTTCGTATTTAAATTGCCTATCTTAATAACTGTTTAAAACATATTTAACACTTGAACAGTTTTTATCCAGCGTGAATTTTTAAATGCACATTTGAATGACCTTTCTGTGTAAACTGTTTCAAACATATTTCACACTCGAATGGTTTTACTCCGCTGTGAATTACCAGGTATCTTTTCAAATCGCCTTTCTTAATAAACTGTGTCACATTCGAAAAGATTTTCTTCAGTTTGAATTTTTAAGTGCAATTTTAAATAACCTTTCTTTGTAAACAGTTTCGAACATATTTCACACTTGGACGTGTAGCGGCGGATCGCCGGTATCCCATTTTTGTTCGTTGTTTTACTCTTTGAAATGTTATTATTTACCTCACAGGTTATTTTATTTTATACTTACTGTATTTGGCCTTTTTCCTCTAGTCGTAAAAGTTATCGTCTAGTTAATTAATTGGTAATTTATATACCCACGTTGTGATAATGTTAATTAAGGTAAACCAGAATTCGATGCAAAGTTTGATGCAAATTGATAAATAAAGCCATACAAATTTATATTTAAATTCTTTTATTTTTCATACTTTAAATGTGATGCAATAATTAGCAAAGTATATTACAATTTACTGATCTCACTTGAGTTCCATTCAATCGCAGACCACGTTCATTTGCTATCAAGATATACCAGGTCTTCAACAATATCCGAAACCCTCGTGATCTGATAACCATCAAAAACCCATCGAAAGGGCTAATTTGACGTAAAAGGAACTAAACTGAAGTGTCAGTCCTGTCAGAAATGTCACTGCTGGCGTTCATTTTGGGACTGGCAATATTTATATTATATTTGTTTACATTTTATAAACACCTTCATTCCATTTTTTATTTATTATTAATAAAGCACTAAATTCTTTTTTGTTGGTAAGTACAAATTTATTTACTGTAACTCGTAAAAGTTATTGCTGTATATAATTTATTACAGGTAATGTTACACAGGAACAAAATTATTTTATATTCATAATTGTATACGAAAATTTGAGGAACGTTTTTCAGGTGAATAAAGGGAATGTGATTCTTTTTTGTCGTCATAAACAAATAGGGGAAGGTTGCCTAATTCGTACCGGCTCCGTTATAGTACCTCTTCAATTTCTCTTAATTTACAACACGTAACGCCATCTTCGTATTACCAGCGAAACTGTTACCCTTCCAAACGTCCGCTACATGCTCTTCGAACATTTTGAAGTTGAGATGGTAGTGTAACGAACGTTGTTTTGTTTTGGTACACGCTGATGTAATAATTTGCATGGTAAGTATTAAGTTTTTTAATATCTAGCGGTAATATTATGAGATTTTGGGAATTTCTACTAAAAGTACAGAGTATGGAGATTATTTCTACTATAAAACGTATTAATAAAACAATCGAATAAACTTGTAATAAAGCGATGTGTCTAAATTCGTCGAAGCTCTCAAATCGTACCACTTTGGGATTCTTAATTCGTACCGGTACGATTTTGGAACTCTAGATTTAGGTAAAAAAAATTTATTCCAGAACTATGGCAAAGTGGTCTCTAGATGAACTAGAAAGAGCTTTAACGGTGTAAAGACAAGGAATTTGTGGTTTAAATGAATGTAGTAGAAGGTACATTAAAGAGAAACTTAGAAAATAAAAATATTGTTGCAAACGATAATGTTATTCATCGTGGACGTCTCACAACACTAGGGAAAGACTTCGAAGACTCTATAGCTGCTTATGTTCTACGAATGGAGTCGTTGCTTTTCGGTGTTACAACTGAAGACGTTAGAAGACTTGCATTTGATTTTGCTCAAAAGCACCGTATTAAACACAAGTTTAATGCAGAGGCACAAATGGCAGGAAAAAAATGGTACTACGGATTTATGAAATGACATCCCCAAATTTCTCTTCGACAACCAGAAGCAACTTCAATGGCCAGAGCTAGAGGTTTTAACAAGGAAAATGTAATGGGATTTTTTACATTAATTGAAAAATTAGTGGACAAACATAACATTAAACCGGAAACAATTTTTAACGTTGATGAAAGTGGCTTTAGCACAGTACAAAAAAAGCCACAAAAAATTCTATCTCAAAAAGGTAAACACCAAGTCGGTACCATCTCAAGTGGTGAACGAGGAGTCAATACGACTATTGTTTGTTGCGTAAGTGCAGCTGGTGTTTATATACCACCAATTATTATTTTTAAAAGAAAGAGGCATACTCCTGAACTAGCCAATGGTGCACCACTTGGTAGTTTAGCTGAAATTTCTGAAACCGGCTACATTAATTCAGAGTTGTTCGTGAAATGGTTACAGCATTTCATTTCTTACATCAAACCAGATCAAGAGCATAAAATATTGTTACTTCTGGATGGGCATACTACGCATTCCAAAAATATGGTACAATTACCTGGTCATACAACACACAGACTTCAACTTCTGGATGTGTGTTTTTTTAAACCTGTAAATTAATTTTTTATTCAGGCCGCTGAAACTTGGTTGAGGGCTAATCGTGGACGAACAATAAGCCAGTTTCAAATGTCACAACTTCTTGCCGAAGCGTATGGAAAATCAGCAACCGTAGCTACTGCTGAAAAATGCTTTAAAAGTACAGGATGCTGGCCAGTTGATCGAAGTGTGTTTGGGGATGACGTGTTCGCAGCTTCAACATATTTATTACCACAACAGGTACCGATACCAAACCCCGATGTATCTGCCATAGATGACACTGTTGAAACCCCAAATACTTCCATTGTAGTATTATTATTGCGTCCCCAGAGAATTTAAACTTTATTCTACCATCAACATCTAAAGATTTAACACCACCCCAACCAGTTATTTCTACAAAGGTGCGCAGCAAGTGTAGAATTAACTTCAACTCCTTATTAAGACCAATTAGAAGAAGCCAAAGAAAATAAAGCTCAAAAAGCTGCAGCTAAAATAAAAAGAGCTTTAAATGACAAGAGTGGGCAGAGTAAACCCAAGAAAAAACGCAAGTCTGTTATATTAAAAACCAGAACTTTCTACAGGAGTTAATTTACTCTCTCTTCAAGAAAGAAGGGAACAAAGGCAAAGAATAGCAGCGTTAAGAACCACAATAATTTTTTCAGACAATGAAGACTCCTCCGAAGACAATTCTGAGGACACCTGGTGCCGGTATTGTTCGGAACCATATTCTAGGTCTAAGTCAAGAGAAAAGTGGTTTCAGTGTATGTATTAACATTAAATGTGAAAACATATATATGTGGAACTATGCAGTTAAATTACTAACCTTTTATTTTTAGAACATGTCCTTATGTTTCAAAACCATTTTAGAATATTTTTTACTTTTTTATACGTGTTTTCATTAAAACTTATTTTATGCGTTAGGTCATTTAATTTCTTAGGTACGATTTAGGAGACAGATCGGTACGATTTAGGAACTAAATTCAAGGAAATATTAAATAAAACGTCAAAAGTGGTACGACAACGGCAACCTTCCCCTACTTGTTCAAAATTAAAAAAAAGGAAAAAGCTCTAAAAAGCCCACATTAATAAGAAAAGCTGTTGAAGATGTGCAAACTAACATGGTGTAAATTCCCAATAAACTAGTAAAAAAAAAAACAGCACCTCAAACAGGTATGAACGGTGTTTCAAAGACTCTGGCGAGTGAAATTCAAAACATATTTTTTTAGGTTTGTCGCTACGAACTAGCTATAAAGTATTGAAAACATTTCTAATAATGCATCCCCTATAAAGTTTCGGTACTGCAACAATCATTTTACCTTAATTTTGTTAAACCTACCTATGGAATATTACAGATCGCTCAATTCAAAATCGTTTGTGTGACGTTTATAAACTGGAGCACCTATATTAAATAAAATACAAAATATAACCGAGGAAAAACTGCATAATGAATTCAAAAAAGAACGATTAATGCTTACACTAAAGCTGGTGGTAAAGATTTTGAACAGATAGGTACTGTGAATTAGTATCGTTTGTGCACCACCCATTACTACTGAATATCCTTTTAAATAAAATAGTTGTCAATATGTATGCCTTTATAATTTAAAGTGAGAGTTGTAAGGTAAAACAAATATGTGCTTGTTACATTAATAATATTAATATTTTTTTGTATACATATAAGCCATAAGTAACATAATGTATTTTGTAAATGGTTTAAACCCTGAAACAAATAAATAATAGAACAAACTTAAAAAAATTATTTGTTTATTACTTCTCATTGCCCAGGTACAATTCCAGTAAGTTTTAAATTTTTTAAAGTTTCAGATGTGGCTAAATATCTTAGAGTCAATCTAAAGTAAATAATTTTTAATTTTATTCATATTTTAATTCATAACATTTTTTGTCCATAACTTTCTTGCGCCCTGTTCTGGTAAAGGTTTTTTCTGTAAAAGTGGCAATACGAACCATATTTTAGTTAATTATTCTTTTCGTTAAATACAAACTAAATAAAAATAGCCCAGTTTTTAAGGTTATGTTAATTATATCATAATTTTAAAAATTAGATTATTGCTTATTGCATTTGACTAAATCTAATTAAAATATCGAATTCTAACATTAAAATACAATAATGTAAAGCACCTCTAATTAATATTATGATTTTGTGTTTGTAATTCTAACAGTTACCTAACTGAATTTTGTTCTGTAAGTTGCAGACCATAAAAAAGAACCCAGTCAACCAGGACACGTTACCTAATGTGTAATACACGTGGATATTAAGTTACTTTTTAACGTAGTTTAAATTTACCCAAATACAACGTATTAGCAACTTTAATATCTTCAATCAAATTTTACTAGACCACGTTACCTAATGTGTAATGCACGTGGATATTGAGTTACTTTTTAACGTAGTTAAAATTAACGCAAATATAACGTGTAAGGAACGTTTAGTAACTACTGTCAAATTTTATTTTATTTAATATCGTCAATTCGAAGTTTAGTTTGATACAAAGCAAAACAGCACTATTTTGATTTTGTACCTGTAAATTTATTAATAGTATAATATATAAATAATAGTTTATTGTACCTATAACAAAGACAAAAATATTTTTGTTAATACATATGCCGTACAATATGTAAATAAATAAAGCTATTGATATTACTTATAGATCTTCAAAAACCTATTCAATAAATAAATTCAAATTTCGCGCGAAACTTGATTGGCAATTGACATTTGACACGATTTGTCATTTAGTCAAACAAAATGGCCTCCTTCCTCATTCTCCTTCTTGGATGTTGAACGTTAAGTTATGGTGTCGTTTGCGTTGGCTGGTTTCAATCGTTCCAATCTAGTGGTTATTCAATGTGTTCGACCTTTGACCGTTTGACCGTTTGATATAAGCCCCGGTTCATTAATTAAGCCATTTTACAGCTTTAGGGGAATCTTATTTTAAAAAATTTCATTGAGAAACCGATAAACTAAGAATCGATTATTTAAAAAGAATAAATCAATGATTAAAAATATCCTAATATTACCATTTAACCTAAAAAAGAAAAAAAAAAGGAACAAAAACTATGTAGATAAATTAATAAATGTTCTAAATGTATTTAGTCGAGGATCCCATCCGAAACAGTTGTACCTTCCTCAAATATTGAATAGTAGGTATTTATCTTATAACTTGCACACCTTCATCCGTTCTTGCCATAATTTTACCATTTTGTGTCCAAACCCTTGAATTTCCATATTTCTGACGAGCTTCTTTGAAGTCATTATATTGTTGTTGAGTGAGATCTTCATTAACATATATCCCTGTTTTGTTTAGATTTTTCTTAGATTTATTTTTATGTATGTAACAAACTTTACAATAATAGATCTTGGTTTTTCGTTTTTCTTTGATTTACCCAGCCTGTATATCTCATTAATATCTCTTTGTTCACATTTTACTTTCATACCTTGATTAATTAGTTTTAAAATTTTATCAAGTAAATATTCATCTTCGTCGTATGATACCCCTTCGAATTTTAACGTATTTTTCCTTTGCATTAAATCTAATTGCTCAACTTTCTTTTCATTCGCTAAGAGTTTTGTTTCTTGTTCATGAATTTTTTCTGTTAATATATCCAAATTACCTTCACTTTTATTTAATTTATTTTGAAACTTTTCCAATCTTTTTTCTATCTTATCGAAAAGTTCATTATTAATATTTCTCATCATGCTCTCCAATTGGACTGGATCCACAACTAATGGCTCGGATTGTGACAAAGCTCGGCTCTGAGGCATAATTCAAATTTCCTCGTAAATAACTACACTTTCCTGGATTTTTCTTTATTTATTGAAAACTGTTCACTTACAGTATGTAGTACACCAATTTCCAGATATTTTTACACGCAATTTCCCACTTTAAATTAACAATTTTCGGGAGCTTAACAAACACACGTGTTTACAATCGAGCGACCATCTTGTTTAATACACATTTTATAGATATAAAATACTTCTTTCTTTCTTCTATACTACCTATAGGCATGTATTCTGTAATAGAATTTAAACACGAAGCAGATGGAGGTGTACTCTCTATAGTAAATACACCTTGGTTGACTCCTAGAAAGACTGAAGTGTATTGGCCTCCTATAAAAGACAACCTTCAGTTCAACAAGGTACTTAGGAAAATAGAACCAGAAGTTAATGAAAACTGGCAAATTTATGGGGTTCATAAAATTTTTTATTCTACAGGTATAATGATAATAATTAAGCTTTTTAAAATATGTGCCATAAATAGTTTTAGCAAATACAAAAATATGAGACAAAAATTGAATTCTCATGTGTCAGTTGTTCTTGCTGGTAGTAGTATGAGTTAAAATAACACTAAAATAAGTTAATTTTATCCCATACTAAGCCGTCCTAAATTTTTGCTGTACATTTTTAGATGATTTTCAAAAGGCTACAAAAAACTAAAAAGCTGAAATTACATCTGACTTGCAAACAGATCTGGAGGATCATGCTGATATCAGACCTAGAAGAAAAATCATAAAAAGAAAATTTAGTTCCGATGAAAGTGACAGTGACAAACAGGCTCGGGAACAGGTTTTATTATCTAAGGCAGACAAAAAGTTGAAGCAACGTTTACCACGGCCTCCATCTGTGAACATTAATATTCCTTCAAATGCAAGAGGTTAGTTATTCTTAGATTTACATTAATAGTATTGTTTTGAATAAAAACACTTGTTTAAGAATTTTAAACCTAAAATTATTATTTTGTACAAATGTTTCTAACCCTCTACCGCATAGTCATCCATATATGGATTTAAATTTTTTATATATTTTTCTTTATTATCAAGGTATATAAGTGACTCTAAATATTACTACTACAAATTTGTTTAATTTTCATACTGCTCTTATTTTTTTCCCATGTGGCAACAGTGTATTTAAAGAAGTATGGGCCATTGTCTTACTGTGTGCTAGTAAAGCGTGCTGTGCAATAATAGGCGTAAGTTTATCTGCAAACATCCACAAATATAAGGTAAATAATTGTAAAATAAATTGTTTTTTAGAATATTTGGTGTCTAATTTGTCTAGTAAATATGTTATTTTATAATTACCAACACAAGTTTACTCATAAAACATAATTTGAAAAGTATCCATATATGGCTTCGTATGCATCAGATGAAATATATGCATTTTATGTATAAGTCAAATATGGCTTCATATGCACATTATTTAAAATAGATTTATTATTTTAGGTATGGATCCCAGGCGTTTTTATGGCAATTCTCGGCACGTCAGTACAATTCCTGGCGACGGAGAACTTAGCGATTGTGAATCCTTTGGCGAATCAGATGACGAATATTTTCCGCCATCGCCAGTAAAAGGAAATGACGAGACGGCTATACTTTCTGATTATAAATACGATGAATCCTCTGAATATGAGAGTGATTCAGAAACTGAAAATGTTCCGACTACATCAAAACCACAGAAAATCCAGAAACAAGTAGGTAGAAAAAGTGAAAAACCGAAAAAAGAAAAAATTAAATGGAGAAATTCGAAACTAGCAGGGTTCAACGAAGAAAATTATAAGTTTTTGGGTTCAAACGATTTTCCGGAATGTATGAGCAATTTGGAAACGCCTGCAGATTTCTTCACATTTTTATTTCCAAATGATTTAATTCAATTAATAGTAGATGAATCAAACCTGAAATCTCTTCAAGATAATATAAACAAACCGGCAAATATTACAGCAAATGAACTAGAAGAGTTCATCGGTATAACTCTTTTTATGTCGTTAGTAAAACTACCTTCTAGTAGACTTTACTGGAATCCAAATGTGTTTCCTACATTTCAATGACAATTCAAAATTTATAAAGCAAGGCTTACCTGGACACGACAAACTTTACAAAGTTAGATCGCTTATCGAAAAGATTCGGCAACAACTTTTGTTCGTTCCCAAAGAAGAATATTTGGCAATTGATGAACAAATTATACCAACTAAAGTCCGACATACACTAAAACAGTATAATCCTAAAAAACCGAAGAAATGGGGATTTAAAAAACTTGTACTAAGTGGTGTTTCTGGATTTTCCTATGATTTTGACATTTTTGCTGGAAGTCAAAGTAATACTATACCTGAAGGTGCACCGGATCTGGGGGTCAGTGGAAATTTAGTTACTAAGCTCTCTGATACCATACCTCGTGATAAAAATCACAAGATTTTGATAACTGGTTTAATAGCCCGGTTTTTCAAGTTTATCCTAAGCCTTGGTTTCTTTGAACACTACGTCGCGGTGAGCGGACAGTTCGTCAATCGTCGCGTTTTGACGATTTTATCCAACCAGAGTATTTAAATGGGAATGGTTTTCTTGAATCCGCTTAGCTGAGCAGGACGGCGTCATGCCGCTGATTTGTCGCGAAGAGTCGGTTGATATCTGTTGAGTTTGATATCAGCGGAATCGTCGGCGTGTGCGGAGACTATATTGTTATTAATTTTAAAACAATGAGTGACAACTTCACACATACAGACGACATCATGACTTTATTTTTAGGTTTATTGGAAATTAGGTCCTTTATGAAACTCAACACGAATACAAAAAGATCTGTAGAAAATCTAAAATACTCCCTAAATTTGGTTTCATTTCCAAAAAGCCTCCGCTGCACAGTGATATTAAAGGTACCTTCTGTATCGCGACACAAAAACAACTCATCCACTGGCTTATTGGAAACTTTGACGGTTGCAATTGCCAGTTCCCTTTGTTCTTCCTCTTCCAACAATAATAACAACGCAAACAATTTATTTGCACCCATTTTAGTATCTTTCTTTTACATTCATAATACATAAACAGCACGTACAGACATAGAGAAAGTATCATTTTCTATATTTTTTAACAAACCACCTCGGGCGAAAATTGCTGTTCTCAGCGGTCGACGGACTGTCCGCTCACCGCGACGGAGTGTTCAAAGAAACTAAGGCTTTAGTAAAATTGGTTTGTTGCCACTAGGGACTGCTCGACTAAATAGGGTAACAGATTGTGAAATACCTTCCGAAAAAGAAATGAAACAACGAGGTCGGGGCACTATAGCCGAAAAAGTTGCCACAATAGACGATGTAGACGTATCTTGTATTTGTTGGTATGACAATAAAAGAGTAATTTTGCTGTCTACCTATGTAGGCAGCTTGCCCCTAACAACTAAAACACGTTTTTTTAAAAAAGAAAATAAATATAAAGAAATTGCATGTCCCAAGGCAATTGATATATATAACCAGCATATGGGAGGCGTCGATTTACTTGACTCGATACTGGGTTTATACAGAATTCATATACGTTCAAGAAAGTGGTATAAAAGAATATTCTTTCACATATTAGATATGTGCGTTGCAAACGCTTGGTTATTATGGAGGCGCAAAACTGAAGATGGCGACTACCTATCATTATTTGCTTTTAAACAGGCAATTGCTGAACATATGTGCAATGTAGGAAAGAATCATCTGCAGAAAAAAAGAGCCGAGTTGGGACACCAACAAAGGATGGTGCTACTCCAGCAAAAATAAGGAAAAAACCTCTCATGCGTCATGACTATCCACTAAATTCTGTCCGATTAGACTCAATTGGACATTTTCCCATGTGGAAGCAAAGTAGAGTGCAATGTTACAATAATTGTAAATTTAGATCTTTTGTTTTTTGGAGAAAATGCCAGGTATACTTGTGCCTAAATAAGGACAGGAATTGTTTTTTAAAATTTCATTTATAAGTAGATTGCATGAAAATCCATATATGACTGAGCCCTAATTTTCCTTTTTTAGTTTTTTTCATGTGAAGCCATTTATGGCATTGAAATTTTTTTTCTGTAAAAATAACATGTGAGGATTTTTTTTTTTGTAAATTTTAATAAATTAGACCAATAAAAACAATATTTGATGATTTGATATTTTTTTTTTATAAAAAAAGTAATTCATGCAATAGAGGGCTAAATGACACTGAAACTAGCAGCCACTCTACTTTTTTAGTTAAGGAACTAAAATAAGTTCTTAACACAATACGAATTTAATAAAACTTTTTATAGGGTCTTCTAATAATCATAGAGTAGCCATATTATAAATTCATATTTACACTAAAAAAAAAAAATAAAGTTGGAAATTCCTCGATTTTGGAAAAATATTCATAAATTCTAAACGCATAATACGAATTTAATGAAACTTTTTACAGGGTCTTCTAATATCCTTAGAAATACAATAATCATAGAGCAGCCAGATTATAAATTCATCTTTACACTAAAAAAAAATAAAGTTTAAAATTCCTCGATTTTGAAAAAAGATTCATAAGTCCTAAACGCATTATACGAATTTAATAAAACTTTTTATAGGGTCTTCTAATATCCTTAGAAAGACAATAATCATAGAGCAGCCATATTATAAATTCATCTTTACAGTAAACAAAAAAATTAAGTTGAAAATTCCTCGATTTTAGAAAAATTATGTATGTATTATGCATTTAGAACTGATGAATCTTTTTCCAAAATCGAGGACATTATTTTTTTTAGTGTAAAGATGAATTTATAATCTGGCTGCTCTACGATTATTGTCTTTCTAAGGATAGACGACCCTGTAAAAAGTTTTATTACATTCGTATTATGCGTTATTATTTTTTACATTATATTTAAATTAGTTTTATGTTGTTTTTTACCTTTATATTTCTGGCGATGACTGTTGTTACAATTGAAACGTTAAAATGAATTTTATATATAGTTTTGTTATTAAGTTTAATATTTATGTTAAATTTTGTACCTTCCTATATTTCAGAAAATCTAAATTGATTGATTTTCTTTTGTTGTCTTTGCTGCCTTTATTTTTATAAATGACACAAAATTGTATTTGTTTTTTATCTGACTAAATAATAAAACTTATTTTTATGTAGGACATTTTTCTATCCGTTTCATGTCTAAAAGTAAACATCAAAAATTTTTTTTTTTTTAAATTTGCATTTGTACATTTTTTGAAAGTAGGGGAGGTGTGGGAGACTTGGTACCCTGGGAGAGTTGGGACAGTGTTATTTTGTTGCGTTAGGTTGCCACTGTGAGAGTGACCTTCAAACTGTTCAATCATTATTGTGTTTACATTCAGTCAAGCAGCGAACGTCGTATGTATATGGTGTTTTCTAAGTCTCAGATAGTGAAAAACGTTTTTGGTAATTAAAAGTAAGTTTTTTTTTTTTGTATATTTTGCTTTATTTTTTAATAAATTATTCTTAAACAATAAAAGTTAATTGTGCATGTTGTTGTACCGTATTTTGTCTTTAAAATGTGATCTGCTGTTGTCAATTTACTCTAACCTAACAATATTTGGCGCTATTTTTAACTTCACCAGTCCGTCAGGGAGAGTTGGGACAATATTATAAGGGAGAGTTGGGACGTCCCAAGTCTCTCTGATTAAAGGTATATTCTTCTATTTTCCGTGTTGTAGGCACATTATTATTTTTGTTTTCTTATTTTCAGCTATGCCATTACGATACAAAAAAAAGGAAAAAAACCGTAGTATTCCCACGCAAATTATACAGCAGGCCGTGGAAGAATATAGAAATGTTGGAGGGCTAAGAAAAATTGCTAACAAGTATGACATACCAAAGACATCCCTAGCTAGGTACCTTAAGGCAGGCAACTTGGACAAACTTTTGGCAGTACATGAAAGTTATGGGTCGTCCTATCGACAATCTCAAATTTTTACCATTGAGGAGGAACAAATGCTTGTTAAATATATTATAACGGCCGCAAGAATGCACTATGGTTTGAGTAAAAATCAAGTTCGTCAATTTGCTTATCAATTCGTCCAGGCTAATGGAAAAAAAATACCGAAATGTTGGGAAAAAATGAGAAAGCTGGAGAGGATTGGTGGAAAGGTTTTAAAACTAGGAACCCAACTCTATCAGTGAGAAAGCCAGAGGCAACTAGCCTTTCCCGCTGCACTAGTTTCAATCGGAAAAATGTTAATGAATTTTTCGATAACTTGGATGAAGTGGTAACCAAATATAAATTTCCGCCCAGTGATATTTATAACTGTGATGAGTCAGGACTTACTACAGTTCAAAATCCAGGTAAAGTGGTCGCTGAAAAGGGTGCAAAACAAATTGGTCAAGTTGTCTCTGCAGATAGGGGAAGTTTAGTGACAGGTTTATTTACAATTAATGCGACAGGTCAGTGTTTTCCTCCTTTTTATGTATTTCCAAGGGTAAATTTTAAGGAATACATGCTGGCAGGCTCCTACCCAGGATCTGCTGGTGCAGCACACCCATCAGGATGGATGACCGATGTTAATTTTGCAATATATTTACAACATTTTTTCAAATACGCTAAACCAGCCGTCGACAGACCTGTTCTTTTGATATTTGACAATCATGATAGTCACATATCAATAGAGTCTCTACAGTTTTGCAAACAAAATAATATCGTCTTACTAACTTTCCCCCCTCATTGTTCACACAAACTGCAACCGTTAGATATTGGAGTCTACGCACCATTAAAAAAATATTATAGTGCAGAGTGTGATTCATGGATGAAAAGAAATCCTGGAAAGACAATTAGCATTTATGAAGTAGCCTCGCTCTCATCCCAAGCAATGATAAAAGCTTTTACACCGACAACAATTCAAGCAGCGTTTAAAAAAAGCGGAATTTTTCCCTTTGACCGTAATATTTTTAATGACGTGGATTTTCTGGCATCTGCTGTTACCGACAGGCCTAATCCAGAGGTATATGATGCAATTAGTTCAGAAGCGAACCTAGAAAACACAAACATTACAATTGACACCAATATTGAGGCAATTCCGTCCACTTCAAATGTTAGCGACTCAATAGATGTCATGAAGAAAAAAGTGCTGGTAACGCCTGAACAACTACGTCCGCACCTAAAAGCAGCAGCGCGCAAGAAACAAAATAAAGGGCGTAAGCCTGCTAAAACGCGAATTTTAACAAATACCCCGGTTAAAGATGCAATAATTGCTGAAATTGAGACTCGCCTTAAAAAAAAGGAAAGATGTGTATCTGTGAAAGCCATAAAAAAAGTAACAAAACGGCTAGTTTCATCATCCAGCGAAGATGAAAAGCATGATCCTATAGTTTATGCAGAATCTGGAGACTCTGATTTAGAATTCTCAGAGGAAGAAGAAGAAGAAGAAGAAGAGAGCAATGATTCGCATCAAGAAGATATACATTTTTTGGAATCAGATTTTGTAATTGTTAAATGTACAGGAAAAAAAAGCGAAATACATTATGTGGGAAAAGTTGTTGGGTTAGCAGAAGATTATTTAGAAATAGAATTTCTAAGAAGGAAACATAAAACATTTCAATTTGATTTTCCGCCAGTTCAGGAAAAGCGGACGATTGCAATTGAAGATATTTTTAAAAGATTGCCACTTCCTATACAAAAGCCTGGTACTGCTCGTATCCAAAATATGGTAGAGTTTAAGGCAAGATATTTTCAAAATATTAAAGATTTACGATAAAATATCACGTTAAAATATTTAATATTATGATTTTTTTTAATAATCACTTATTTTGTTTTATATTACCATTGTAGATACTTTTTTGGTAAAGTGTTGTTTTGAATTAAAATAGTTTTTTGTCTTTTTGGTCTTTATTTGGGTTGTCCCACCTCTCCCCATCACCGGACCCAACTCTCCCTTATAAAAGGGAGATATGGGACAAAATCATTACTTTATAAAAAAATTTATAGAAACATTAGTTGTTTAAAAAAATTAACAAAATGCTGTACATAGTTGGCAATTAAATGAAGGTATACGTACGTATTTTTATTTTATTAAAATAATAAAAATTAATCATTACAAAAATTTAAAACCAAAAAATGTCCCAATTCTCCCACATCTCCCCTACCCAGGTAGCAAGCGTACGTCATAATGACGTACTTAATTGGTGATTTTCTGACGATGGACGTCTTCGACGCAAAAATGACGTCTTACGGACGTCATTAATGTCGTTCTTCACATGACGTCACTATGACGTATTTTTTTGGTCATTAATGTAACCAATAAATAGAACTTAAAAAAATCTAGATAATTATTATGTCTCATAAAATTCCAACTTTACAGCAGATATTTCGGAAAATTAATACAGTGGTTTTGATAGAGTCAAAATTACCTAGGTACTTCAGTCACTTTAAAAATATAAAATAATCAACAACTTGGTGGATAATTATATATTGTCTAATCACGTTTATATATCCCGTGACATGCTCTCAGACTATAGAATAGTATAAGAATGGTATAAGTAATTCCTATATAATTTGTAAAATTTTATAATTTGCATATTATACAAATTGCTAATTGTTTTCGTTATTTTATAATTCCCGCGAAAGTAACACGCAGTCGTTAGAAATCGACACGCTCGCATCGGATTGGTTAAAGTTTAAGCGACATGGCATGTCCGCCGTCTTCCTTCTTCTGTGAACAACGAACAACAGCAGGTGACAGGTGATGCCGTGAGCCATGCCGTTTTTTAAGCTTAAGCGTTAGTTGGTGTTTTTCAAGTTGTTATGGATGCCGCGTGGCGTGGCGTCTCTAATTATATGATTATTCTTAGTAATTTTATTATAAAAATAAGTTTTTTTGAATTCGGTTGTGCCAGTGGTTACAGTGTTTAGTTAGAATGTTTTCTGTAGTCGAGTTTAATGAACAATCTGGAGGCGGGCTTGCAATTGTAAACTCTAACTGGTTTACCCCACTTAAAAAGGAAGTATTTTGGCCGCCTTACAAAGACAATAAAGCTTATATTAAAGCGGTAAAACAAGGAGAAGAAATTTCTGATAAATGGAAATTATTTTCTATATCAAAATGTTATTACACTACAGGTACGTACTAGGTAGTTTGAGATTATTGATTTCTAAAAATTATATTTAATGGTGAGTGAGAATTGAATTAAAAAATATGGAAAGAACCCTAAATAAACTTGTATTGCTGAATTTCTTCGATAACACAGTGGTGAATTTTTATCAAAGAAATAATTAAATTTTCGACAATTTATTATAGGTACTTTTAATTTTAGCCATATGCCTCATAATATGGGTTTTCTTGCAGATGATTATGAAAAAGCCCATAAGAAACTAAAAGTTGCAGAAGTAACTTCCGATTTACAATCAGATTTAGAAGAGGAGTTTTCAAAATATTCCTCAGGAAAGAGAAAGGTGTCCCGACCTCTTCGTTTTGAGGAGAAGGAAGACACAAACGTTAAAAGAAAAGTGTCTAAATCTTCGAACTATGATGATGAAGAAGAAGAAGAGCCAAATCGGAATTTCCTTCCAAGGCCACCACATATAAAGGGAAAGAATATATTTGAAGGTAAGATATGGAAAGGTTGAAACTATACCTCATTATTATGCTAATTTTAAAAAGAAACTTATAGAAAATAACTTACAATCATTATTTTTATTGAGAATGAAGAAATTGTGTTTAGTATTAAGAGAAACTAGACAAACTTAAGTTGACTTTTCTACCATAAAATATTTCTCACCTAATAAAAAGTGATGCAGATTTAACATTCCTGTTTGTGTATAAAATTATTATTATTATAAAATTATATTCATACTATTTTAGTGTTTGAGGTTATTAATTAAAATGCATATTAATTTCACAGAAACTTTAGAGTACACACCATCCTGTGGAGAGAAATCACGTAGTAGTGATGTACGTAGTGCGTATGAAGTTTCACCTCAAAGTTTTTCACAGTCTACAACATCAAAAGGTTCTGTTAAAATAACAAGTGGCACTACCCGAGATTTCCTATTGCAAGAAGCTACTCCTCGGCGAATTTCACAGCCCTCCACGTCTAAAGATTTGAATAACTGTGTAGAAGGTCAAGGAAAATCAGGTAATAATTTTAATTATTCATCCAATACTTAGCAAAACTTACTTTTTTCAAATTAAAGGGTTTTCGGGTCAATTTCTAAAAAAAAATACATACATGTTGTATTTAGATTATGTGGTTTTTCATTGTTTTAGTGTTTGAAATACTTTTAACGAATTTGCTGGAGATTAAGCAACAAAATAAAAAAATTCTAATTATTTTGGAAAAGAAAAATACTGACAGAAACCCACAGTCTTTACCTGAAGATTTAAATATAGAATTTCCCATTAGAAGTAGTCATGATCTAGATAAATTTGAAGCATATCTTTCAAATCAAGAAAATGTTGAAGGAGCTAAAGCTGTTGTAAGTACATTTTATTAATTAATTATATTTTGGATGTATTATTATACTTAATAGTGTCATTACACTACATTTACTACTGAATTCCCAGCTAGTGCATAAAAAACCCCATCTATGTTAATAAGCTGAAATTCCGGGATATTTAAACTTGCATGCAACATACTTTTAACGTAACCCTTACATCCCTGTAACTACCGAATGTCTGCTTTAGCAAGACATTTATAGAACATCTCAGATGTTCAGAAGTGAAGTTTGAAAAACGACACACTAGCACTTTTACAGTACTTTTCCCTGAAAGTTGTTCTTTATAGATTTTATGTGAGTTAGTTATACAGAATTAAACAGTGTGTCCACGGATAGACTTAACTGTACTTTTAATTGAGAAAACGTACCATTTACCAAATATATTCAAACGCATTATTCATTTATAAATTCTCAAGAAAAGACAAGAAAAATTACAATAATTGACAATATTTTTTTAGGTTATTTAATTTGTCATAAATGAAAGCTACGTTCACAATGCGCTGTTTACTAAACTTCTCTTGGATACATTTTTATAGAAAATTACATAATTACCTTTTGCTAACATAATAGGTAACAAATAGAAGTTTTGCGAGGTTTTATTTCTCTCAAAAACCTCTCATGAACGTTACATTTATGTTGTTATGTTATTACGTTGCCTTAAAACAACATCGCCAAAAGGCTTGGGAATGTTATGTGCTAGCTGGGTTAGTTCTTGACACATGTTACTATCTTCAGAAGAAAATAAAGATAGTCTTTGACATGTCTTTCTGTAATATTTGTACCATCCTATGAAGATAAGGACCAATTTTTATCTCCTTTAGAAGATTGTAAAAAATGGTCCTTGAAGTAGATGTGGAGAAAAGTAATTTGGTTCGACCAAATAAAAGGTGTAGTGTGAGTGAATATATATGTATGCAAACATATTTTTTTTTTAGGTGTTATATTGGTCTTCCCTTGGAGGTAAAGATTGTGCTTCAAAAACAAACAGAATCTTGAGAGAAGTACTGCATGACTCAGTAGCAACGAAATACAATTTTTATGGAAGACACTCAAAGAAACCTTTTTCGGAATTAAAAATCAATTCAGAAATTATTAGTAAGTATATTTATATGTACTTATTCTTATAAACATCTTAAGCTGAATATAATCGATTCAGTTTAAGATGTTAATAAGTATTACAGTTTACCTTTTATTATTTGCTATTTTCATGATATTTTAGAAACTAATTTCATTTTTATTTGACATATAGATGCAATAAAGCCTATTTATAAAATCTTAAAAAAAATTATAGAACTTGCAAAGGGTTCTGCTATAATAAAAGTAAAACTATACTTACAAAATAAATAATGTGTAGGTATACACATATTATCAATTAACAAGATTGTATTTTGTGTAAATTACAATTGCCAGTTGTAGCTTTAGGCACTGTAAAAGTAGTAAAATAACATGGTGAACTACATTTGTACAGTCAAGCTTCCATATTATATACTAAAATATTTTGTATGTTTTAGATGCTGTTAAAATATCTTGTAATACTTCTACAAGGGAGATTGAAAACATTATAAAAATTTGGTTGAAGCATGCTCCTGAGAGATTAAGAAAACAAGAATTAAAAGAAGTACGAAATCGTAATAATTAATCAAGGTTATTTTTTTTATAATACCTAATTAAGTTACATATTTTTATTTTATAAAATGTCGACTAGTCGAAAAGTATATTATAAAGAAGTTGTAGGAGATCGTCAAATGTACAGAAGGGTTGCTAATGAAGTTAAAAGTACAGTGGAAATGTTAAAAAGCATATCTGAAAATAATTCAGATGTATCTGTAACTCAATTTGAAGATAATGAAACATATACTAGTTTATTAAATGATAGTAGTCATAGTTCAAATCAATCTTTATTTTCAAATTCTAATGTCTTTAGAACAAAAAATAATACTGAAATTGAAATGAATTCTAATTGTGTAACTTATTCACCTGGAATGGATGCTTCTAGTAGTAGTAGAAGTAGTAGTAGTGAGACTACTGCTTCTAGTAGTAGTAGAAGTAGTAGTGAAACTAATAATTTGCAATCTTCTTTAAGAGAATGGGCCCTTCGGAACAACATAACACTATCAGGTATTTCAGAATTATTACATATTTTATCTCCACTTGATTCAACACTGCCTTTAGATGCCCGTACTCTATTACATACTCCCGTTTCAACAGTTGATCATAAACAGTTAGATAATGGCGAATATATTCATTTTGGGTTAATTAAAATATTAAAACGAATTATAGTAAAAATACCTTTTGGAAATTCAGCTCCCATTATTAGAATTTCATTCAATATAGATGGAATACCTGTGTTTTCCAACAACAATTCACCAATTACTTTTTGGCCAATACTAGGACTTATTAAAAATGTAGGTATTAAACAAAAATGTTTTGTCATAGGTGTTTTTTGTGGTAAAGACAAGCCAAAACCGATAAATATTTTTTTAAACGATTTTGTTCAAGAGGTTTCATTTCTTGTAAACAATGGTTTACATTGTAATGGCAAAATGTATTCTGTAAAAATTCATAGTTTCATTTGTGACGTTCCAGCAAAGGCATATCTTAAGTGTATTAAAGGACACAATGGTTATTCTTCCTGTGATAGGTGTACAGTTGTTGGGCAGTATGTTAACAGGCATATGATTTTTGATAGTATGACTTCCCAAAAACGTACAAGTGAATCATTTTTGCAACAAAGAGATGGTGACCATCATAATTCTGTTTCACCATTAGTCTCTTTACCAATTGATTTTATTAACATATTTGTAATTGATTACATGCATTGCGTTTGTTTAGGTGTGGTAAAAAAAATGATTAATTCTTGGATACAAGGTAAATTTTATAATGTCCGTTTAAAAGCAAGGGATATTACTCTTCTTTCTGATTATTTAACTAATTTATGTACTGCTCTTCCCGATGAGTTTAACAGGAAGCCTTCTAAAATAACAGAAATATCGTATTGGAAAGCAACTCAGTTTAGAACGTTTTTGCTTTACCTAGGTCCCATTGTATTAAAAGAATTTATGGATATAGCTGTGTATGAACATTTTCTATTATTACAATCTGCAATGTCTATTTTATTGTCTAAGAGACATTTAAATATGCTAGGTTGTGATTTAGCAGAGAAATTTTTATGTATTTTTGTTAAACATTCTAAGCATCTCTATGGTTTAGATTTCCTTGTTCATAATGTACATTCGTTGATTCATATAGTTGATGATGTACGACTCTATGGGGTTTTAGATATTTCAGCCTTCCCTTTTGAAAATCATTTGGGGGCATTAAAAAGATTAATACGATCTGCTAATAAACCATTAAAGCAACTTTATCGTCGGTTAATTGAATTAAATCAAATTAATAAAAACGCAGAACCAAAGGATGTTCAATTGAATTCAAATTGGAGGCACAGTCGAGGCCCATTGCTCTCGCGTACAGGCTCTAAACAGTACAACAAAATTTTCTTTCAAAATGTGAAGTTTTGTACTTATTACTATTCACGAAACAATTCTTATTGTCTTTCAGAAGAAAACAAAGTCTTGCAAATACATAATATTTTGGTATACTCTGAAACTAATATCATATTTATTTGTAAACAGTTTCTATCTTACAAATCCTTATTTACTTATCCTTTTGATTCAAGTAATTTGCAAATTTTTGTTGTTGACAATTCATCTGTTCTGATAGAAATAAATATAACCGACATTCTAACAAAGTGTATCGTTTTTCCCCTTAAAGATAACACCTTAGCATCGTTTCCATTGTTGCATAATATCTATACAGCCTAAGTTAATATAAGAAAATATATGCAAAAATACAATAACTATCACATTAATGAATAAATACCAAATAAACCACACATTAGAAAAACAACAATCAATAAATGAGCCGCTGAGAGCCAAAGTGGTATAACTCAATAAATTGCCGATTTTGAGTTATACCAAATTTCCCGTTCTTTTGATCGAAAACAGTAAACTGACAAAGTGGTATAACTCTACTTTGTGAATTTGCTAACAGAGGGCCCTTACATTGTTTTGCCTCCAAACGAATAGCGCTCTCATGAAAGTGGAAGAGTGGTATAACTCAGCGCGCCTACTAAACTCGTTACGATAATCTGTCAAAGTGGTATAAGTCATTTCTGTTCGCGTTCGCCAGCCGTATCGAAGCATTAGGGCATTAATATTTTTTTAACGTCAGATTGTTTATGTTGTTTTTGATAACTTCATTCGTTGTTTTTTGAAAGTATTAACAATTTTAATTTTACTTGATATCAATAGTGATTTCTTACGATTTACGATGAATGCGGAGGTGGAGACTAAAAAAGGGAAGAAAAGAGTAAGACGAGAAGTAGATCACAAGAAGGCCAAATTGAAAATAATGAGAAATAATGGTCAGGAGTATATTACAAACAAAGGTAAAAAAATCCCAGCCAAAGTATTTACTAATAAAAATTGTGGTTGTTCCAAAAAATGTATAGAATTAGTATCAGAAGAGGACAGGCGGGATATCTTTTCAAGATTTTGGAGCATGGGAAATTTTTCGGTTCAAAACACATACCTTTGTGGTCTGATTAGACGATGCCCTGTTCAGCAGCGACGTCCTGACCAGAATGCGGAGGTGCCAAAAGGCCCAAAATCGGTATCATACAAGTATTTCTTAAATGTAAAATCTAACAGTATTATGGTATGCAAAAATTTTTTTTTGGATACCTTTTCTGTTTCTAATGGAAGACTTCAGCGATCTCAAAAGAAAGAAGAGTTAGGAAAATCTCCTGGTGAAGATCTGCGTGGTAAACACCCTTCAGCAAATAAAATGCCCGCAGAAGTGCTCAAAATTGTTAAGCAGCATATTGCGGAATTCCCCTCTTTTGAGAGCCATTATACAAGAGCTCATAATCCCCACAGAAAGTATCTAAGTCCTAATTTGAATATTAGGAAGCTCTATGAACTCTACAAGGAATACGCAGTGCAGAAGGGAATTCCTCCAGAAAAAATTGTCAAAGAAAGTATGTATAGAACTATATTCAATATGGACTTTAATTTGGCATTCCACAGCCCCAGGAAGGATACATGCCAAAAATGCGATAAATTTAAAATAAAAACAGATGTAACTGACGATGGCCCTGAAAAAGAACAATTAAAACTTGAGCATATAATTCACCTAAGTAAAGCTGAGAAAGCAAGAACCTCTATGAAAGAGGATATTGATTTATTCAAAGAACATGAAGATGTTTCGATTTTTTGCTTTGATTTGCAAAAAGCGCTCGCATTTCCTAAACTGTCTACATCCAATGCTTACTACAAGCGAAACATGTATGTTTACAACCTAGGGATCCACGATCTTGTGACGGGTCAAGCTTACATGTACGTGTGGGATGAGACAACAGCATCAAGAGGGTCTCAAGAAATTGGTGCATGCATTATGAAACACGTACGCCAGTATTGCAGGCAATCTTCTCGCATTATTGCGTACAGTGACGCCTGTACTGGTCAAAATCGAAATATAAAATTATCTTTAATTTGGAAAAGAATTGTCCAAGATCCAGGGAACAACATAACTAATGTGGACCATAAATTTATGGTATCCGGGCACTCATTTTTGCCCAACGATCGCGACTTTGGAAATATTGAGACTGCCGCAAAAGGTGCATCAATCTTCTGCCCCACTGATTGGTACCGTGTCATCAAGGAAGCAAGGCAGCACAAAAAATTCATTGTCCATGAAATGACTCAACAAGATTTTTTTTCAACAGAACAGTTGGAAAAGTCTATTACTAAAAGAAAAGTAAATGTAGACAAAGGCAGATTCCTGTGGCTGAATATCCAATGGTTACAGTTTAAACATAACAAGCCACACTCATTGCTATACAAAGAGACTCTCAGCTCGCTAGTAACTTTCTCTGAAGTCGATTTAAGCAAACGGACTAGAGGAAGACCCTGTTCGCAGCTTCCAGCTAACCTAAAACTTCTATACGATGCCCCAAGACCAGTACCACCGGCAAAAAAAGAGACATGCTGGAACTGCTGCAATGGATTCCACCAAACCACCATGAGTATTACCGTAATTTAAGGTCTTCTGAAGATGTCGCAGACGCTGGCCCTCTGTCTGATTATGGCGAAGAAAGCGACGACGAGTAAATTTTATGTT
This sequence comes from Psylliodes chrysocephalus, assembly GCA_927349885.1. Taxonomy (NCBI): domain Eukaryota; kingdom Metazoa; phylum Arthropoda; class Insecta; order Coleoptera; family Chrysomelidae; genus Psylliodes; species Psylliodes chrysocephalus. The sequence goes on from OV651833.1 coordinate 412,584, forward strand.
ATTCATCACAGAATTATTGAATTTTTGAATAAACAATTTACAAAATTGTTTTTCTATTATTACCAGTTCAAACTCATCAAGCAAACCCAGTTTGAGGAAACAGAACTAAAATATGTTTTGTGAAAAGTGGTATAAGTCATTGACTTGTACCACTTTTCCTGTGCTTTCGCCTGAAGGTCACGCGGAAAAACGGTATTTAATTATAAGAACGTAATTTTATGCCATTCGAAAGAATAGCAGTCATTAATTTTGGTTTAGTAGGAAATTCGACATATTATATTGAATGAACGTATCAAATTTTTTTCCAAAAAAACAATCTGATAATTTATGGATGGCTAAAACGCAAATGTCAAGATTTCTCAAATCGTTAAAAATGGAACATATACCACTTTGGTTCTCAGCGGCTCAAATAATTATAACAAAAATTCGAAAGAGCTTTTTTAAATAACGAACTATAGTCATAATGATACTTCCCATGTAGTGGTTCCATAATTTAGTAAGTACTTATACATGTTAATTGAATTTTTTTAAATGCTGTAATTGCAACAGTATTCCCATATAAAATATTTACTGCTATTTTTAGTAAAAGAAAAACTTTAAGCAACTTTTCTGACTTACATTTTTTCAGAATGATCTGCACAACTAAGTTTTTAAATAGTTTTTTTTATATTGTAACTAAAGTGTACTTTTAAAATATATTTAAGGTTTTCCGGATGGTTAACCAATTAGTTTTCGGCAGTGAAAAACCGATTTTTATTCTTAATAACTAAGTTGTTTTTCATTGTAATAAATAGAAATTCTTTCCATGATTACGAGTTTTTTTATTAATATCCCTTGCATTAAAAAATACAACCACATTAAGTTTTTCTAATCTAGTTAATTTTAGTAGATGGTCATCCAGTACACTGCCTTAAAATTTTCCTATTTTTATAGTGATTGTGATTCTATTTCCATAAGAAAAAACGAATATCGCGGCATTGGCTGCAACTGTTGTGGTATTTTGCTTTTAAATTAAAATCAGTGTTTTTACTGCAAATCCCAAAATTAACCGAAAAAGTACGTCTTAATGACGATATTTATAACGTTTAAGTGACGTCATATGTACGTCTGGTATTTGACCTAGAAGGTCATATACAAGCTATATCTAACGTCATAATGACGTCATATACTGACGTCATAATGACGCTGACATTTGACCGTCATTTAGACGTCCGAATGACGGCAACTTCGGGGTTAATATGACGTCTGATATGACCTATAAGGTACGTCATTATGACGTACGTTTGCTGCCTGGGTAGGGGAAAAGTGCCATGAATGGGACAAGTTTTGAATGGGACACAGTAGATATCTTTTATTAAAATCGCTTTCGCAGCTTTTTCTTGTTACATACAGATGGGGCTGCATGCCCACTCAACTTTAAAAACAGTTTTGCATTGAGACCGCAAACTTGCAAACCGTCAGTTAAATATTTTTGTTCACGCCGGCATCAGTAAAAAGTTTCTTTAAAAGCAATTACAAGAGTATAAATAAAAACATCGTTGAAAAGAACGCAAAAGCCTACTAGTGAATGTTCCTACGGTGCTCCTGAACAATTTCTACCATTTTTGGATGCTACAAAGGTAAGGTATTATTTTTTACATTTGTTTATTTAAAGAACTGTAATAAGTTATGAATGGGACACCAAGTTAGGCTATGAATGGTACACTGTCCCATTCATGACACTGTGTTTGGGGTCTATATCTGTTAAAAAATATTAATCCAATTCCGCTGAAATTTGGCAGGCATGTTACCTGTAACGAGAGGAATCGGTTTTCCAGAAAACTCTATAACGGCGGAACAAAATGGCGGCTATTTAAAATTTTTAATTTGTTGTAATTCCGAGAATATTAATCCAATTTCAGTGAAAATTTGTAGAAATTTTGTCTAAGCAAATAATTAATATGGGTCTCTCTTACCCCACTTTGACTCTTTTAAAAATTTGAAAAAAGTGCAGTTATTAAAATGAATAAATCTTACTATTGGGTATATTTTTTTAATTTCAGAATAAAATGGTTCGTAAAGGACAAAAACTGCTACGAGTTGACCCCGAGCACATGGAAAGAGCAGTTAAAAGGGTTATTCAAGATAAATTTTCAATTCGTAATACAAGCCAAACATATAATATCTCTAGATCACCTTACTGAACCAAAAAATTTCAACCATATGCCCAATATTGGATATAGACGGGTTTTTACGACTCAACAAGAAACTTACTTAGTCGAATATCTTATAACGGCTTCAAAAATGTGCTATGTATTGGGGCATGCAGCTCTAAGGCAACTGGCTTATCAATATGCAAAAGGTCTTAACATAACCTATCCAGAAAAGTGGGATACGGATTTAAAAGCAAGCATCGACTGGCTTAAAGGCTTTAAGAAGCGTCACAAAAATTCTCTATCGTTAAGGAAACCTAAAAAAACCAGCTTATCCCGTGCAACAGCTTTTAATAAAACAACCGTCAATAAATTTTTTAATAATTTAGAAAGCGTAATGAAGAAATTTAACTTCACACCTGACAACTGTGATGAGACGGGTCTTACCACTGTTACAGATCCACCTAAGGTTCTTTCACAAAAAGGACTTAAACAGGTTGGTCAAGCAACATCGGCGGAACGAGGATCGTTGGTAACCATGTTGACTTTTATAAGTGCAATCGGAAATACAATACCCCCTGTTTTTGTTTTCCCCAGAGTCCATTTCAAGGAGTTTATGTTAAATGGAGCACCGACAGGAAGTCTAGGCGTTGCAAATAAATCAGGTTGGATGACGGAAACAAACTTTTTAGAAGCTTTCAAACATTTCGTAAAACATTCAAAACAATCACCAGAGTCTCCTGTATTACTGTTATTCGACAATCACGAATCCCATATTAGCTTGGATGTCATAAACTACGCCAAAACAAATAATGTGGTTTTGTTAACATTCCCACCACATACTGGTCACCGACTGCAGCCACTTGATGTGGCCCTTTATGGACCATTTAAGACATATTTTAAGAGTGCTCAAAATGAGTGGATGTTGTCAAATGCTGGGAAAACACTTGATATATGAGTACCCTAAATGCAAAACTCGGTATTTGACGAAATTTTTAAAAGTAATGTTTTGGCGCCATTCAATTCCTTGTTTCAAAATCTACCATTCTCCTTCTAAAATAAGATGCAAAACTTCCTATTTCTGCATTAAAAACGCTTTAGAAAATGAAGACTGTATGCAAAACTCTGTATTTGCCTTCACTTGTCAAATACAAAACTACGTAATTGTAACCTGTCAATGGCGTTGCGTCTAATAGTCACGTGATTAAGTAAGTGCACGGGCACTTAGACATTTTAATTTGTTGTTTGCTCATTTAGAGAAGATTTTTTTGCTGGTATGTATTTTATTGCACCTAATAAAAATGTTTTAATTTACATTTTTGTATCTTTTTTAAAAAAAATTGTAAGAAAATAAGACAACCATGCACTTATCGGTATTTGCAAAACTGGGTATTTTTAAAACATAAATGCAAAACTCGGTATTTTAATTTTAAAAGTATAACACTCCTACTATTAGGCCACCACCATTACACGTGTATTCCATATTGCCTACCGTCAGTGGCCCATTTTACCAATGATTCCAATTAATTGAAAGACAATACATTTTTAGGTTATGTTAAAAAACGTTCATGGCGCGTAAGACAGCGTCCTTGTTCTGTTCAGTTCTTTTTTGGCAAGTTTAAAATAAATCACCTAAAGTTACGTTGTTTTTCACTGCTTAAATGCCTTACAAGAACCCCATAGCAAAATAACATCACCTGCTATAACTGACGCCCGAGGTGTAGGCATATTAAATAAGTGAAACAAGAAAATTTGGTAAATTTTCGTAAAATCGACACTGTGTAGTTGTGTCCATAGTTTGATTTTACCGACTTTTTAGTCATTTTTGCAACAAAGTGCGTGGAAGTATCGTTCTGGACACTGTTCTCAGTTCCTTTCCCGGCGTTTTCCGCATATTTTTCACGTGTGAACACTGTGTTTTCAGTTTCCTAGTGAACATTCTACCGACTTTACGAGTCAAAAATTTATTCGCGTATAAACTATCGTTCCGGGCACTGTTTTTCAGTTCCTTTTCAACGTTTTCGCAGTCTCTTGAACATTTTCGCAGTCTTTTAAACGTTTTCGCAGTTTTTTCAACTGTTTTGCAGTTCTTTTCGTCGTTTTATCGTGTGTGAACACTGACTTTTGTGTCGAACTTAGTGATTTTATGCATCTGAGGTCTCATAAAAACACAAAAATGCCACACACAATCCAACAAGTAGTTATGACAACTGAAATGCTACAAGATCTGATTTCTTCAATACAAACTACAGGTATTCAGAACCAGAACCAGCCAAATGTAAGTACAAATGCAAATTTTTCCTCCTGCAAACATAATTTTAGTGGACGCAAACATGAAAATGTTGAAGCTTTTATAGATGCCATAACGGTTTATAAAGAATGTCTACATATTGCAGACATACATGCACAAAAAGGTCTTAGTATGCTCTTACATGAAGAAGCCGCAACCTGGTGGCAAGGTATAAAATCATCAGTAACTGATTTTAATGAAGCACTTGATTGTTTAAGACATGCATATGGATTTCGAAAGCCCGCCTATCAAATCTATAGAGAACTTTTTTCGAACGAACAGGGTGAAAAAAAAAACCGATATTTTTATAAGTAAAGCTCGCTCTTTATTGTCACGTCTAACAGGAGATTCCACAATTTCTGAACATGCTCAACTTGACATGGTTTTCGGACTATTAAACCCTCGTATTAAAGAAAAGGTATCTCGAGATAAAGTAAATTCTTTCAAAGAACTTATTGAAGCAACACGCATAATCGAACAGAAACTACAATTTCAAAAGGTAATCAACGCTCTTACCAAGCCTCAGTCGCTAAAAATGATAACATTACAAATGTTAATCGTAAAAATAAAATACAATGTTCATTCTGTAAGAATATTGGCCACAACAAAGATGAATGTCGAAAATTCGCAGCACGATTACGAAGTGAACAATCCACTAGTAGCAACAATAATAATAAACCTGTATTCGGGAATAGCAACGTTGCCAGCTCCCCTGAAATGTCACAAATATTCTGCTATGGTTGTAAAACTCCAGGTTACGTAAAATCAAATTGCCCTAACTGTAAACAAGCAAAAGCAAGTACTTCCTCTGAATTTTTATGCACCTCTGTACATAATGTTGATTATTCATCACCTAGCACTCCACAAATGCGTCCCCTCACACCCGTGACTATTGAAGGTCACCAAGGCTACTCATTTTTAGATTCTGGTGCACAATCCTCTCTTGCCGGTGCAACGCTCAGAGACATTTTGCTTAAAGAAGACATACCATTTACTACCAAACCTATGATAATGACATTAGCTGATGGAAAAACGAACGCAGTTAATGCACTGCTTTTCAATGTTGAAGTAACCTTGCAAAATAGAAACCATTTTGTAACCCTTATTGCCATTCCTGAACATGTGCAAAGTAGAACCCTTCTTGGTTCAGATTTTCTTAAAGCCGCAAACATATTTCTTGATATACCTCATGATTGCTGGTATTATGGAGATACACCAGATGTTCATTACCCTTTTGCTCCAGAGCCAACATCTCAAGAATCCCATTCTTTTAACTCAATACATTTAGCACGAATTTAATTAAGAGATAACGAAGGTATCTCTCTCACATCTTCTGAAAAAGAAACCCTAAATGATACACTTAAGCATAATCGTACTGTGTTCTCTCCTAGCGATGAACCTACTCATTTCGCTGAACACACTATCACGCTAACTGATAATACTCCTATCGCAGTTCCACCATATCGAATGTCAGAAGTTAAAAAAAGCATAGTTATGACAAGATACGCTTCTTGCAAGTGGTACTATTGAAGAGTGTGAATCACCATATGCAGCTCCAGTAGTTTTAGTTCCTAAAAAGAACGGTGGTGTTAGATTGACAGTCGACTATCGAAAGCTCAATGCTGTCACTCGAGCATACAAATACCCTTTACCGAAAATAGACGACCTTTTACATTCAACAAGAGAAACCAACGCTTGACCTCAAAGCTGGTTATCATCAAGTCTCAGTTCAATTAGCAGATAGAGATAAAACTGCATTTATATGTCCCTTTGGAACATTCCGCTACACTCGCATGCCTTTTGGATTGCGAAATGCTCCATCTACATTCCAACGTCTCATAGATAGATTCCGCTCTGGCTTACCAGACATTCAGATCCTAGCTTACTTGGATGATCTTATTATCCTCTCATCTACTTTTCAAAATCACATTCAAGATTTAAAACAAGTTTTCGATCGTTTGAAAATGTTTAACCTTCATCTTAATCGATCAAAATATACTTTTTGTCGAGGTTCTGTACTGTATCTTGGTCATGTTATTACGCCTTCTGGAATTCAACCTGATCCCCATAAGGTATCTGCCATAGTAGACAGACCTACACCATTGAATGTTAAACAGCTCACTTCATTTTTGCAAACCTGCTCTTGGTTTAGACGTTTTATCGAAAACTTTGCTGAAGTTAGCAAACCTTTATCTAATCTTCTTAAAAAAAATGTCTCATGGACCTGGGGTCCAAGTCAATCCAAAGCTTTTGATCAACTTAAAATTCTGCTGTGTTCCAGTCCCATTTTGCGACAAGATGACCCTAACATGCCTTTCACTCTCCGTACAGACGCAAGTTCCTATGCACTTGGAGCATGCCTACTCCAGGGGGAGGGCCCTGAAGAGAGACCGATTGAGTACGCCAGTCGTCTCCTCACTACAGCGGAACAAAATTATTGTACAACAGAGCTAGAAGCCTTGGCCGTTGTCTGGGCTATTAATAAGTTTCGTGGGTATATAGAAGGCTCAACCATAACTGTTCAAGGCGATCATCAACTATTGAAGTACCTTATGTCCTTAAAATCACCTTCCGGCAGATTAGCCCGATGGGCATTAGCACTACAACCATTCGACTTAAGGGTAGAATATACCCCTGGCAAACTAAACGTTGTCGCTGACATGCTGTCACGACCCCCATTAAAAAATATTGAGACCCAATATGTAGAAATAGATCTACCTAAGCAGTCTTCTAAAGATATCAGAGATGAACAAATGTCCGATCCAGAAATACAGAAAATAATAAAGTCTTTTGAAAAATCCGATGGCAACGATCTTGATTTCAAACGATGGTCCGAACGAGGTTATCTAATGATTCAAGGTGTGCTATTCAGATATGTTCCAGATTTAGACAAAGAAGAAGCACAACAGGTTGTCCCAAAAACTCAAGTTCCTCGTATTCTTGCCGAATACCATGATACTCCTTTAGCTGGTCACTACGGCGCCGATAGAACATATCAAAGGATTGCAAGTCGATATTACTGGCCAGGAATGCGTCGATTCATCACAGATTATGTTTCCAAATGTCTAGATTGTCAGCGCTATAAAGCCAATAATTTAAAGCCCGCTGGACAGTTGCAGACCCCAGTACAATGTCAACGTTTCGAGGTCTTAGCTATTGATTTATTCGGTCCCCTTCCCGAAACAATCGACGGTTATAAGTGGATATTCGTCATAGAGGACACCACTAGTAGATGGGCTGAGATTTTCCCATTACAAGCAGCTACTGCAGAAAATTGTGCCCGTTGTTTAGTAGATGAGGTAATCCTCCGATATGGTTTACCCAGACGTGTCATAAGCGATAATGCTACAAAGTTCGTGAGTGCTGTTATGTAACAGGTTGCTCATTGCTTAGGATTTAAACAGTCCCTTATTCCTGTTTACTGGCCCGCCGCGAATCCAGTAGAACGTAAGAACCGCGATCTCAAGCCGCGATTAGCAATTCTGACCGGTGCCGACCATAAAATGTGGAAAGATCAAATTCCAGCAGTTCGTTTCGCCATGAATTCTTCTCGATCTCAGTCCACGGGTTACAGTGCCGCTTACCTAACTTTCGGTCGCGAGTTACGAACGCCCGATGACGTAAATAGAGACTTGCGCAGTATTGTGATTAATGACAATTTCGTACCCGAAATAACTCCCTATCTAAGTACTCTCAGTAAAACTCTTTACCAAGCTCGTGAACGTAGTGAAGCTCAACAAGATCGTGCCAAGACTTACGCCGATAAAACGCGTCGCGATAACGTGACGTTTATGATAAACGATAAAGTGCTTGTAGATGTCCATGCTTTAAGTAAAAGCAAGGAATCCTTTACTTCGAAATTTGCTCCACGCCGAGACGGTCCCTACCGGATCTCCAAGGTGGTTACCCCAACCACTTATGAGGTATCTACGCTGCTAGACTCACAGGTTATTGGTAAATACCATGTGTCTGCATTGACGCCTTACCGTGTGAAAAATATGGATGCACAGGATCCAGCCCCTGTTTGTCCTGTCCGCAAGCGAGGTCGCCCACCAAAGACTACTCCAAAGTCTACAACTGATGAAGGTGTTCCGATATCCGCCACTACACATCCCTCACGTCCTCATAGAAGCGCTTCTGCTTGTGATGTCCCTAGAAGGCGAATCGTTAAGTCCAAGTGCTTGTGCTGCACTTAATCCAACAACTTTTTCTCTTGCTTCCACTTGAGAGACTACGTGAAGCAAAGGGGGAGGTTATAACACTCCTACTATTAGGCCACCACCATTACACGTGTATTCTATATTGCCTACCGTCAGTGGCCCATTTTACCAATGATTCCAATTAATTGAAAGACAATACATTTTTAGGTTATGTTAAAAAACGTTCATGGCGCGTAAGACAGCGTCCTTGTTCTGTTCAGTTCTCTTTTGGCAAGTTTAAAATAAATCACCTAAAGTTACGTTGTTTTTCACTGTTTAAATGCCTTACAAGAACCCCATAGCAAAATAACATCACCTGCTATAAAAGTATTTTTTTTAATTTTTGGTGGGATTTCGGATTAAAGAGCATAGTTATTTCAAAACAAAATCACTAGAGCTAATTAAAAACAAAATTTAAAACGAATACATATGTATTTTAATTACTGACAGTTTTTTGCTCTTCCTGAAAAATTTTGTAACTAGCAAATACCGAGTTTTGCATTTAGGGGACTCATATATCATATTGCATCTCTTTCAAATAAAGCTTATATGAATGCCTTTACTCCAAAAAATATTATTTCGGGATTCGCCTCAACAGGGATTTATCCCCTAGATCGTAATATTTTTGACAGTTCCGATTTCTTATGTTCTTCTGACACAGATCACGCCGATCCAACAAAAAATGTACAGACACCATCCGCACAACCTGAAGCAATTCCAAGTACAAGTAACATTCAAACAGCGGTTACACTCGAATCTATAAGACCTTTTCCAAAAGCTCCAGAGAGAAAAAACACAAACAGCAGAGGACGTGAAAAAGGAAGTACAAGAGTCTTAACTGACACGGGTGAAAAAAAAAATACTTGAAGAAGCACATAACGAAAAATTACGGAAGAAGAATATAACGAAAAAAGGAAACAAAACAGTAAGGAAAATTTTCGAAGAAACTTCTAGCAGCAGCAGTAGCGAGGACGAGGATATGGAATTTATAGATACAGACGATGACATATCGGAAAATTTTGACATTGATGAGGATTACACCTCGGATTTCAGTCTTGAAGGAGCACCAGTTTTGGAACAAAATGACTTCGTTCTTGTTGACTGCTCCACAAAGAAAAATAAACTGTGCTATATAGGACGCATTCTATCAAAATTAGAAAACCATAAATTGCAAATTACATTTTTGAGGAGATTCGGTAATTCGAATAGGTTCTATTACCCACTAAAAGAAGATATTAGTGACGTTGAAAGAGAACGTGTAAAGAAAAAGCTCATACCACTAAACAACAACTGTGGAACCAAAAGATCACAGGAAATAATCTATTTTTCCATTTCTTTTGAGAATTATGAGAGAGAGTTTGGACGAATCCTTTGACTATAAATATTTATTTAGGGTTTGAACTACTTCCTAAAATTAGACTTCATATCCTTAGTGTGTAGGGTAATAAGTTTTGTTCATTTATTTAAAAATATGTAGTATAACTTGATTTTTTTGATGCGTCCCATTCAAAACCCTAAAGTATTGAATGGGACCAATTACATTTTTTTTAAGAACCTTTTTGTTATAAATAAATAAAATTTTGGATTTTGATGTTTTGTATCTTTTTTCTTAACCTGTCATACATAATTGTGTAAAAAAAATCCTTCACAGGTAAAAAAATTAAGTATTGGTTGAGGGTTAAAAAAAGTGTCCCATTCATACCACTCTTCCCCTACTCTATTTCTAATACAACCAGTTACATTGGAATAGGGATTCAATAATAATAAAGTATTGAGAGAGTAATAAATCAAATTGTAGGATTGTCTCAAGAATTGGAATCTGGTACAGAAGAGTCTGACACAGGCGAATCTTCTGGTGCTTCTGGCTCCAAATTACTGAACAACACATCCACACGAAGCAGTAAGTTAGCGGTTCAGATATATACACCAAAAGCTTCATCTTTTGGAGAAAAAGGAGTAACTACATTTGAAACACCAACTCTGAATGAGTATTTAAATATTGACAATTGTCTTCAGAATCAAAATGGTAAGTTGTTTTATTTAAAGAAGTACTTTGGCATTTTAATATCTTCCTTATTATTAATTTGCCAAAAAACATATTGTTGGTTTAAAGCACACATTTAGTGTGAAGTTGGACGCAAATGGCAAACGTCAGCATCAACTATGAATGGTCTTATATGCATTTGAATGTTTTTATGTGTTTTAGATATTTTACAAATAACACCAGGGAGTAATAATAAATTTACAAATACTAGGACAGGTAGGAAATAATGTGTGCCAGAAACACTGGAAAAGAGTAATCCTAACGCTCTGGTGAATCTTTTCTTAGATAACTCCATACCTAGTTGTTCCAGCAATAATCAGGATATATTGGAGATACCTAGGACTGCAGGAGCCTTTGAAAGTTGCAGTGATAGTAAGTTCAAGTTTTAAAAATTATAAGTTTTTATTCGGGAATAAAATACTTGTAAGATAGTTTTACTAAATTTCTGTAAGATTGATTATATTTTAATTAAAATTTTTATTTTAGGATTCAATTGCATTTTAGCCCATTTAATTGAAATAGAGCATCAGAACAACCAAATAATATCTATTTTGAGACAAAAAAAATCTGAAATATTTGGTACAATTCCTGAATGCATTAATGAATTACCATTAAAAAATATTGAAGAATTGACTAATTTTGAAACAAAAATTTCATCAGAGGAAGAGTTTGTCTTTGGTAGGTAGTACACATAAAACATTATTCAACATTTTTATTAAATACCTATTATATGCAATTTTTGTAGTTTCTTATTTGTCACAAATTGGAGGGGAAGGAACTGTTACTCGAACAAACAAAATTTTGCGCTTTTTGTTAAAAGACGAATTGGCCAGGTTATTTAACTTTTGTGGGCATAACAATAAGCAACCATTTACAAATTTGAAATTGAAAGATGCAATAACTCGTAAGTAATACTGTCTAAAATTTTAAATTTACTTCTAAATAATTATTTACCTTACTTTGATAAATTTTTGTGACATCAATAAACCTATTGACAATTTTATAATAAAAAGTGTGCTTGTCTAATGGAGATTACTCACCATCAGTTCCGACTTATAGATTACTAAACTACACAAACTATATTATAAAATAGAATAATGTAGGTGTTAAAAAATATTAATTGTTTCAGAGTCTGTTCAGAGTAAGGAAAAGGCAGCTTCTAAACATGATATTGAACAATGCATTAAGAATTGGTTGAAGTATGCTCCAAAGCGCATCCAGATCGCCAGAAGTAAAGGGGAGAGAATTTAAATATTTTTTTATGTGCAGGTGCGGACGACTAAGAAATAATATTTTTTAATTCAATTAATGGTTTAACATGTTTCGAAAACGTAAGCAAATAGTTTTTAAATGGCAATTAAGTAGAAGAGTAAATCATCAAGTTCAAATAGAGTTACAGAAATTTAACAATTTAAGAGATAAACATAATCCTAGTGACACTAGTTCTCTTTGTATTAATGTTTGTTCAGAAGATAATGACCTAGATGTAACTAAAATAGATCCTATTCCACATATTTCAACTTCCAGTTTAGAATTTAGCGACGAGGGTTCAGTAGTATTGGAAAATGATGACAATGACATCTCTTCTAAATTTGAACACGATTTTTCTATTACTCTTGATTTGCAAAGTAAATTAAAAGATTGGGCTCTCTCTGATAACATTTCACATTCTGCTGTTACTAGCTTATTACATATTCTGCATGATTATCATTCAGAAATTCCATTAGATTGTCGAACATTATTAAAAACCCCAAGACAAATTGAAACGAAGCATTTGAAAAACGGGGAATATATACATTTTAATCTAACAAATACCTTAAAACAAATCTTGAATAAAAATGGTAGTTCATTATCAACCGAAATATCTCTAAGTTTTAATATTGATGGATTGCCACTCTTTCATAGTTCAAATACACAATTTTGGCCTATTCTCTGCCTTTTAAAAGATAAAAATTTAAATTTTGAACCATTTGTAGTAGGTATATTCTGTGGAAGTGGTAAACCTACACCTCTTTATTTATATTTAGAAGATTTTATTAAGGATGTTTTAGAATTACTTACTAATGGTATTTATTATACATAACATGATTAGGTATTCTATTACAATACATAATTTTATCTGTGATGCACCAGCCAAATCATTTGTAAAGTGTGTAAAGTCTCATGGAGGTTATTCATCATGCGACAAATGTACAGAATATGGGGATTATGTAAAAGACAGAGTAGTTTTACAAAATTTAAATGCTCCACTAAGAACTGATGATTCATTTAGTGAACAAATTGATGAAAATCATCACTTAGGCATTTTCCCCCTAACAAATTTGAATGTTGGTTTAGTGTCACTTTTTGTAATAGACTACATGCATGCAGTATGCCTTGGTGTAATGAAAAAGCTTCTTAACTCCTGGGTTGGTGGCTCTCTAAAGGTTAGACTCCAAGCTAGGGTTGTTAATAACATAACTGAACATATTATATCTCTAAGAAATTTTATTCCGGATTTACGACGATGGAAGGCAACTGAATTCAGAACTTTTTTATTGTATATAGGCCCAATTGTGTTAAAGAATATTGACATAGGAGTGTATGAACATTATCTTTTATTTCATAGTAGTATTTTCATTCTCAGTAATTCAAAACTCACACAGCGCTTTGGAACAGATCAAACAAAAAAAATATTACATACTTTTATTACCCACTGCAAAGAAATATATGGATTGGAATATCTTGTATACAATATTCATATTTTAAGTCATTTAAGCGACGATGTTAAAAGATTCGGACCTCTTGATTCGTTTTCGGCCTTTCCATTTGAGAATTATTTGGGACAAATCAAAAAGTTTATAAAAAGTCCCAATAAACCTTTGCAACAGATTTATAACCGTCTTGTTGAATTAAATAACTCAAATAAAGTTTCCTCTGAATTGAAATCTGCTTAATTCCTATATGAGCACATTCAGGGTCCAATATTAAAAGACAATATGATAAATGGTAGGTATTTTCAATATAAAAAAATAATTTTGACAAATTACGTTTTAACTAACAACTCATATTCAGTTGCTAATAGTTTCTGTATAACATCTTAAGACGTCGTCATAGAAATTCATAATATTAAATGTAATAATAAGTGTTTATTGGTAGGAAAAGAATTTTTGTCCAAAGAACAACTTTATAATTATCCATTTGATTCAAAATCTCTTCATATATATGTTTTACAATAATTGTCTGAATTGAAAATGTGGACATTTAACATTAAGAATATGCCATCAAAATTTTTAATGTTCCCTTTTTTTGAAGGAACATGAGTCTCATTTCCATTAATACGTGATTTTTAGTTCTTTTTAAAAGCTGCGGCTGCATTTTTGCATTTATACCTTGATCTATATTACACATTTTTATCTATATTTTTTCTTAGTCGTTCGGATCTAGAGTTCTTAGTGCTATATATACTTTTTAACTTTGTTTTTTTTTTATTCTAATAAAAATTACTTTTTTGTAAAAAAATTGTTTAATTTTCGTCAAATATTATGACGTTATACATTTTGACGTTAAATCCACTTTATGCATTCTACAGTTGCATGCACATTGTGTTACTAACGTTTATTACACGTTACTTATACTAACATATTTTCCACGTAGTTTAAGAAACGTTGTTTAAGTGGTGCAAAACTCTACGTAATTAGTCATGTTGAAGTTACGTCGTTTGGCAACGTTACGTGGTGGTTTTTACAACCTTTTATTCACGTAATTATAACGTGTCTTGGTTAACTGGGTAGGTACCTATATGTTATATTTGTTCATTATATATTTTTTTTATAAGGTTCTTGTGGAAGAACAGCTTTGCTGAACTTGTGCCTTTTAACCAAGTTAATATGTTTTTGTGCATACATTATTTTTTTTGTGAACATTTTACTGGTTAATAAAGACATTTATTATTATTAATATGCTCCCCGGAATTCATTTTTAATTTCGTATTTAAATCGCCTATCTTAATAACTGTTTAAAACATATTTAACAGTTTTTATCCAGCGTGAATTTTTAAATGCACATTCAAATGACCTTTTTGTGTAAACTGTTTCAAAGATATTTCACACTCGAATGATTTTACTCCGCTGTGAATTACCAAGTATCTTTTCAAATCGCCTTTCTTAATAAACTGTGTCACATTCGAAAATATTTTCTTCAGTTTGAATTTTTAAGTGCAATTTTAAATAACCTTTCTTTGTAAACTGTAAACATATTTCACACTTGGACGTGTAGCGGCGCATCGCCGGTATCCCATTTTTGTTCGTTGTTTTACTCTTTGAAACCTCACAGGTTTATTTTATTTTAGTTTATACTTACTGTATTTGGCCTTTTTCCTCTAGTAGTAAAAGTAATCGTCTGGTTAATTAATTGATAATTTATATACCCACGTTGTGATAATGTTAATTAAGGTAAACCAGAATTCGATGCAAATTGATAAATAAAGCCATACAAATTTATATTTAAACTCTTTTATTTTTCATACTTTAAATGTGATGCAATAATTAGCAAAGTATATTACAATTTACTGATCTCACTTGAGTACCGTTCAATCGCAGACCACGTTCATTTGCTATCAAGATATACCAGGTCTTCAACAATACCCGAAACCCACGCGATCTGATAACCATCAAAAACCCATCGAAAGGGCTAATTTGACGTAAAAAGAACTAAACTGAACTGTCAGTCCTGTCAGAAATGTCACTGGCGTTCATTTGGGGACTGACAATATTTATATTATATTTGTTTACATTTTATAAACACCTTCATTCCATTTTTTATTTATTATTAATAAAGCACTTAATTCTTTTTTGTTGGTAAGTACAAATTTATTTACTGTAACTCGTAAAAGTTATGGCTGTATATAATTTATTACAGGTAATGTTACACAGGAACAAAATTATTTTATATTCATAATTGTATACGAAAATTTGAGGAACGTTTTCCAGGTGAATAAAGGGAATGTGATTCTTTTTTTGTCGTCATAAACAAATACTTAAAATTAAAAAAAAAGGAAAAAGCTCTAAAAGGTCCACAGTAATAAGAAAAGCTGTTGAAGATGTGCAAACTAACATGGTGTAAATTCCCAATAAATTAATAAAAAAAAACAGCACCTCAAACAGGTATGAACGGTGTTTCAAAGACTGACTCTGGCGTGTGAAATTCAAAACATATTTTTTTAGGTTTGTCGCTACGAACTAGCTATAAAGTATTGAAAACATTTCTGATAATGCATCCCCTATAAAGTTTCGGTACTGCAACAATCATTTTACCTTAATTTTGTTAAACCTACCTATGGAATATTACAGATCGCTCAATTCAAAATCGTTTGTGTGACGAGGTACTGTGAATTAGTATCGTTCGGGCACCACTTATTACTACTTGTTCGAGAAAGTCTCGAACACATTCAGTTTATTATTTACAATAAATATATGTTTTTGTAACATACTGTATAAGGTATATGAAGGCAATAACGCCAGGCTAGCAATACCGCCATGGTGTCGTAGATCAGTGATTTTCGATCCAAATAGCAGATGGCGCTAAATGTTGTTTACTCCGATAGGTCCTGTGCAAAGATTTATTACTCTCTGATGAAAAACGTCAGTGCTGCAGTGTGTTTTGATTCGAACGGACGCTTGTTTGTTGACTTATTAAATATTTAAAACCTACTAGTGCTGTGTTAAAGGAACAAGTTAGGTAAGCTAGTTTTTTTATGTTCAATGTGTATTAAGGGTCTTTTTGTGGTTATATTTAGCAAAAAAAACAATTTTTGTTTCTCTTTCTTTCTCTAAGTAAACATAGGTTATGTTAAAAAATGTAACTATTAGCAATAACGCCAGACTAAGGTCTAAGCAATAACGTCATGGCGTTATTGCCAACCGATGAGATTTAATACAATAATTTGAAGCAGCACTTCTTTCTGCGTTCCTGCTTTGTCATATTTTTTTGTTGTTGCAGCGTAAGATGCCCAGACCTAGAAATCAGGGCCTAAGGGGTAATTGGAACGCAGAATCGTTGCAAAATGCCATAATTGATACTCAAAATGGCATGTCTGTAAATATGGCGAGTAACACATATGGCATTCCTCGGCGCACTTTGAGAGAATATTTGCAGAAAGGAAACATGGCAAAATCTCCAATGGGTCGAAAAACGATCATCTCGCTTGAACAAGAGAATAATCCGCCTGTCAGAAGTAGGATACCCTTTAACTGCAAAGATATTACGTCGATGTGTGTACAATTTTTGTGTGACAAACAATATCAATAATCCATTTAGTGCTGAGACACAAATGGCTGGTCGATTCTGGATGAAGCATTTTTTTGAGAGACATCCTGAAATCAGAGTGCGCAAAGCTCAAAATATTTATTGTTTCTGACCATTTTAATAAACTTCGATCTGTTCTTATCGATTTAGACATAATGGGTAAACCGCAGTTTTTTTATAATATGGACAAAAAATGATGCCGTCTGGGTTTGCATCACCAGCAAGGTGTGCTCGCGAAGAAAGGTGCTAAACGAGTTCACCTTGTGGCTAAAGAACATTCAGAGAATGTAACAGTTGTTGCATGCGGCAATGCAATGGGATCTTCTATTCCTCCTTATATTCTTTTTAAGGGTATACGAATGAAGCCAGAATGGGCTGATACATTGCCAGCAGGTAGCAAGATTGCAATGACGCCAAAGGCTAGCATGACGATTCAAACATTTAAAAAGTGGCTTTCTCACTTTGACCAGTATAGATTGCCTGGACCTTGCCTGCTAATTTTCGATGGAGCCAAGTGTCATTTAGACCATTCGATTGTAACAACCGCAGATGATTTGGGCATAACTTTGTAGTGCTTGCCAAGCAACACTACACACGAACTGCAACCGATGGACAAGGCTGTATTTCGTTCGTTTGAGTATTATCGGGATGATGAGGTCATGAAATTTTGGTCACGGCAGAGAGACCGATCCTTAACAAAGCAACGGTTCGGAAGTATTCTCTCAGTTGTATAGGATAATTGTATGACACCAAAGAATATCAAATCTGGATTTTCAGCGTGTGGCATTTATTCCTTCAATCCGGACATACTGCCAGAGGTTGCTTTTGCACCAAGTACTGTGACTGAAAGAGAAGACCCAGAAATAATCCAACCAATGGAGCCAGCCCAAGATAACAATGAACAAGTTTTAACAACAAACCGTACAGTAAAACCTCCTATAATTCAAGAGAATACACCACATCCTGGTCCTTCAGGTGTGGCTCCCAAACGTCGACGCTTGAGCAAAAAACGATACAGTAGCAGCAGTGACAGCAACGTGGAAGTGTTTGAAAGCTCTTCCGAGGGTGATGCTGGCAGCGATGCCGAAAGCGAATCTAAAGATTCTGATGCCGAAGAAAAATTAGACGTTACCTTTTCTGAAATGCTTGAGACTCCAGATATGACCCAAAAACCTACAACTCGTCGAAATACAGCAATAAACAACAGGGCTCAAAGGATTACCAAAGACCTCTTTAAAAAGTCTGATTCGAATGTTAAAGCTATTAGCAAGAAAGATGCTCCTAAATCTCAACCACAGAAAAACATTTGAAAAAGGGCTAGTTGGTATTGCAAAGCCTGCAAGGGATCAGGAAAGCTGATATGAATTTATGCTTGTCTTGCAAATGCTATCTTCATGACGAATGTGTAGGGTTAACAAGAGAAGACAAGGAGGGTTATATCTGTCCTTACTGTGCTTAGAATGTTTATGTTTAATGTTTTTTTTACAATAAAGAAATGTTAGCAGTATACCGTTTTGTTTTTAATCTTTTTTAATAAAAAGTTATACGTTCTTGGTAAGCATATGGCGTTATTGCTTACACCGAGTTAGCAATAACGCCATTTCGCATTTTATCACAAAAAAAATTGATATGGCCCTAATTTAATCCAATTTTAATAAATATGTGTTTTACTACTTGCAGTATAGTCCTAACATCCTAATTAATGTGTGAGATTTATAAAAATAAGTTATTTGCATTAAAAAACAAAAATGTAAAGCTTAAGGTGGCGTTATTGCCTACACTTACCTTATTACTATTCATAGTATAGACCCGCAGTGGAAGAGCTCTGGTTTTCGCTAATCTTTTAAAATCCCAAAATAAGCCCCAATCAAGGGTAATAAAAATTCTATTAGAACGGATAATAGTCCGTCATAACTTCCTAAACTTAGGTAGTTGGTACTAATCCACAACAATTTTAAAGGACGGTTTTTCCCGAGCAATAGGCCTCGTACTTCTGGGGGTTTAAGGAGGGAGACAGAGTTGATAAAAAGGGTATCGCTGACAATAATCAGAGACTTCAACGATATTTCGTGTTTAAATAAAACGTTTGTAAGCGATTAAAAATTACATGGTACTTCGAGTCGGATTTAAAAGAAAACCAGCATAAAGAAAAGAAAAATACATTTCAAATATAAGCCGCCTCCTGGTTTAAAAGTGCTGTTCCTGAGAGATATTCCTGTACAAAGAAGCTGTTCCTGGTTACGAGCAAAAAATTCCTAACTAATCACAAGATAAAAGGTCAGATAAATTTATTATTAAGGCATTATAAATTTCAAAAAGACAAATGTAAATTTTTCTAAAAAATTTTCTTTATAATATCTATTTAGTTAATGAGTTGGTTTCCTTCACATATTGATTGTATATTTATTAGTAAAATAAAAATGGAAGCGTTTGTTAAGCAGCGAGCTATAGAAAAAGGAAAGATAACAAGAATTGAAAATTGGATCGAAATTAATCAAAATATTGAATTGCGCACATATGAATTTAAAACTAGATTGGAGCTCTTAACTAACGCTTTCGAAACTTTCTGTACCATTCAAAATGATATTGAAATGTTAGATGATACTCAATGTACAGACCGGGATATCGTTGAAGAAAGATATTGTTCAGCTCGTACCGTAATTAAAGAAAGAATTAACTCTTCTTCTAGTTTAGTGAATTTAAGTCAACATTCTAGATCCATTTCTCGTATAAATAAACCTCAATTAAACATTCCAGAATTTACTGGAGATATTACTCAATGGAATTCCTTTTTTGAGTTATTTGAAATTTTGATTGAATAAGATACTTCGTTAACAGAAGTAGAAAAACTTATATATCTTAAATCCTATTTAAAAGGGGAACCTTTAAACTTAATTTCAAATTTGCAATTAATTAACGATAATTTTAAAGTAGCACTAGATTCATTAAAAAATAGATACCAAAATCAATTGAATATTATATATGCGTACATAAAAAACTTATTAGATGCAAATTCATTAAAAAAATCTGATGCTGGAACCCTAAGAAATTTCACTACGTTTTTAAAACAAAATGTAGAAGGCTTAAACAATTTAAATGTAAATGTGCATGAATGGGATATAATTTTCGTATATATTTTTTCTCAAAAATTAGATGGTAGTACAAGGAAGGTATTTAATTTTAAAATTCCTCCCAATACAAGACCGACGTTAATACAGTTCTTTAATTTCCTAGAACATAGATGTTCCACTTTAGAAAGATCAATTATTCCTAATTTACAGTAAAATAAAAATAATGTTTACTTTCAAAAAAATTCTCATCATGTACACATATCACAAAATTCGCAATTTAATCAGATTAACAGGACAGATAATTCCCAAATAAATAAAGGTAAATGTCTATTTTGCAATTTAAATAACCACAAAATTTATGGGTGCTCAAAATTTAGTGGGATTTCACATGATGAAAAAGTAAATTTCATAAAAAACAATAAATTATGCTTTAATTGCTTAGCGTATAATCATTATACAACTGAATGTAGCTCTCGTGGTTGCTCTATATGTCAAAAGATGCATCATACACTTCTACATAAAGACCAGCGTTTCCAACAAATTTCTCAAAATAGTAAATATATCCCAAATTACAAGGGATCGTCCAATTTTAGAATGAATTCTTCTAATGAAAATTATAATAATCACTCCTACACTAGAAATAATGTTCCGTCTCACAATCAACGTCCAGGTTTTTCAAATTCACAAGGAAGTGATAATTCAAATATGTCGTTAAATGATTATAGTTCTGAAATTTCTCAACAAAATACAGTTATGTCCACATTATGGTCCAGTGGTAAAGCATTGCTAGCAACAGCAATGGTAACAATTTTCACTGCGGAAAACGTTCCCATTCAAGCAAAAGCGGTATTAGATCCTTGCAGTACAACTTCCTTAATCACAGAAAATTTAGTAGATAAACTCAAATATATTTCACAAATGAGAAATATTCAAATTAATGGTGTTGATGGGATAGTTACAAATTCAAATAAAATTGTCAATCTTAGCATTTATTCAAACGTTAAGAAAAATATAAATTTTAATATCACATGTTCAGTGCTTAAAAAAATAACTCAAAAGTTGCCATAATTTTCTTTACAATTTCTATTCCTGCTAATATTGAATTGGCAGATCCAAATTTCCACGTACCCTCACACATTGATTTGCTTTTAGGAACAGATATTTATTATAGCTTAATAACAGGGGGAATAATAAAAATTCAAAAAAACTTTCTAACCTTGGTGGAAACAAATTTAGGTTATATTATAGGAGGTCCAATACCTCGAGAAGCCATTTCATATGTTACAAGCCAAAATTCTCCTACAATAAATAATTGTTTCATGTAACAAAATTCCAAGTCAGACGACTTATTACTAAAATTTTGGGAAATAGAAGTTTCAATTCCAAATAAAATACTACTATTTCTTGATAGTTCTAAAATTCTGAAAAATGGCTTCTTTCAAGTTAACTTACCTTTAAAAAATCCTAAAGAGCATTTGAAATTAGGTGATTCTTTTTCCTTGGCAAAGAGAAGATTTTTTACTTTAGAAAAACGATTTGAAGAAGATCAAATGTTATTCAACCGATATAAAGAATTTATAGATGAATATGTTTCCTTAGATCATGCTAGGTACCTTCCTCTACTCTTTAAAAATGAAATTCATGAAAATAAATATTTTCTTCCACACCATTGCGTAATACGAGAAGATAATTCCAGTACAAAATTACGAGTGGTATTCGATGCCAGTATGAAAACATCCTCCGGGTTTTCCTTAAATGATACTATGTTAAAAGGTTTTCCTGTTCAACCAGAATTATTTGATATTCTCTATCGTTTCCGAAGTACAAAAAATGTATAGAATTATTAGGATTAATCCGTCTCAAACATTCCTTCAAAATATTTTATGGCGTGAAACTCCCCTAGATCCGTTAAAATGTTTGGAACTTCAAACAGTTACCTATTGTTTCTGACTATAATTTGTTCTTGGTTTCCCGGACTAATGGTCTAGTGTATTTTAATAACTCTGTGGACCTGATTGTGACGACGCCGAAGACAGTGCATCTGTTGTTCTCCGTTTTTGTATCGCGGCGAGTTGTGAGACAATATATTCATTATTCTGATGTCACCTGATCCTAAATTGTTTTAAACTTTTAAAATGAAACATATTTACGTGGAAAAAAAAAACTAGACAAGCTTTCGTGGTAGACAAGAAAGCATCAAATGTAATAGAGCTATCATGTAACGAATTTTCAAGTGAAAATTATTCAAATTATTGTTTAAAATAAAACTTATAAAATTACATACAGTCCATTCTCATTAATCCAAAACATATTGGTCTTCGATCCGCATGAGGAAAATAAATAAATAAACTTTAGTGATACAAGAAAAATAAAAAACTTTAGTGAATAAGTGTGGTCTCAGAAGGGTTCCAGCCTTGAGTGTATAGTGGCGTATGCCGTATTTGCAGGAATCCAGCCTTTTAAAGTGAGTCCATTCCTTATTTTTATTTTTTCCTGTCCAATTGTCGCTTTTTAGACAATAAGGTAAATACTTAGGTAAATCATTTAAAATATCAACTTAAAATTTGCATTGCTTTGGCTGGCCTTCCAGAGGACACTAAAATGTCGGAAGAAAAGGACTTAATAAGAAAACGAGGCGCTTTAAAAGCCAAACTTAGAGCCTTTTCAAACTTTGTTAATAAAGTAGAAAGTGAAAATCCTATTTCTAAACCTTCAATTTTACAAATTCAAGACAGGTTAGAAGGCATAAAATCTACATTCCATGAGTTTAATGAAATTCAAACAGATTTAGAATTAATAGTTGCAGCGCCTGAAAGTCAGTACGCTGAACGGGTAGCCTTTGACGAAGCTTATTATACGGCAATCGCCTCAGCTAGATTATTATTGGAAAGTCAGAAATTAATTCCAAATGTATCCAATCAAAATCTTGAAAACATTGAAAAGCATAGTGAAGGTGACAATCTATCGGTTATATCTGAGACAAATTCAGAAAATTTTAATGTCAACATTCCTGTTAAACTTCCAGATATTAAGTTACCAACTTTTTCAGGTTTTTATGACACATGGATTGAATATCGCGATACTTTTATTAGTTTGATACACGAAAACGGTCATCTTAGCGACATACAAAAATTTCATTACCTGCGCGCGTCACTAGAGGGATCAGCCGCACAGGTTATAAAATCGCTTAAACTATCAGCCAAAAATTATTCAATTGCATGGGATCACTTAACCAAAAGATATAATAATAAAGGTTTATTGATTCAAAATCATTTAGATGCCATATTAAATTTAGAAAAAATAAACAAAGCGTCGTCATTTAAAATTCGAGGACTCGTCGATGAGTTATCTCAGCATGTACAATGTCTTAAAGTGTTAGACCAAAGTGTAGAGTCCTGGGACCTTATTTTAATGCATTTAGCGGCAAAGGCGTTTGACGATGCCACATTAGCAAAATGGGAAGAATACAAGGGTATTCATGAAATCAAGTTTAGGTCGTTTGACGAAAATCAAACCATAGTCGACGAGCAACCGTTCGCAGCGACTATTAACAATATAAACAAAATAAGTTTAGAAAACATGTATGATTTTCTGCAAACTCGCGCTGATTTTTTAGAGCGCTTAGAAAGAGGAAAAAACGTTTTGAATTTAAACAAACAGCTAAATATAAATAAACAGTCGAATCAGTCAAAATTTAACTCGCGTAATCTTTTCACGACCGCAAATAATAGTACGGGCGGTAGTACAGGTTTTGAGTTAAAATGTACGTTTTGTAAAGAAAATCATAAAAATCATTTATGTCAACAATTTCATAAAATGTCTGTATCGGCTCGTATAGAGACGTGCAAAAAGTTAAAATTATGTGAACATTGTTTGCGGCCAGGGCATTTTGCCAAATATTGTCGACTTTTCGGTACATGTAAAAAATGTAAAAGTAAACATCACACTCTCTTACACTTAGAAGAGGCCTTTAAAGAGGATTTAGCTACTCCAACAGAAAATCTAGGTGTATCACTTGCTTCACAAACTCAAATACTTGTTTTTGATAGCGTTCTACTTTCTACGGAGTTAGTTAATATTTTTGATTCGAACAGTGTAATGCATAGTGTCCGAGCATTGTTAGATTCAGGCTCCCAGTCATCTTTTATTGTAGAATCCTTATGTGACAAATTAGGATTAAATCTAAAGCCCATAAATTTTGAAGTAGCCGGTCTGGGAGACAAAATGAATAAAATTGAATTTAAAACGGAATTAAAAATTTACTCAAAATGTTCTGAGTTTAATACAAATATCTCTTGTCTAGTTTTACCCAAAATCACTAGTTATTTACCATCAACAACAGTTGACACTTCTGAGCTTATTATGCCAAAAAATATAACTTTAGCTGACCCTACTTTCTATAAACCTGGTCCAATTGAAATGTTAATAGGTGCTGATATTTTTTGGCAAATATTACGCGACGGTAATATTATGATACAACAAGGATCGGTATTGCAGAACACTGCCTTCGGTTGGGTAATATCGGGTAAAATCGGCAGAGGTCTTAATACTAGTAAAATGGGTGTTTGCAATTTTACTTTGGAAAATATTGACTTACAAAATCAGTTACATCGTTTTTTTGAGTTGGAAGAGGTTTCTGAAAAGAACCCGTGGAGTAAAGAAGAAATTGCTTGCGAAGAACATTTTAAAAACACAACAGTACGTACTGCGGATGGTAGGTTCATGGTGAATATACCATTCAAGGAATCCGTTACAAATTTAGGAGATTCATATGAGACCGCTAAAAGACGTCTTATGTCGTTAGAAAACAAATTTGCAAAAAATCCGGATTTTCGTAAAAACTATATAAAAAATATGCAAGAAATGTGCGAATTGGGTCACATGACTAAAACTTTAAACAATCCAACAAATAGTCAAAATTTTGTTATTTCATATTACATACCTCATCACGGGGTGTTAAAGGTAGAAAGTCTTACGACAAAATTACGCGTGGTTTTCGACGCGTCTGCGCGTTCGTCTACCGGTTATTCGTTAAATGACCTCCAAATGATAGGTCCAACTATTCAAAGCGATCTATTCGCAATTCTTTTAAGGTTTCGACAATATAGGTACGTTTTTACAGCCGATATCGAGAAAATGTATCGTCAGGTTCTAGTTACGCCTGCGCAGAGGCCTTTACAAAGTATTTTATGGCGAGAAAATTCAAGTTCCAATGTTGATGTCTATACTTTAAACACAGTAAATTTTGGAACGGCGTCGGCTCCATTTTTAGCAATACGTTGCCTTACGGAATTAGCCAACGAGTGCCGAGAAACATTACCCGACGTCGCGGACATAATAGAAAACGACTTTTATGTAGACGATTTGCTTGGTGGTTGTTTTGAGTTAGATGACGCAAAGAACACTTGCTTACAAATTTCAAATGTTTTAAATTCTGGTAAATTTCCACTTAGAAAATGGAGATCTAATTCGTCACAAGTGTTAGAAAAACTTGAAGCAAACCATCTCTGTTCAGACTCTAATTTTTTGACTTTAGGGGAAAATGAAACTGTGAAAACTTTGGGTCTACTTTGGTCACACGCGGAAGATACATTTTCATTTAAAATTGACCTTGAATTTCAGTCACAAACCGTTACGAAACGTACCATGTTATCATGTATTGCCAAAATCTTCGATCCCTTAGGTTTGCTTAGTCCAAGCGTTATTATCGCAAAAATAATGTTACAACAGTTATGGAAAGAAAAGCTCTCTTGGGACGACGAAATTTCTCTAAATCTTAAAGTCAAATGGAACAACTTTCGAGCGCAATTAAGCTCATTAAATTATTTACAAATAACTAGACACGTTATATGCCAAAACGTAAACTTCGTTGAAGTTCATTTTTTCTCCGATGCTTCAGAGACTGCTTACGGTAGTTGTGCATACATAAGGTCTATTGATCAAAATGGGAACATTTTCTGTCATTTATTGTGCTCAAAATCAAAGGTTGCGCCAATAAAACCAACAACAGTTCCAAGACTTGAACTTTGTGCCGCACTCATTCTATCAAGATTGGCTGTTAAGGTATTGTCTTCTTTGAGACTAAAAATAGATAGGGTTCTTTACTGGTCTGACTCCAAAATTGTTCTTGGATGGATCAAAACGTCGGCTAATATATTGAAACCTTTTGTGAGAAATAGAGTAATAGAAATACAAGATTCGACCACTGTGTCAAATTGGCGCTATGTTTCAACTCTTGATAATCCTGCAGATCTACTAACCCGGGGGGTAAATCCGGACATAATAAAATATTCTGAACTTTGGTGGTATGGTCCTTCATGGCTAAGAAATCACGATAGTACTTGGCCCTCTCATTCTGATCATATCGCAGTCCTGCCGGAAACTCAAGAAGGTGTAGCACCAATTCATTGTTTCGTCGACATTAGTAAGAAAAGACACGAAATATTAAGTTTTCCTTTCGAAACATTTTCAAATATCGATCGCTTTGTAAGAACTTGTGCTTACATACTTCGTTTTAAAAACGGATTGTCAAGGACATATCCCAAACTCAGCGGACCCCTTTCGGTCGATGAAATTTCACAAGCACACAATATATTAATAAAAATATCACAGTTTAATTCTTTTGAACAAGAAATTGAAGTTTTAAATAATAATAAATGTCTATCAAATAAAAGTAAAATTTTGAATTTGAATCCATTTGTGGATGATCTAGGTTTAGTTCGCGTAGGAGGAAGACTCCTGAATACGCCTTTCAGTCCTGATAAAAAATATCCAATAATTGTATCACCTAAGCATTGTCTATCAAAACTTATTATAAAAAATGAACACGAGAAACTATTACATGCGGGCCTACAACAGGTTATGTTCAGCTTAAGAGAAAAATATTGGATTATATCTTCTCGAAATTTAATTAAAAACGTAATTAAAAACTGTATAATTTGCCATCGTTATAAAGCAAAACCATTACAAATTACTATGGGTAACTTACCTGGGAATCGGTTCTTATCGGGATTTCCATTTCAAGCAACCGGGGTAGATTATGCAGGCCCCATAATGATTAATAGTAGAAAGGGAAGGGGTAGCCAACTACTTAAGTCGTACATTTGTTTATTTGTGTGTTTTTCTACTAAATATATACATTTGGAATTAGTATCTGACCTTTCTACGCCTACTTTTCTCTTAGCTTTCAAACGCTTTATATCTCGACGGGGAAAACCGTTACATATGTATTCGGATAATGGTTCCCAATTTGTACGGGCAAACAAGGATTTGAAAGAACTAAGTCAATGTCTTCGTAAAAATCAAATTGATATAACAGATTCGTTGAGTAGTCTTGGCATCAAATGGCACTTTGGTCCAGCTTATGCGCCGACATTTGGTGGTCTGTGGGAGGCCGGCATCAAATCAACAAAATATCATTTAAAACGTTTTATGGGAAACTCTCATATGACCTTCGAAGAATTAACTACCTTATTATCTCAAATAGAGGCTATCCTCAATTCTAGACCTATTTCTCCACTTTCCAACGATCCTCAAGACTTAAATCCCTTGACTCCGGCTCACTTTTTGGTTGGCCGCCCGCTCACATCTCCTCCAGAACAAGATGTAACCGAGATAGCTGAGAACCGGTTAACTCGTTATCAGCGAGTCGAACAATTGCGACAACACTTTTGGCAGCGTTGGCGAAAGGACTACGTGAATCAATTGCAGTAACGTTCAAAATGGAAAGGCAGCAATGGTGAGCTTGTTATTGGCTCATTAGTTCTAATCAAAGAAGATGACGTCCCACCACTCAAATGGCCTATGGGACGCATACTCCAGTTATTTCCTGGACCAGACGGAATTAGCCGTGTAGCATCAATCCTTACAGCTTCTGGTGTTATTAAAAGGGCTTACACCAAAATATGTCCACTTCCTGTATCCGCTTCAAATTTAAAAGACTAATGTCTTTTAAGGGCCGGGGCATGTTTCTGACTATAATTTGTTCTTGGTTTCCCGGACTAATGGTCTAGTGTATTTTAATAACTCTGTGGACCTGATTGTGACGACGCCGAAGACAGTGCATCTGTTGTTCTCCGTTTTTGTATCGCGGCGAGTTGTGAGACAATATATTCATTATTCTGATGTCACCTGATCCTAAATTGTTTTAAACTTTTAAAATGAAACATATTTACGTGGAAAAAAAAAAACTAGACAAGCTTTCGTGGTATACAAGAAAGCATCAAATGTAATAGAGCTATCATGTAACGAATTTTCAAGTGAAAATTATTCAAATTATTGTTTAAAATAAAACTTATAAAATTACATACAGTCCATTCTCATTAATCCAAAACACCTATGGTACAAATAGTGCTCCTTATTTAGCCACTCGGGTTTTAAATGAGCTAGCAATTAGAAATAAAGAAATATTTCCATTAGCGTCAGATGTAATACTTTCACAATGTTATGTTGATGACATTCTATGCGGTAGCAATTCCTTAAAAAGTTTGACAGAAACATATATTCAGTTAAAAAAATTACTAAATTCAGCAAATTTTTGTTTACATAAATGGTGTTCAAATGATTCACAATTTCTAAAAAATGTTTTGAACAATGATTTTCAAGAGAGATTTGATATTAAGATTAAAAATATGCCAAATAAAGTGTTAGGCATTTCGTGGGATCCAAATTTAGATCAATTTTCACTCCCAAAAATATACAATGAAAGTTTAATGACAAAACGTTCTGTATTGTCCCAAATAGCCCAAATGTTCGATCCTCTAGGTTTAATGTATCCCATAATCGTAGTTGCAAAAATGTCGATGCAAAATATTTGGATTTCAAAATTAAATTGGGATGATAATTTAAATGATTAACTAGCATTTCAATGGTCAGAATTCATTAAAAATATTGCTCATTTGTCAAATCTAAAAATTCCGCGTTTCTTATTCTGTAAAATTAAAAACAATATTTCCGAAATTGAAATTCACGGATTCTGTGATGCTAGTTTAAAGGCATATGGTGCTGTCATATATATATATATATATATATATATATATATATATATATATATATATATATATACGTGTTAGTTATTCAAATAATGTAGTTTCATGTAATCTTGTTGCTTCAAAAAGTCGAGTCACTCCTTTAAAAACCATCACACTACCTCGCCTCGAGCTCTGTGGTGCAGAGTTGACAACGAAAATACTTTCAATTTTTGAAAATAATATTTTAATTTCCACTATGGACAGATTCAGAAATTGTGTTATGCTGGCTTAAAGCGCACCCATCAAAATGGTCAATCTTCGTATCCAATAGAGTTTCTGAAATTCAGCAACTTACTTCAAAGTTCCAGTGGCGTCACGTACGTTCAGAAAATAATCCAGCAGATTTTCTTTCGAGAGGAATGACTCCGCAAGAAATAATTGACTCCTTAGTTTGGTGGCATGGGCCACAATTTTTACAAAGTTCAGAGTTAGAGTTACTAAATTTAATTCCCAACATACAAAAATAGTAGATGTTCCAGAAGAAAGAAAGATAAAAACTGTTTTACATAATACAAAACAAGATCCTTGGTCAAATTTTTGGGATTCCCTGTTGTCAAAATTTTCCTAAATTATAAAATTAAAAAGAGTAGTAGCCTATTGTTTAAGATTTGTAACTAATTCAAGAGTTACAAATTCTGAAAAAAATTCAGGTACATTAAAGGTAGAAGAACTTCAAAGTGCTCAAACACTCATAGTTAAAGTTTTGCAACAAAAATATTTCTTTAGAGAAATTTCAGAATTAACTTTCACGAAAATAATTTCAAATAAATCTTTATTACATCTGTCTCCATTTCTTGATAAGTCAGGACTTCTTAGAGTAGGAGGTAGATTGTCTTACGCAGAATTACCGTATGACCAAAAACACCCAATTCTGTTGCCTTCGAAAAATTTTGTGACTACGCTTATAATTAATTATGAACATTTAAAATTAGGACACGCTGGAGCTCAGACCACGTTGTCAAATCTTCGTTTAAAATATTGGCCATTAAATGGATTAACTGAAATCAAAAAAATAATAAGAAATTGAATAGTTTGTTATAGATTTAAAGCAAAGGCATGTAAACAAATAATGTCCGATTTACCTCGTGATAGGTTAAAACCATAAAGACCATTTTCCAAAGTTGGAGTGGATTATAGCGGTCCTTTCTTAGTAAAAAGTTCACATTTGAGGAAAGCTCCTTTAGTAAAATGTTATATTGCGGTATTCGTTTGTATGATTTCAAAGGCTGTACAAGGCTATAAAAAGTACCAAATTTCATTTAGTTAGAATAATAGGAAACTCTAATTTAACCTTTGAAGAATTATGTACAGTTTTAACCCAAATAAAAGCAATTTTAAATTCAAGACCCCTCCAACCCTTGTCACATGATTCAAATGATTTAATTTGTTTAACCCCTGGACATTTTTTAATTGGCGATAGTCTTACCGCATTTCCTGAAAAGGATATATCCGATACTCTTGAAAACCGTTTAACCCGCTTTCAAAAATGCACTCGAGTTCAACAAATTTTTTGGAAACGCTGGACAATTTGACGATTTGGTCACGTGGGTTTTGGTATTGTTAAAGACCCAGTATTTATTTTATTTAGGTTGACCGACTACTGAACTTGAAACATAATTGGATACAAATAATAAAATGAATACTTGCACATCAAATAATAAAAAGGAATGCTTGCACATCAAATAACTAAAATGAATAAATCCGAGCTCATTTGGGTTCGGGTTCATAAACCCGTTTTAATGGCTTTTTGTGACGTCAGTTTCTTAGTTCCCAGCGAAAAACAAATTAAGGTGAAAAGAAAAGTGGGTGGTAAATTTATTATGTGCCTTGAGAGCTTTGTGTATCTAAATATTGTCAAAATCAGTCTTAACATCGAAACTAGAAAGATAAGCGAGTTAAGTGTTTTGATGATGATTACTTCATGAAAAGAAATATGTGTTATAGTGGTTTCAGGTCGGGTTCAGAGAAACTTGTAAGAAAGTGGATCTCTTACGGGCAGGGTTATAGATATTATTTTTTAGGTGTAAATAAAATTTAATTATCAGGGATATTTTTCGTTAAATGGAGGATTTTGAATTTAATAAGAATGCAATATTTTATTTAATAAATTATTATGGTACCTGGGTGCGGTAGGTTACAAACGGTTTTTCCCCTGTGTGCCTTTTTAAAGTGCACATCTCGGTAGTGTTTACAACATATTTCACACTTAAACGGTTTTCTCTGGTGTGAATGTTTATATGCTTTTTCAATTTGTCTTTCCGTGTAAACTGTTTCGAACATATTTCACACTTGAATTTTTTTCCATTGTGAATCTGTAAATGCATCTTTAAACAGGGTTTTTTTTTGGCTTTGGCAGAGACCAATTTAGTCAGACTTTTTTTGCTTCTAAAATTTATTTATTTACGTTTTTACTTGTACCGATTTTGTTCAATGGGATACAACTGTTGGTTTAAGTGGTTAGTAAAACTGTGTAATTGTTTATTTTTTTATTTTTTTGGGTATGATTTTGTTTTCATATTCATATATTTTTTTTAATATTTTTATTTACGTTTTTTTTTATTTTTTTTTATTTTTTTCGTCTACACACTTACATATTTATTTATTTGTCAAAATTGCTCACACATATTATGTTAGTAGTTTACAATTTCATTTTACAGCGTTTGGCATGTTTCTATAGGCGCGAACAAATATCCAAATTGTTAGAAAATATTATCTCGTTAAGATTTATCGGTAACTTTAAATTGTTTCTGATTAAATCTCCATATAATTTATCAATGCTGTCTCTATGGATATTACACTCCATAATCATGTTTGAGATCTCCTATCTTTCCACATCTACAAAGCTATGCCAAACCTGAATTTATATGCTGGGGTGAGGGCATGTTGTGATCTTATTCTATTAATAGTTATGATAAAATGCCTATTGGTTATGGTTTTAAACCATCTTACAGTTGGAATTTTTTCTAGGCAACTCATGAAATTTATTCCTATAGTTGAAGAGGTGTTGTTTGATTGTTTTAAAGATCATTCTAATTCCCAGCTGCTAAATGATTTTAAAAGATGTGTCCCTGAGAGTTTTCTTTAAGTTTGTTATTAGGTCAGTGTACGGGATACAACTCGGTTGCTCCATTCCAAAACACAGTATCCAACATTTTCTCAGAAAATCGGGTTTTTGTATCTTTGGATATACTGTGTATAGACGCATCTTTTAACCTAGCCTATTTGTTGATAGCTGCAAGATTTTCGGAGATACGACACGCCCAAAACCTAGTATCTACATAACTATACTTCTTTTCCCATCCCAAAATATAGTATCTGTTTTCTCTACATCAAAACACAGTACATACCAGATGCTCCGTTTTGGCAAGTGACAACAACTAAAATTTTGTATTCACTACAGTTACTAACTGCAAGATACTGTGTTTTGTCACCGAATTGTCAGTTGTTCTGCAAAAAGGTATTGCGTTTATGTTGTGTGCGGCGTGGTTACCAGTTTTTTGTTTAAATATAGTTTAAAAACGTTCAAATAATTATGAATCGTGGAAAATTCATAGTGAACATGTGTCTAAAAAAGCAGTAAGTATATTAGCGTTCTTTTATAATTTATAAATTTGTAGAAACAATTTCATAACCTCACTTTTTTGGTATATTTACCATTTAGAGTACACCAAATTTAATGGTGTATTCCTAAGATATTTTTATGAAAAAAATTATAATATTCCTAACGTAAATGCGTAATTTTCAAAATACAGGTTGTTGAACTTTTTTAATTTTTTTTACTAGTATCACAAAAAACTGTTTATCGATTTTGTTGAAATTTGGAGTAATAATGGGGTTATTTGGCTTTAACTAGATTAAAATTGTTAAGCTCAGTGGCGTCCTAGAGTTGCTTTGTTTTCTTAGTTAATATTAGATATTTTCTTGTTTCAGAAGTCAAGAAATAGCCTTACAAAATAATGAGCTACAAGAAGAAATGGATGTAAGCAACTTCGAAAACGAATCAGCAGATGCATTTAGTGATGATAGTGTTGCCGATCCCGATTTTAATCCTGATCTTGACGATTCCAGTAATAAATTACGGATGATGATTCGCAGCCTTAACAGTTCACCCGAAGCTGAGCAAGGAACAATTTCCGATGTACAGAAATGGGATAACTCAGTTTCTAAAACAGCAGCTGTTATTGCCCCTGACATTCAGCCTCCTGTTAACAGACGGCAGAAAGAAAACCAAAAATATAAACGTTTAACGAAAGAAGAAAAAGTTGCTCGTGACAAAGAAAAACATCCCATAAAACCACCGTGCTCAGAAAAATGTGCTAAAAAATGCGGTTCTACGTTTTCTGAAAAACTATTTGAAATTTGGGAACAATATTGGTCATTAGAATACAGTTCCAGGCGTAAATGGTTGGCTAAAAATGTCCAGATAGTACCTGTGAAGAGAAGAACTACTGTACCAGCCAATCCGGACACAGGCTTCGCAAAAGGTGATAGTCGCAAGTTTTTTTTACCCAAAGAATGTAAAAAAAGTCAATGTGTCTGTCGCAAGTCTTTTTTAAATTCTCTTGGGTATCCCAATGATTCCGTTATCACTGAATTATGCGCCGCTATTAAGAAAAGTCCTTTGCTGGCTACTGTAAGAGAAAATAGGGGTACCACTGGAAATTATAAAAGAAAACGGGAACGAACTGTTATTATGAACCACATCAATAAATACAGGCCCTGTATTACCCACTATAGACGACACAATGCACCAACTATGAAATACTTACCGAGGGACTTAACGATTAAATATATGTTCAATGATTTTCAACGTGAAAATCCTGGATTCTGTAAGATTGAGTTGTATAGGAAGACCATGAAATTAATGCATATTTCTTTATGCATGCCCAAATCTGACGTTTGTGTTGACTGCGAAACTTTCAAGAATCAGTCAAAGGAAAACATTGAGCTGAATGTTGAAAATGAGGCAAAATGGAATATCCACAAAGCAAAGGCTACAAAAGCCACTAACAAATACCATGAGGATAGTTTAATATCAGATACTGAAAATATCAGAATATATTCCATGGATTTGCAAAAGGTCATCTTAATTCCTAATATGCCCGCCGTAAAAGATAGTCATTTTGTAAGCCGCCTCACAGCATTCAATTTGACTTTTGCTGCTCTAAAAAAATAGTCCTTGTTTAAAAATTATTGCTCCATGTGGCATGAGGGTTTGGCAGGACGTGATGGTCATAATATTGTCGATGCTATTTTTAGAGTTTTCCAGGAAGAACGAGATGTTAAAGAATTTTTTATTTGGACAGATAATTGTACAGGACAAAATAAAAATTGGATCCTGTACACATCGCTAATTTGGTTCATCAATCAAGAAACTGGACCGGATTGTGTGACTTTACGATATCTTACCAAAGGGCACACACATATGAGTGCCGATGGCGTCCACGGAAATATAGAGACCAAAATTAATAAGATTGGCAATATATATCATTATAGCGATCTCACCGCCGCAGTTGCTTCTTCAATAAAGGGCCTTCAAGTTTTAGATGTAAATGTTTTTCACAAATGGGAAAAAAAGAAGAGACAAGTTTGTAAAAATAGCGATGATCCTCTCAATGGGTTTTTGTTAAGTCCAATAGTACGATTT
Source organism: Psylliodes chrysocephalus (assembly GCA_927349885.1). NCBI lineage: Eukaryota > Metazoa > Arthropoda > Insecta > Coleoptera > Chrysomelidae > Psylliodes > Psylliodes chrysocephalus. The sequence continues at coordinate 447,281 of OV651833.1, forward strand.
AAGAAGGGATCAAAATGCTTAGAATACAAAACCGATTTTGACCAAAAAGAGTATAAATCGCTAGATTTTCTGCAGAAGAAATTTAACATCCAAAGCATGCCAGAAACGCTACCGAAACGTGGGATACAGAAATCCAAGAAAGAAGAAATCATAAAAGTGTTGGGGCCTTTAATGCCACAAAACAGGTTGATTTCTGGAATAATCTAGTTGAAAGTGATTCCGCTCCGGACTTAATGAAAGAATATGACAATGTTTATTTAGTCGATAGTATGTAGTGATTTGGTTCAGAAATTTTTTTTTCCAGTATTTTTAGGATTCTCTATAAAACTAGGATTTAATTTTTAGTAATTTTTAAAATACCCTTTCGTTTTTGCTATGTAAAAGTTAATTTTGACTAATTAAAAAGTTGTTACCTTTATCGTTATATTCGTATAGATTCTCCTTGCAGATACTATGTTTGGTAAAAAAAAATGTTCCATAACCTACGTCAAAACCAAGTATCAAATCTATAGCTAAAATTAAATTTATGTAAACTTTAAAGAGGCGGAAAAAAATTGATAAAAAACTGTATTACATAGCATTAATATCAAAAGAATTCGTTAAATAGTCTACAAAGGCCAAGTAAAAAAACTAAAACACATTTTATTCACAATTTTATTTTTTACACATACTGTGTTTTGGAATGGAGCAGCCGAACTCGTGGTTATATCCCTTCCTGTAGTCAGTGCTGATTTTGCCAATTTGTCTGCTATCTCATTTCCCTTTATACCTGAATGTCCTTTTACCCACACTATGATTACCGTTTTCTTTTGATAGCAAATGTCAAAGTGATGTTTTAAAATTTCTGTTTCTATAAGTGTTAGCTTTGGTGTGGTAAGTAAGGGTTTTATACTTTCAACAGCACTTTTGCTGTCTGTAAAGATGATATGGTTTTGGCTTTTGTTTTTGGATATGTATTTAAATGCATTTAATTTTGCAGTTGATTCTGCGTGTATATTAATGCTTTCTCTGGTAACTTAAATTTGTCTGAATATTTGGTATTCGATTCATATAATGCACAGCCTGTTTGTAGATCTGTTTTGGAGCCGTCTGTATATATATAAAATGATATCCAGGCCATTTCGAGTTTATATTTTCAATAAAGTTTTCTGTTGTGTTAATCTGGAAAGTCTGTATTTTATGGGAAAAAAGGACATGTAGATCTTCTGAATAATATGGAAGTGTGCTGTTGGAATAAATACAACTTCTAAAGTCCGACAAATAGGTATAACTTTCTACAAATAGAGGGATCATTTTAGCTCGCCAATATGGATGAGTTAGGGTTAATATTGAAAGGCTATGAATGGAGTTTAGGTAGGTTGAGTTTCTTGAAGTTGCTTTGGCTATATGTTTGTGGTTTATGTATTGTCTTCTGAGTTGTAGTGGTGATTCAATAGCTTCGGCTTCTATTATGTTTATTGGGGTAGATTTAAAATATCCTAGGCTTATTGTGAGGCATTTATTTTTTGCGATTTAACTTTTTTTTAAGTGTACATTGGCTGCAGAACCATATAGAATACTGCCGTAGTCTAAAATGCTTATTGCCATAGTTTTATAGAACATTAAGGCTATATTGGTTCGACAAAAGGCTCTTAAGATGTTTATTGCGTTTTCTGATTTCATTATAGTTTGGTGGATAGTATCCTTCCACAATAATTTCCTATCCAAGAATAGTCCTAAATATTTAATGGTATTTTTATTGGAATTATAAATGGTCCTAGTAGAATTTGGTTTTGGGGTGAGTTTCTACTTCTTTGGAATAAATAAATTTCTGATTTTTTCCCGAGAGAGTTAGATTGATTGTTTTCATTAAGCCATTTATGTAATTTTAGGAAACTGCCATGTAGATTCGTTTTGCATGTTTCAACATTTTTACCTCTAGAATATATAACGATGTCATCAGCGAATTGGATAATTTTAGTGTTGCTCAAAATGTTTTCTGTCTATTGTGTATTAAATATATAGAAGTGGGCTTAATAAAAAAAAAATCTTTAGTCCAGTAAGACCATTGCTACACGGTATTGGAAAAGTCAGTTTTACAAAGTGTTTTACAAAGAATGTATATAATTTAGGCAAGTAAACATAAAAAATATATATATATATATATATATATATATATATATATATATATATATATATATATATATATATATATATATAAAATAAACAGAGCATATATCACGTAACAAATAAAAATAAATAATATTACACAGACCGAGTGGAGCCATACTTATTTAGTTAAAATTGTAGTACTCATCTACATTATAAAAACAATTCTCTAACAAGAATTCCTTAAGTTTTTTCTTAAAAGAATTAAAAATTTGTTCATCTTTTATTGACTGGGGCAATTTATTATATAATTTTATGCCAGCATATGACGGACATTTTTGATAGAACGCTGTTCTATGATTCGGAATTCGTAACAAATTACCATGCCTGGTTTGGTAGTTATGATTATCTAAATTTTTACTAAATTCATTAATTTTTTTCCTAATATATATGTTGTTGGAAATATGATTTGCATGATATTCTTCTATTAAGACCAAGAATTAATCTCAAAACTCTTTTTTGTAAAATGAAAAGCCTATTAGAGGATGATGAATTTCCCCACACAATTATATTATATGACAAATGAGAGTATATCATTGCGTAATATATATTTATAAGTTGTTGTTTGCCTAAAATATTTTTTAGTTGAAATAAAACATAATACCCACTATTAACCTTTTTACTAATATAATCAATGCACGATTGAAATGATAAGGTGCTGTCAAGAAAAGTTCCCAGAAATTTTGTAGACTCGGACATTGTCATATTTAGATTATCTGTTGTCACTGTTATTACATTCTCAATGTTATTAGTAATGTTAAATTTCATCAGTACCGTTTTCTTAGAATTTAATATTAGGTGATTTTGTAGACACCACTCATTGAATTTGTTATAGAGGAAATTCAATTTGTTTGAAAGTTCCTCTAGAGAATTCGCACAAGAAGCCACTGACACATCATCTGCATATAGAACAATGCAATCTGCGTTTAAGTATGTTGGTAAATCATTTATAAATATAAGAAATATCAATGGTCCCAATACGGATCCCTGAGGAACCCCCATATCTACATTACCTTCATTTGAACAAGTTTCATTCACTTTGACAATAATTTTTCTATGTCTTAAATATGATATTAGCCAACTTAACACATTTCCTCGAAAACCTAAAGATTGAAGTTTAGTTTCCACAAAATCCAAATTTAAGCAATCAAAAGCTTGTGTAAGATCAAAGAAAAGTGCTCCAATAACTTTTTTGTTATCAAGGCGTTTGTATAAAAATTCAACAAAATCATATATAGCGCTCTCCGTTGATCTACCAGGGTAAAAACCATTTTGGCATTTAGTTATGATCTTATACTTTTCTAAGTAAGAAATCATCCTATTATACATAGCCTTTTCGACTATTTTACTTATGACATTTGATACTGTTATTTGTCTATAATTGTTTAAACTTAGCGGATTATCTTTTTTGTATAAAGGAGTTATTAATCCTACTTTCAAATCTTCAGGGTATTCACCATCCTGAACGGAAACATTTATTATATTAGCTAAAGGTTCAGCTACATAATAAGCAATATTTTTAATAATTTTAGTGGGTATGCAATCTACTCCAACAGAATTAGTATTTTTTAAATTTCCAATTATCTCTAAAACGTCTTGTTTATTTACTGGGTCAAAGAAAAACGAATTACTGTTACTCAGAACACATTTTGTACAATCAGTACTAGCGCTTCCAAAATACTTTTCATTCAATAAGTTTACTGCATTACTATAGTGTTTAACAAAACTATTTGCTACCTCAAAATTATTTTCAATTATCTGTTCATTGATTTTTAATTTAATTTGTTGATTTGTCTTTATTCTGCCGCTTTTTTCTTTAACTAGTTTCCATACGTATTTTTGCATTTCAATAGGGTTCGTCTTATTGTCAATTGAATTTTGATAATAAAATATTTTATCACGTTTTAGTTTTTGTTTATAGTTTTTAAATTGAGTTTTGTATTCTAATTCTAAATGTTTATCATAAAAATTCTGTTTTAACCAATGCAGGTTTTTTAATCTATTACCCATATCAATTGTCGCTGTGGTAATCCATTTACATTTCCTATTTTGATTTAAACAAACTATTTTCTTAACCATTGGACAAAATTTATCGATTGCAAAATTAATAGCACCATAGAAATCATTTAACATGTCATTAATATTTGCTTAGTTCATTAATATTACGATTATGTCGAAAATAGTTTTGCAGATTACCAATAGCATTTTCACCCAGATTTCTAAAAGATATTTGTCTTTTTACAGGAGTAATTAATTCTGATTTTATATTTAAAATTAAACCAAAATGATCTCCTAGATTCAGATCATGAACAGTTTCGTTATAAGTATCTATAGGCATATTTGTAAATACGTAATCAAGTTTTTATATTGAAATAGTCCCATTACTCTTTTTATGTACCCTCGTGGGATCTGTATTTTGAATTGTCAAATTATAACATTGCATAAGGTCTAATAAAATATTTTTGTTGTTAGATTGAGTTAAGTAGTCAATATTCAGATCTCCACAAAGAATAACATTTTTATGCTTCTTTACACAATAATCTAATATTTCAGTAACTTGATTAAAAAATATATCTACATTGGCTCCAGACGGTCTATACATTACAATAATACAGTATTTTACATTTTTAACACAAATTTCTATACCACAACTCTCTGAATGCATTTCTACAGATAAATTTTTTACAATATCTATAGTCTTACAATAAATATCATTTCGGACCAAAATCATTACTCCGCCGTGTATACGGTTAGGTCGTACATAGTACTCAGCTATTTTAAAATACATGTATAATTGGACTCTAAACACCAAGTTTCTGAAACACACAGAATGTGCGGTTTGTATTCTTGAATTAATAACTCAAACTGTTCAATTTTATTTGTAATACATTGAGTGTTAACACATATAATTTTAAGAAAATATTGATTCTGGTACGAATTAAAATTAAAATTCTCGGTCTTGGTATCCAGTGTTTCGAAATTGAAATTTCTTTACGATGACACCTTTGGGCCATATAATATACTACCTTAAGAATGTCCTACACTTGAGTTTCTTGATGTGGTTAGCTCTTGATTAATTTATAAGTATATTCGTCTATTCGAATACATTGAGTTTATAAATAGACATAGTTTTGCTGGTATGCCAATAGATATCATTTTTGAATATAATACGTCCAGGTTTAAATGTGAAATTTGTCTGGATATCTGATATTAGTGCTGTAATAGCTTCGAGCGTAGCTCTAGATTTTCGAAATCCATATTGTGATTCAGGAATTATCTTTTCTCTTTCCAGCCAGTGCTCAAGACGGTTTTTTATTAGACGTTCCAGGGTTTTCAGAATGCATAATGCCGGTGCTATGGGGCGGTATGAGATTTTCCAGGTTTTTTATTGGCAAAACAATGTATTCTTTCCAATTTTCCGGTATCCTCCACTCCAAATGGAATTATATATATTTAAAAGTGATTCTTTGTGTTCGTTAGAAAAATTTGCAATCATAGAGTAAGATATGTTGTTTTTACCTGGAGAGGTGTTGTTTGATTGTTTCAAAGATCGTTCTAATTCCCAGCTGCTAAATGATTTAAAAAGGTGTATATTATTGCTAAGTACACAGTTAAAGCTGTGCTGGTTCATTTGAGGTACCCAGTCTGGTGAGATTTTTGCATGGAATTCTTCTATCCACGTGGATTCTGGGTCAGTCGGAGGATTATTTTGTTGTTTTATATTTTTAAAGCTGTTTAGTTTTTTCCATACTTCTATAATAGGTGTGTTTTGGTTTAATTTCTCGCAATATTTGATCCATTTTTCTCGTATTGTTTAAAAGTTCTCTTTGCGATTGCATCGAGTCGTTTATAATCAATTAAATTTGCACTGTTCGGATTAGATTTATATATTCTAAATGCTTCTTGTCGTTTCTCAGCTGCAGTGTTACACGCGTCGTTCTACCTGGGTTTTGGAAGTTGATTTTAATGGATGTTAATGCTTGTTCTTTTCCTTGGAATTGCATTTTGTGCTGCTGCATTTATGTTGTCAATTAGTTCATTGTAGTTATTTGCAACTATTCTGATTTCCAGTGTTGAGTAATATTCATTCCAGTCGGCTTTTTTAATGACCAGATGTTATGGTTTGTATTTATCGAGCTTTTGTAGGAATTTGTTGTGGTGAAGTTCATAATGATGAGTAGATGATTTGATCTATGTGGATCATTTACGACTGCCCATGAGAAATAGTGTGTAATATCTTGGGTACATATTGATAAATCAATCGCAACTTTACTGCCCAGAGTCACAAGGGTTGGAGAACCGTCATTTAAATATATGAGATTCAATGGGTTAAGTGCTTGGGATAATGTGTTCCCGTAGATATCGTTAGAATCGCATCCCCAGGCAAGGCTGTGGGCATTAAAGTCGCCAGTTAGTAAAAATGGTTTCGGGATATTATCTAAGAAATTTATCCAATCTTGCAATTCTATCAGGGTTCTATTATTAGGTAATGATTTGATCGAAATACAAGTGCATTCGACACCTACGGGTGTTTGTATTTGTACCACGTTGTATAAAATATTTGTTTTAATTAATATTGCTACGCCGCCGTATCCGTCATTACGGTCTGCACGGATTGTATTGAATCCTCTAAAGTTATATTATATACCTGGCTTGAACCAAGTTTCTGATAAAAGTGCAAGGGTTGCATTGTTTTTATAGAGAAGATATTCAAGATTTCCTTTGTTGGAAACCGCCGATCGGCAGTTCCACTGCAAAATCTTGAATTTCCCGTCTATTTCTGCGAATTTGGTAAATTTTCAGAACGTTTAGAAATATTTACATTTAATTGTGTACTAATTATTTGTTTTAAGTCATTAAATGATACATTAAAGTTATTTGTTTCTCTAATTGTCTGTAAAATATTAGTTACTAATTCTAAAATTATTTTTACTAGATTATGTTCTATTTCTGGTGTTCTGTCTGACTGTGAACTATTAATCGGTACTAAGTTTGAAATATAATTTGGGTTTCTCGGACCTAGATTTGTATACCGTGAAATAATTTCTCTATGCGCAATACTTGTAGGGTCAGGGCTATTTCTTTATAAACAATTTTTGTACATATTTTACACTTGAACGATTTTTCTCCTGAATGAATTTTTGAGTGCTTATTTTAATCGCTATTCTGGATAAACTGTTCCGAACAAATTTCACATGTGAACGGTTTTTCTCCTGTGTGAAGTTTTAAATGAACGACTTTTTTCTTGAATGAATTTTTGAGTGCTTATTTATATCGCTTTTCTGGATAAACTGTTTAGAACAAATTTCACATATGAACGGTTTTTCTCCTTTGTGAAATTTTAAATGTCTTTCCAATATGTCTTTCAGTGTAAACTGTTTCGAACATATTTCACACTTGAACAATTTTTCTCTTGAATGAATTTTTGAGTGCTTATTTAAATTGCTTTTCTGGATAAACTGTTTCGAACAAATTTCACATGTGAACGATTTTTCTCCTGTGTGAAATTTTAAATGTCTTTCCAATATATCTTTCCGTACAAACTGTTTTGAACATATTTCACATTCGAACAGTTTTTCTCCAGTATGAATTTTTAGGTGCCTTTTTAAAGCGCCTTTCTCGATAAACTGTCTCGAACATATTTCGCACTTGAACGGACTTTCTCCAGTGTGAATTTTTAAATGCATATTTAAATCGCCTTTTCGGATAAACTGTTTCGAACATATTTCGCACTTAAACGGTTTTTCTCCAGTGTGAATTCTTAAATGCATATTTAAATCGCCTTTCCGGATAAACTGTTTAGAACATATTTCACACTTGAAAAGATTTTCTCTAGTGTGAATTTTTAAGTGCGATTTTAAATAACTTTTCTCTGTAAACTGTTTCAAACATATTTCACATTTGACCGGTTTTTTCCAATGTGTTTTTAAATGCATTTTCAAATTATTTTATTGCCAAACTGTTTCAAACATATTTGACATTTAAAAAAAATTACTAGTGTGTATTTTCGAATGATTATTTAAATTTCTTTCGCTTGGAAATATTTTAGAACAGATCTCACACTGCAATAGTTTTTTATTTGAGTGTAATATAATGTTTGCTGCAGGTGGATGTCTGACTATAGTGTGTACACCATTTTTACACCGACAATGTTTATGTTGTCCATATTTTCGCTTACAAACTTCTGCTACTTTCTTCACATAATGAACAACAATAAAATGGTACAAAAACTGTGACTTAGTAAGAAAAAACTGGCCGCAATAGAAACAAGTTTCGTAGCATCTTCCAAACTGGACGTTGAACAGGTTTTTTTCTAGGCAACCTGAAAACTAAAACAAAAAGAATAATAATTTTAATGCGGCACTACTAAAGGGTATATACACTGTCTCCCGAATTGGTGTTGCATGTATTACTACAGTTCGCGGCTAAATTATGGACCAATTTCATTATTTTCACTCAAAACATTAAATATGCTCTATTAACAAAACAAGTTTCGTTAACGTTTTAAATAATGCGTTTTATTGATTTACCATAAATTTATAATCATTACACTAAAAAATCGCTAATATAATAGTTGACTTTCATTAATACTAACGAGTTAGATTTATATAATAAGGTAAACATCAGACTAATAATAAATATTTTGTTCAGGGGTCTATTTCATAAAAATGACTTATATTAGTAGTAAATAATATTAGACTAATATAAGTTGGCTGTTTTCTGTTTCACAGATTATTTTAATTTACACATATTATTAGTGACAGAATCTTTTCTAATATATTAGCAGCACGGCAGCTACCTACTAGACCTAGTGTCCTTATTGAAGTTTAGTTGATATGTCAAAAAGTAGTATTTTTTAATTATGATATGATATTCTTATTGAAATAAAAGATGCCTAAATTAGGCAAAAGTGAAGAAAAGAAAATGAAAAATCAAAACTTTTTAAGAAAAATATTAGAATTAAAGAATTAACTTCTTGGTCAGTTTTCTACTATTATTACCAAAGAGTCACGGAAAACAGTATGGATAAATGTAAGAGATTATGCTGTTTCAATAGGTCTAATAGGAAGCGACAAAGAGTTTTGTTATGTACGCGATGCAACTTGGCCTAACCTAAGGTCCAGAACAATGGTGTTATTTTTATTTATAACACGACTACATAAATGCAATTATTTACTTTAATTGTATTTCAATTGCATTCTATGAGATATATCGCCACATTTAAGAATTAGTTTTTAATACATAATGCTTTAACAAAGCTTATTCAACATTGGTGTGTCTAAATAATGGAAACATTGTAATAAACATTAGAGCCTAAGGTGTATTATACCGTTTAGTACTGAAAAACTTCAGATAATTTTTTTTTAATTTTTTGTAACACAGGTCTGCAACAAAAAAATGATCTCAAATGTAATCAGTAATTTTTATAAAATTTTTAGTACTGATTATGGGAAAATATTTAAAAGTATTTGCAAATATTTTCAAAGAAGCTGTTATATTTTACAAGCACTTTAGCCTTTATAGTTATGCATTTTTTCAATATTCTGTTGTGTATAATATGTAAACCATGCCATATTTTATCTGAATATTAAAATTTAAAAGCTTTAGCGTAAAATTTAGTTTTTTACCCAAAATATACCATTCTTGTGAGATATTCTGAGGTGGCCGAAAAAATAAATTTTGTTTTTGAAATCAGCACTAAAAATACACTATAAATCAGTTATTTGGACAATTTAAAAATATTTTTTGCATCCTGTGTAATTAATGCTAATAGTTTTTAATTTTACTATTGAGCCGTCCTCACTTGTAAAGCATATAAAAGATTTTTATTTGATTGCAGACAAAATTGACCAATCAAATAAAACTGGCGCACAAGGAGGTACCGAATCAAAATTAGGTGACACTGGTAAACTAGTGATAGAAATGATTGGAAAGGAATCTCCTGTTGTTCAAGGAATTGGCGTACCCGATTCAATCGAAACTGTTTTCGAAGTTAAAGAGATTACCGAGGACTTTGTTAGTCTATGCCCAATGAAAACGATGATAATGGCACCACAAAAATCAAGTGCTCGCTTCAACAAAGTTCATGTAGAGGTAAGACTATAAAGTGACTAAAATTATTTCAAAACAAGTCAACCTAGTTTCTAATTCATATGATTACATATATTATTTTTGTAGGTAAGAAAAGAGTTATCGTTCAGCAACCAGATGATGATAAGAACATTCAATCTCTTAAAATAAAGAAACTTCAGCTTGAGGTTCGGAAGTTGGAACTGGAAGTTTGGGAAAAAGAATGCTCACTTAATGTTAAACATTTTGTTCATACTATGAATATTGAATTCTCCAACTATATCAGTGGTTATGATTGTAAATTATACTGATTGGACGAAGGGCAGTTTATTTATTTTAAAGAAAAATAATGATATTTTAATATCTTTAAAAGCATTATAATAAAACGTATGTTACACTTTTATTAATTTTATTACTATAACTGATGAAAGTTTAATAAGTAGCTACTTTTCAAATGCCTACCAATTTGTTATTTTGCAGAACAAAAAGTATATACAAAATAAATTTTCCACTATGCTGAAAAATAAAATGGTTTCTTTACATTTATAGATATTATTTCAGGCATTCCGAAAGTGATTATAAAAGTAATGTAATGTTTCCTCGCCACCTGCTTCTCTAGCTAATTGTTCGCCGGCGTCTACCATATCAATGTTAATATCATTTTATTCTCTATTATTATACCTCTCAACATCTACTTTTGTTAAATTGCAGAGTACAACGCAACATTTTATTACCTCGCAGGCAAATCTAGGTTTTAATCTTAAATGCTTGAAGCATGGAAATTTTTCTTTCAAAATACCAATGGCACATTCAATAACTCGCCTTGTACATTTGTGTGCTCTTAAAAATCTTTGTTGTGCAGGATCTTCTGCATTACGAAGTACAGGTGGTATAATCCAAGGCTTTAAAGGATAAATTGAATCACCTAACAGTACTTCAGTTGGAAAAGGTCTCCAACCATCTTCGATTCTGATGCTAAGTGTACTTCGCCTCCAAACTCGTGCATCGCTTACGCTACCAGGCCAATTGGCATTTACATAATAAAATTTCATTGTTGGACTACATACAAGCATCACGTTCAATGAATTATTACCATGACGATCCACAAAACCAGGCTCATATTGAATAGGAGCATCAATGTTAATTAAAGTCCCGTCCACTGCTCCACACACAAGGGGCATTCCATTTCACTAAACCCATGAATTACTTCAGCCACATCCACTGGCCAACAAACTGTTTCGTTTATTAAAATTTGATTAATTACTGTAACAACTCTGTGAACAACTCTGCATACAGTAGCTTTACTAATAACATGCATATCTGCAACACCATGGCACTGCATCTCACTTCCAAGCCAATGTAGTGCAGTTATCAATTGCTGCTTGGCTGTAAGCGCAGGATTTCTTTGAGTATCAGAAGATAAAAGATGTTCTATCCGTTGCAGTATTATATTAAAACTTCCAGTAGGTAACCTAAACATTTCATTGAATTCGTAGGTTTCTTCTAAATGTACATAATATGAAATTCTCTCTCTGAAAATTCTCGGTCGTCTAACTACAATTCTAATTTCATCGTCACTTGAATCTGAATCCATAAATTTCAAATAAAATATGTCACATATAATATCAGTGCAAATTAAGTAATAATATTAGTAGTTATTTATTATATAAAATTATTTGTTTACTTTAACTATGAAACATACTTCAAATTTTACAAATATAATAAACTAATATTAAGAGTAAGTTTACTAATAACTAATTTTATTATCTAAAAATAATATAAAACTAAAATTAATATTTCTTACTAATAAAATAATAATAGCCAATATTATTAGACTAATAAGTTTTATGAAATAGGCCCCAGGCTATAGAATTTTATCAAATGTTTAGTTATTTTTAAAAGAGATAATAGCACATTTCTATTAGCTTTTGACAACGATTTGATAGAGTATTGTAACATTTATATTATTTTTATGTTCAACTAAATTATACATTATTAATATTAAATAAACTATTGTTTATTTTACAACAATGATTAGCTTTTACGAAAAAATATACAATCATATTCTGTTAAAATAAAACTAATAAGATAGTCGAAATAGTTAAACTGTAATGATTAAAACCAGAAGTGTTACAAGAATCTAAATAGTATCAAATTAACAACGCCACTGCAAACTTAACAGAAGTTCTGATAAAATTATATAAACAAAATTTCGTTAGTTTCCGGACTTCATTTAAAGATGGGGACGATTTGTTTTCCCGTTAAAATATTCTTTTGCTTGGCCGTTTTAACATTATTACGTTTTTATTTTTAAGTAATGTTTTTCATAAAATGTAGTTACTAGTTTTGAAACATACCTCGTATATAATATAATTCTTATTTTGTTATAATTAGCGGACTTCTTTATTAATAGCCTTTCATTTTGTTTTATTTATATCCAAATTACCTTAATGTAATAAATATTATTTCGTATAAACTCCATAACATATTAGGTTGTTTATATTTGCAAATCATATGTTCGAGTATTTGCTACTTGTCATTCCAATCGTCAGATTATTTGATTCTAGGCTATGTCTTGTACGGTCAGCTCGCTGTATATTCGGTATCGCTCGGTTCGTCATTATTATTAGATAAAGACTGATATTTTGTTGAATATTATTTTTATCATAACATATCTATTAATATTACTAAGTCGTATTTTTACCAGCATTTATCTTTTATATCTTAGTATTTTTCCAACGTATTATTATAAAAGCTTAATGTACGTTGATATCACGTTCTTATTTTGTAACCTGCTATTCTAGAATAAAGTTGTTCTCTAGTTTAGGAGTTATTCAAAATAATTAACCAAAAACCTTAAAAATATATATAATTGGCGCAGTCAGTAGGATAGTCCTATACAAGAAGTAAGACATAGTGCCCTAGTGGATAGTGCCTACGCGAATTGGTGATTTTTAAACCTTTAACGGGACTTACCTCAAGTGAACATTTTTCGTTTCGGAAATATTATTGAAACTCTTTCGGAAAAATTTGTGATAAAAAAAACTGTTAAAAACAATATATATTGATACAGAGACTGAACAACTCTGTCCTATTTTTTTTTGTGAAAATTAGTGCTTCAATCAAAGTACAACTACACGTTACCGGGCAAGATTTTGACTTCAAGGAAGCTGCGGATCTGAACCATTTGCCAGGTTTTGACTTCAAGAAGCTGCGGATCCTGTCCAGGGTATTGAAAAATAAAGAAACTACATATCCAAACTGCGGGCGAGATTTTGACTTCAAGTAAGCTGCGGATCGAGTCTAGACAGGAGGATCGTTATATTAGATATCAAGGTGAGAAATTTCTCTCATTTTCCTTTTTTATTATTTTAATATTCCTTTTGGTTTGATCAAAGTCAATTAATCTATCAATTAAAAATAGTTTAATCAATATTAATGATTAAAAGTTTAAAGAATACTGTTAAAAAGAATAAAAACTTTAGAAAACAATCTAAAAGTAGGGTAGATCAAGGAACAGATAGTAGTAGTGAAAGTTATTTATCTGATCTTAAAGAAGTTTCGGCTATTAAAATAGAAAATATGGGTGAGTAATTTAATTACCAAGAAATGAATTTTTTTCTACATACTATTCCAAATTTTGATGGAGAACCGAATCAACTCAATAACTTTATAGATACTTGTGATGTCTTTACCTTCTATGCCAATGCTACCAATTTAATAAAGAAGATGCTTCTTAAAAATATAATTAGTAAACTAAAGGGTCAAGCTCTAAAATTAATTTCAAGTAGATCTGAGTTAAATAATTGGGAAGCAATAAAAGATGTTTTAAAAATCTCATTTAGTGATCAAAGGTCTTTTACTTGTCTTTTAAGTGAATTAAATAATTTGAAACTTTCAATTCTGAAGAATTATTCAATATAAATGATGATAGTCCTAGTACATCAAACCAAAATGTTTTGCTCAATGATAATGAGACATTTTCTGATTATGAACACCAGGACCAACATCAAAATTTTATCCCTCCAGCCTCTGGAAAGGAAAATACTTAGAATTACATAATATAGATACTCGTACTCTTCCTAATGTTAAAATAATTGGTTTTGAAAAACCTCTCAATATGCTTTTAGATTCTGGTAGCCATATATCCTTATTAAATCCTTATATAGCTAAACAGTATTATGCAAATTCTATAATATTTAAGCCAAATGTTATAAAAACTTCTTGTGGCGAACAAATAGCTAAATATGAAGCACATATTTCTGCTTTTAACGAATTTCAAACTAAAGAAAAAATAATTTTCACATTGTTTGATTTTCATCCATTCTTTGATGGACTTATCAGTTTTAGATACCTAAGAAATATGGGATTTAATTGGAATTTACAAGAGTAATGTCTGGATTGTAAAAAAACGTCTTGATGCCAGTAGCATTGATAAATATCGAGTGGTCATTGATTACCGCCGTTTGAACAGTAAAACTGTCCAAGACAGATTCCCAATCCCAAATATTGATGACCTGCTAGACAAACTTGGCAAATGCCAGTATTTCACTACGTTGGATCTAGCTAGTGGCTTTCATCAAAATAATATGCACGAAGATAGTATTGAAAAAACTGCTTTTTTTAACTGAACTTGGGCATTTTGAATTTCTAAGAGTGCCTTTTGGCTTAAAAAATGCGCCAGCAACGTTTCAGAGAATGATTAATGAAGTCTTAAAAGATCATATTAATAAAATATGCTTGGTTTATATGGATGATGTAATAGTTTTTTCTACAACATTGGATGAACATATTTTAAATCTGAAAGAAATTTTTAAGAAATTTCAGGAGTGTAATCTCAAAGTTACAATTAGATAAATGTGAATTTTTAAAAAAAGAAACAGAATTTTTAGGTCATGTTATAACCTCTTTACCAAAAACTCACAAAGAAGTTAAAAGTTTTTTGGGCATGATTGGATTTTATAGAAAATTTATTAATAACTTAGCTAAAATTACTAAACCAATGACTCTTTGTCTTAGAAAAGGTCAAAAGGTAGTTCATTCACAACAATTTATTCAAGCATTTGAAACTTGTAAAGCTATTTTATGTAATGAACCTGTATTAGCACATCCCGATTTTACAAAGATTTTTACACTAACAACTGACGCTAGTCAATATGCCATTGGAGCAGTATTAAGTCAGTGTGGAAAACCTATTTCTTACGCAAGTCGTACATTAAACCCTAATGAAGTAAATTATTCAGTAATTTAAAAAGAACTATTATCTATCGTATGGGGAATAAGGTACTATCGTCCTTATCTTTTTGGAAAACATTTTAAGGTTCAAAATGATCAAAAACCATTGAAATGGTTAGAGAGTTTAAAAGAACCTAATTCTAAATTAGTTCGATGGAAGTTACTTCTATCTGAATATGATTATGAAATTGATTATATTAAAGGAAAAGATAATGTTGTAGCAGACGCATTATCCAGAAATCCAGTACAGGAATCATTTATTCCTGAATATGACAATAATTCACTTATTAATGAACCTGGAGATATCGATGAGTCTATTCAGGCATATTTTAAAGTCTACGAAAATTTTGTATCCACATCCTCGACAATCCATTCAGCTGCAGAACCTCCTTTATTATCTTATCCCTATTGTGAAAAACCACTAAATTATTTCAAAAATCAGATGATTATTAAAATATCGGATTCGTCTCCCGTTCCTATGTTTATTAAAGAAAAAATATTTGATAATGACAGATATTTTATAAATCTTCGAAGGAGACATATGGATGAAGATTTAGAAGAATTTATTACAAATTTAAATATTAACAAAACATATCATTTATTTTTTCCAGATAAAATAGATGAACATTTTTATGTAAAACGAATGCAGGAAAAAATTATCAAAATTTATTCGAAATTATATATCTGTTCGAATAAAGTAACAGATGTGATTTCTGAAATAGAACAAAGAGAAAAAATGAATTATCATCATATTTATAAAACTGGCCACAGAGGCATCAATACTACTATTGAATCATTAAAGAAAAATCATTATTGGCCACATATGATTAAAAATGTTACAAATTATATAAACGAATGTACAATTTGTCAAAAATCTAAATATGAAAGACAACCCAATAAATTTGAATTTAAACCAATTCCAATTGGTACTAAACCCTTTGAAAGAATACATATGGATGTTTTATTAATTTCTAAAGAAAAATTTCTGACCGTTATTTATACTTTTTCCAAGTTTACGCAAGCATACTGGGCACAAACTCAATAAATGTTTTAGAAGGTTTACTTCATATCTCATTATGGCATTCCCCAAACAATAGTTTGTGATGGAGGAAGCGAATTTAATAATTCAAACCTTCTAGACTTTTGCAAACTACATAAAATCGAGCTTCATTTTACAACCCCTAAAAATCCTAATTCAAATAGTTATATCGAAAGATTCCATTCCACTCTACTGGAACAGGTTAGAATTAAAACCAGACAAAACCCTCAGGAACCATTAAACTCTTTAATTAGATACTCCCTCTTACATTATAATAATCAGTGTTGTTCCTGGTTGTACAATTGTACAAAAAGTTGTACAAACAGTTATGTGGTTGTACGCACTTTTGAAAAAGGTAGAAATGTTGTACAATTTGAAGTTGCTAAATATTTATATAAAATTTGGTATATCGTAAATCGTATGCATTAAAATTAATAAAACAATAATGTTTGAATTTGGCGCCATTCGCCAATCAGTACACCGTTTTACATCGAAAACATTTTTTAAACTGGAAAAAATAAAATTTTAAGCATCGGGAAGTAGTAGACTAATTAGTGGTGGTACAATCGAACGTAAAAGTGTACAATTTTGACATTAAAAGTTGTACAATTCAAAAATCCCTAGGAACAACACTGATAATAATACCATCCATTCCAGTACAAACTACACAT
The DNA here is from genome assembly GCA_927349885.1 of Psylliodes chrysocephalus. NCBI lineage: Eukaryota > Metazoa > Arthropoda > Insecta > Coleoptera > Chrysomelidae > Psylliodes > Psylliodes chrysocephalus. The sequence goes on from OV651833.1 coordinate 464,444, forward strand.
CCTTTGAAATAGTTTCGGGACATTTTCATGTAAAGGATCCATTCGATATTGAAGAACAAAGATATTACAAATCAAAAATTTAAAGAATTAGAGAAAACCAATAAAAATAGAAATAAACCTATGACATTAAGTAGGGACGATCAGGTTTATCATAAAGAAAATCCCAGAGATAAATTGGCCCTTAGATTTACAAAAGTCAATCCCATAGCTCAAACAGGTAATAAAATTAAAACTGAAACCTCAAAATATTCTAAACATAATTTAAAGAGATGTAAAAATATTTAATTTATATTTTCTTTTCCTTTCAGATGAAACCTCTACCTCTTTTTTCCCTAATATTTTATTTTAATCCTATTTCTGCTTCTATTAATGAGCTTACTAACCCTATCGTACCCATATTTCTGAAGAATACTGAGATCATCACAAGTAAATATACATTTATTAGTTTTATAAACCTTACTGAATTAAATGATATTAAAGACCAAATCGATAGACAATTAAAATTTATTGAACAAAAACAAAATATCGGCAGCCAAACAATTAATTTAATAGAGCAAGCAAAAGCATTAATAAGTTTGATTTCACATTCACTACAAATTGTTATCTCAAAATGGTTATTTGGAACCCTAGATAATGATGATGGCAAAAGAATTATATTTTTTGGAAAAAAAATGATAATTTACTACAGGAAACCATTAACAACGAAATTTCTTTAGAAAAAGAATTTACTTCTAAAGTTAATCATACAGTTCACAAAATTAAATCAAACATTTTGATTATTACTCAATTGATTTAAGATTTTTCAGAAAAAGTTATTATATTAATGCATTACATTTAGTTATTAATTCCTTATTTACTTTACAAATTCAGTCAGATCAGATTATCAATGCCGTAACTTTTGCAAATTTAAACAAGGTGCATCCAAACCTTTTATCATTAAATTTAAATTATATTATTAATAAAATAAAAACTATATATACAAATAATCAGATAATTCAATTTTCAAACTACAATAGCTACTATTCTTTATTAGCCATTCAATTGATTTTCCAAAATGATAGATTAATTTTCTTAATTCATTTCCCTATCCTAATGGATGATCACTTTAAAACGTACTTCCTATATCCAATACCAATACAAAACAAAATAATCCCTCCTCACAAACCTTACCTGATCCCAAATGAGAGAAATGATTTTTATCAATATCAATATGAACCCTGTGAAGAGCTAGAGAATACATTTTATTGCAAAAATTGTCGTATATGTTCATATTCATAAGTCAGCGTGGCAACCGCGCTTTACCTGTACATCGACGACATGCAGTGTCCTTCAGGTGGGGGTAGCATCTATGTGAGAATTGTAAGATAAACATAATAAAGCGGTCAAGGATAAAACCTGATACCTACTAGAGACATGGTGCCTTTTATTAACTATTATTAAGTATTACATCTACACCCTCAGTAACATACATAACATGGTGACATCGGTGAAAGTCTCATAGGTTATGGTTTTGTTTTTTATGAACAGTTAGTAAAAAGTGGTAAAAAAACGCCGGTTTGTTTTGAATTCGAGTAGAATTCTGTGTACCTACAGTGACTTTTGTTATCAATATCTTATCTGATATGTATTTTCAATAATTTCGTCAATTATTCGTCTATAATAGTATTTTAAAATGGCAGATCAGTGTAGAGCGCCAGAAAACTTTTCGTTCGCGGGTGATGTCGCTTCGAATTGGAAACTTTGGAAGCAAAAGTTTGAACTTTTCTTACTCGCGAGTGGCAAGAGTGAAAAAAAGGATAATGTAAAAATTGCTGTTATTGAATTTACTCGGAGACGAGGGTATTAAAATATATAATACGTTTGAATACGAGCCAGACGAAGATAAAACAAAGTTGCCAGTGATATTAGAAAAATTTGAAAAACATTGTGCGCCGGTAAAAAATCTTGTGTACGAACATTTTCGGTTTTTTAAACGAGGCCAGTTGCCAGGCGAATCAATAGATTTGTTCATTTCGGAACTGAAACAATTAGCTGGAACTTGTGCATTCAAAGAGAAAGACGTACTTATTCGTGATCGTATTGTACTGGGTGTTACTGATCCGCGTATTCAAGCGAGGCTTTTGCAAGAATGTGACCTTGAACTTGAAAAAGCGATTGATATTTGCCGGTCTATGGAGAATAGTTTTGTAACACAGAAGGAAATATGTAAGGAAATGGTGCCTATACACGCAATTAAAAAACATTTTGAAAGGGACAATTACAGTGGTGGCGCATCGAATACTGCTTATGGTAACAGGAGTGCCGGACAAAGTTTAGGAAGGTCAAGTCAATACCCTGATAGAGCTGATAATGCAGGTACTTCTTCAGGATTTAAAGGTAACTTTGGCAAATGTTTCAATTGCGGACAGCAACATGAAAGGGGTAAGTGCTTTGCTTTCAATAAAATTTGTAGCTTTTGTCGAATAAAGGGACATTTCCGGAAATTTTGTCGAAAAAGGGGTAATATTCATGAGATTGTAGAGGAATCAGATGATAACTTTGACGACCATTTTGAACATTATAATCAGGACAATCGCAGTCAGAAAAGTGATTCTAATCTGATAGTGTGGACTATTAACAGTTCGAAAATAAATGCAATTGAATGGTTTGAGAACATTAATTTTTCGGGAGTGCAAATTAAATTAAAGATAGACCCTGGTAGTCAAGTGAACACTGAACATTTTTGATTTTAAATTATTGAATATACAACCAAATAGACTTTCCAAAGTTTCATCTATCTTATCTTCATATACAGGCCACAAAATTCCTGTGATTGGTAAAATATACCTGGATTGTAACTTTAAAAGTAATTGTAAAAAAATTCCGTTTTATATATTAGATTCACAAAATCAATGCTCAATTTTGGGACTAAATTCGGTTCGCGATTTAGGAATAATCCCAGAAAAAAATAATAGTACGGTATGTACTGTAAATGAAAATAGTTTGCAAAAAATTTTGAATATGAATCAGAGTGTCTTTTCTGGCATTGGAAAGGTACATATGGAATTTAAAATAGTCTTAGATGGCAATGCTATACCTCACATTTGCGCAGCTAGAAAAATTCCGATTGCATTAAAGAGTAAGGTTAAAGAAAAAATAGATCAAATGTTGGCTGATAATTTAATTGTAGCAGTAACTGAACCGACTGACTGGGTCCACCCTATAGTTGTGGTTCCAAAACCAAATGGGGATATACGTATTTGTATGGATCCGCGAAATTTAAATAAATACATTAAGCGTGAATTCTTCGAAATACCAACTCAAGATATTTTATTTTCACAACTATCTGGAGCAAAATATTTTAGCTTATTAGATGCCTCATCAGCATTTTTACAGTTACCTCTAACACACGAAAGCTCATTGTTATGTACTATAACTACTTGTTTTGGAAGATACCGCTATTTACGTTTGCCATATGGAATCTCTAGTGCTCCTGAAATGTTTCAACGTTGCATGTATGATATTTTAGATAATGTCAAAGGTTGTTTGGCATATTTTGATGACGTTTTGGTTTTTGGTAGGACAATTGAGGAACACAATCAAAATCTCGAGAATGTATTACAAAAAATTAGTGCTAGCGGCTTGACATTGAATCGTGATAAATCAAAAATTTGTGTAAATAAAATACGGTTTTTAGGACACATTGTAAGTGGAGAAGGTATTTCTCCTGATGACCATAAAACCCGCGCTATTCGTGAAATGAGATCTCATAAAAATAAAAAGGACTTGCAACGTTTCTTAGGAATGATTGTGTACTTATCAAAATTTATCCCTAATTTATCTAGTGAAACCAATACACTCAGAAAACTCTTAAGTGCAAAAACAGAGTGGCAGTGGTCTTCGGTAGAAGAAAAGTGTTTTAATCATTTGAAAGATTTAGTTTCTTCGACAACTACTTTGTCATATTTTGATCCAACAAAAGAAATAGTACTTTCAGTGGATGCTAACCCTTACGGTTTAGGTGCGGTCATTAGTCAGGACTTTAAGCCTATTGAATTCGCTAGTGTTTCGTTAACGCCAACTCAGCAGCGTTATAACCATATCGAAAAAGAACTCCTAGCACTTGTTTTCGGATGTGAGCGTTTTAATTACTATTTATTTGCGCAAAATTTTAAAATTGAAAGTGACCATCGACCGTTATTAGGACTTTTGAAAAAATCTCTCGATGATATGTCGCCGCGTATTCAAAGACTTGCAATAAAACTCATCAAATATCGGTTTACTCTCGTGTTTGTGCCGGGTAAAAATCTTCAAGTACCTGATACTCTCAGTCGCGAACCAATGAAAGAACTAATAAATACGGACTTTTTGGAAACTAATTTAAAAGTGTTTTCAGTGATCGCTACTCGGCCTGAAAATCAACAAAGATTGCAGAAAGCAATTGATGAGGACAGTATTTTGCAGAAAATCAAGTATTTCGTTTTAAATGGGTGGCCAAAGCACAAAAACAACTCTGCAGAGGTTAAAAAAATTTGGCCTCTTAGAAATCATATTTACTTACATGAAAATGTACTTTTCTATAACAAACGTTTAATAATACCTGAAAGTCTAAAAATAGAATTTCTAAACTTACTACATCAATCTCATCAAGGGTTGGTCTCATGCAAAAAAATTGCGGAGGAGTCAATTTATTATCCTGGTTGGTCAACTGATATTGAAAACCTAGTTTTGACATGCAAAATTTGCCAAGCATACTCAAAATCTAATTCCAGAGAACCTCTAATACCACACGACGTGCCTGATTTGCCGTGGCAAAAAATTGGTATTGACTTTATGGCACTTCAGAGCCAGAATTTTTTAGTCGTGGTAGACTATTTTAGTAAATTTACGGTTGTAAATAAATTAAATAACAAAACTGGCTCATCCATCATCTCCACATTGAAAAATATATTTTCTGTTAATGGATTGCCACAAGAATTGTACTCAGACAATGGACCTCCGTTTGATTCAATTGAATTTAGAAACTGCAAAAACTTACGATATCAAGTTAACCACATCAAGTCCTTATTACCCTCGTTCAAATGGAATGGTTGAAAGGACAATTCAGACAGTCAAAGGCCTTTTGACTAAGTGCTTGCAAGACGGAAAAGATCCATATTTGGCTGTGCTTAGTTACAACATAACACCTAAGCAAAATCTACCTTCTCCTTGTGATTTACTAATGGGAAGGAGATTGAGATCAAATGTACCTATAAGTCAGCAACTTCTTCGTCCAAAATTTCCAGTAGATGACATAAAAGATAAGCTTGAATTGCTTCAGGAAAAGCAGAAAAAATATTACAATAAATCAACTAAAAAACTCACCGATCTGGAAAATAATCAACAAATCTTAGTTCAAGAATAAATTCGTCATTGGAAACCTGGATTTATCCTAAGTAAATCTGGTCCTAACGACTACAACGTCAAGATTGGCCAAGGTGAATACAATATCAAACCCCTGCGAACATCAATGCCTGCAGGTGTAGAAATAAAAGATAATTGTTGTACTGAAAATGGAACCCAAGCAGTGAAGACACAGCTCATACAAAACAATGACAGTTTTCAAAATAATTTTAATCATAATCTAAACAACAATAGCTTAGTTACTACTCGTAGTGGTAGAATAATTAGAGCACCTGATAAGTTTACATTCTCATAATTCTCTTTAGTTTTTTTTTATATTTATATAGGGCGCATTTCAGATATGATTTCTAATTTATGTTTGTTCTAGGATATATTTTCTTTGTTTTTTTTTTATATTTATAAAGGGGGCGTGTCGTATATGTTCATATTCATAAGTCAGCGTGGCAACCGCGCTTTACCTGTTCATCGACGACATGCAGTGTCCTTCAGGTGGTGGTAGCATCAATGTGAGAATTGTAAGATAAACATAATAAAGCGGTCAAGGATAAAACCTGATACCTACTAGAGACATGGTGCCTTTTATTAATTATTATTAAGTATTACATCTACGCCCTCAGTAACATAGAGGAGCCATCCACGAGCAGACAACATCAACTGCTAAACCTTAGCAGAAGCGAACTCAAGGCCGTAATAGGACTCCTTACGGGACACTGCGGCCTTAGAAGACACCTAAATCTCTTAGGGATATCTGATGACTCCCTATGCAGAATATGTGAAGAGGAGGACGAAACTCCTATTCACATACTATGCCACTGCCGGAACCTTAAATGAGAACGGGAATGCTACTTCGGGGTACAATATCCGGAACCTGAAGAAATCGCGAAAGCGCCCATCAGACATGTTCTTGAATTCATCAAGAAAATCAATCTGATGGGATAGAAACTGTGAGGGGTACAATAAGCCTAGAGCTTCAGTACAAGTGGGCTTTGAACCACGCCCTAATTCAGATGATGATGAACATACATAACAAAAATCATCTCCAGTCAGAAGATGATTGTATTGTTGGAATAATAAGCAAAAATCAAGCTATCAATTGCACCAAAATTACTGTACACGTTGGAAACTTCATTACAAATCAAGTTACTCCACAAAATATTCTGTTGACTACACCAAACAATATGATTATTACTGAAATATGTTCCAACGAAAAGTACCACGAGCTCAAACCTGGTAGTTATTTACTTACAATCCGTGAGAATTGTTCATTTCAAATTGGAAAAGAGAAGTTCATTCATGGAAATGCTGAGATATCACCAGCCACTCTTGTCCAGTTGCCTCTCATAAATTTGTCAAACATCCTGCAGCAACCAAGAAAAATTAAACTTGTCAATCTAGATGTTCAAGAGAATCAAACACTTAGCAGCAAAAGTAAACATGCTGCATGAAATTACAAGATCATGAAGAATCCATTCCTACTTGGTTGATTATTCTGATCAGTACCCTAATGATCATTATTAGCTTAAGTATAACATGTTACTATCGAACTTGTTATCCATATTTTTAGACGAAACAAATGAGATCCAGTACAAAAAACACTGTGGAAGCCTAGCCAACCAAGCCACCCCAAGCCTTCCACTTTAGCGGAGAGGAGTTAAGGAATACCTACACCACTGGTAGCTTTTCCTTTCATTCTACCTGATAAGAACCGGCATACTGATGTGTCAGGGATTCCCGGCATTTATCTGTGAAGTGCATTATTGTTAGATAAAGACTGATATTTTGTTGAATATTATTTTTATCGCAACTTATCTATTAATATTACTAACTCGTATTTTTACTAGCATTTATCTTTAACCAAAAACCTTAAAAATATATATAATTGGTAGTTGACAATGAACATTACCTTGGTTCGAGTTGTACTAGTCCGATTAGCATGTGCGGCTAATTATTTCTAAGGGTTAACTTTTTTTATTGATTGTGGGTTATTTTTGAAAAATCAGTTATTAATAATATGTAAATATATATGTATTTATGGTTATTGTAAATTATTTAAGGATTAAGATGTATATTTGTGTTAGTATTGATTACCGTGCACCTGTTAGGGTACGATGGGCTAAATAGATCAGCATTTAAGGCCATTTTTGGTATGAAGTGGAATTTTCGTTCTTCGGCGTGACAAATTCGCTCTCTCCCGTTTCAAGTGTCGTGCTGAAAGGTTGTCAGGGGTTGTTGAGTTGTAAGATTATTTTGTCACTGGTAAGTGGTGGATTTAAGCTACAACCTGTAAAAGTTTCCCCAATTTATTTGTGTTGATTCTGGAGTGGAACCAGAGATTGGTTGATTCTGAGTTTTGTTCATTGTGCGGAAACTACTGCAATTAGGAGGATTGTCTGGCTTCGTTTATGCCGCCACAAGGAGCAGCAGGAAAGCGCCCGCCATCTTTAGATGCCCATGACAGCAGGAGACATGGATTTCTTGGTTCGTTCGGGTTACTGGCCTTTTTGCTCTTGACCTGGCGCAGTGAGTGCGTAGGGGTGACTTCCGAGATAAATTTAGAAGTAACTCCAGGCTGGAGCCCGGTTTTTCTCAACCTCTTCAGGATTGCCAACGTTCATCTTCGTCCTCAGTCGAAGTACCAGGGCGTAATTCGGAAACCATCGTTCCTTGGGAATTCTAATTCTAGGGTTTGCCTTACTAGAACCTCTCCATCGGCGGCAGAACAGATAAGTTCATTTTATTTTACTTTAGTGCGCTTAGTGTTCCATTTCTCATCACTACAGTGTCGTGGGGGTAATGACGCGCCATTTTATTGTCCAGTGTTCAGGGTGGGAAGAGCTGATTGGCTCGCGATGTAACCAAAGGTCGTCACACCCATAAGGGTGAATGGGTTAAATATTTCAATTTATTATTGTTAATTATTTCAAGTAATTGGGTTTAATATATTTTATTGTTAATGGAGTCGTTTGCTATTGTGTTATTTTCCTTTTTTCTTCTAGTTATAGTAAGCCACTTAGGGGTGGAACAAGAAAGTTTACTAAACATTTAGTCATTATTATTAAGAATTAAATCTTCAGGATACTTTCTATTTCCATGCCATAGTCGATTAATTTTATTTTCCCATTTTTAGTTATAAGATTCTAAGTGCATTGAGTAAGTGTCACTTAGTACTGATGTACCAATGTATTTTTAGTTTTAAGATATGAACTTTTGTTTTCTTTAGAAACTTGTATTAACCGTTTGTTTTTGCAGATAGCACTATTTAGAAAGGTCCCCCTTTGTTCGAACAAAGAGAGCCCTGATATATTTGTACATGAAACTATGAAATGAATAAATTCCCCCATTAACAATAATTAGAGTCTTTTATTTAATTAAGATGCAGAATTGTCCAATATCACACAGCTGGACCTTTTAAGGTGAGTTACTTTTATTCTGATTATATCACTTGTCGACTCCAGTTCGAGAGGTATCGGTCAGTAAAGAATCTAATTACCCTTAAGCAATAGTGAGTTAATAATTATTGTAGTAAATAGTTGTCTATCCTCACAATATCGAGGGATCTAGTGATTTGGTACATAAGGTACCTAAATATTACTGGGTATCGAATTTATAAACGCATCTCTATTTTATAGTTCGATATTTCGGTATTCCGTTTAGTTATGCGATGTGTACGTTGTGAATGGTTTGTAATGTAAGACTACTAGTGATTATTGCTGTAATGGTTATAAAAACAATTAAAAGAGGTATCTTTAGAAAGAAATATTTAAAAATATTTTTAAAAAAAATTGGCATTCTGCAATTGTAGATGTGAATTATAATTAATAATTCACTAATTTCCACATTTTAACTTTTTTTTATATCCCGAAAGAAATGTATATAAATATGTTTACCTACCTTCCTTCAACCTAAAAGTATTAGCAGAAATATTATATCACGTCACAATTTCTTCCTGCACTCAAATGTTTTTTTTTTCAGCTACCCAACGTGTATTGTTCATTCGTTCACTTCAAACGACAATTATTGGGTTTTGCATAGTTAATTGCAAAAATATAACATTTATTTTAAAATTATTTAATAATATAAATACATAAAATTAATTTATTATTGACGCACATTAAGAAGCTCTCTGGGCGAGTAACTGATTCATGTATGAACTTGTTAGTTTGCACCGCTTGAAGTAGTCGTAACTAAATTATTACGCAATACTGTAAAGACTTATGTAACAACCCAATATCTTGTTTGGGATTAATTTAAAATGTCGAGTAGAAAGTGTAAACAAAGTTCTGTTCGTTTTTGTTATTTTTGTGGACAGTTTATATTTTCAAAAAAGAGAAGACCCGTTGTAGATTCATTAAAAAGTGCATATCTTCATTATGTTGGATTTCCTCTTGGAAACCAAGATAAAAAGTGGGTGCCTCATGTGTTTTGCGAAAGCTATGGAATCGTCTTACTCTAATGGGCATCAGGAGAAAACGTACACCTTCCATTTGGATCACCAATGCTATGGAGAGAACCTAGTAATCATGAAAATGATTGTTACTTTTGTGTTACGAAGATACTGGTATATTGTAACGAATTGCATTTAAAAATAATTAGATTTTTATTAAAGATAAAATAAAGTACTTTCCAAAAATATATTTCAACTCAAATTTTATTAAAGCCATTTTCAAAAATATAATTTTATTTCAATCTTTTTAATTTCGATTCAATTCCAATTTGTGTTTAATATTACATTTAAAGTTATTTAAAACAATAACAATCTTTTCGTCTAGTAATTAAAAACTTTATTTTATGTTGAAATTAAACAAAGCACTCAATTCGGTTATGCTGATTCTACAATTTCAAATCAATGTTGGGGTCAGCTAGCCAAATTGACAAAACAAAAAATAACAACATTTTTTGGCACAACCGAGGCTATAAGTTCTTCGGCTGTGACATAAATCGGCAGTAGGTAATACTCTGCTGTATTACAGCAATAAAAATAAAAAGTCGTGACATTCAAGCTTCCTGTTAAAGCATGTGGTAAGAGTATTAGAATTTGTCGCTGCCTTATCTGAAACCTTATTTAATTATAATATCTTAATGGTTAGTGATTTTCTATATTTTCATCATTAATCGATTGTCAAGTTTAGAAAGTCTTAAATATAGTGGCTCTCAACATTCTTTTTCAAAGTAATACGAGTTGTTTAATAACCTGACCCACTCCCCAAAATCATAGAGCTTAAAACACTATAAAAATAGATAAAATAACAAGATCATATTACAACACATACTTTGAATTCTCACGATCCGCCACTGCTACCTACTGTACTATCCTGGCGAAATCCAAATTAACTTATTCCGCCAGCAATCATGCAAGAATCGACAGAAATCTCTGCCATAACTTGTTTATACGAATTCGTACATGTGCTAATTCCTGTCGGTACGAGTTGCATTTCAAATCTATCTACAAAGCTTTGTTTTATTTTCATTAACATTTCGGCAGCATCGGTAGCAGTTTTCTAAAGGTACACGCACTTCCAAAATAAATAGTTGTTTGTTCTATTTGACTTAAGTAGTGTGCTGATCATGTCAAAGGCAAAAAAGAAGAAACTGCAATATAGTGCGGAATATATTAAATATGGATTTATCGAAAATCCTACAAATCCATGATCGCCAATGTGCCTTCTTTGTCAAAAAACGTTTTCAAATGAAGCAATAAAACCTTCCAGATTAAAAGAACGTTTGAATAAAATACATCCGGATAAGAGAGACAAAGATGAGACATATTTTCAAGAACTGGAAAAGAAACACGTAGCTCAGCCCACTATATCAAAACTTTTTTCAACCTCTTCTCGACAAGATGACGACGAACTACGGGCTTCGTACAATATTTCATTGTTAATTGCTAAATCAGGAAAACCGCATTCTATTGGGGAAGACATAATTTTACCGGCAGTGACAGAAGTCATAACCACTGTGCTCCACAAACCAACGGCAGACATTATCCGAAAAATTCCTCTGAGCAATAGTTCCGTGCAAAGAAGAATCGATGAGATGGCTAAAGACATAGAAGACTCATTGTGTAATTATCTGAAGACATGCCAATTTTCAATTCAGCTGGATGAGTCCACTTTACCAACTAATGAAGCGTTATTGATGGCATATGTGAGGTTTATCAAAGATGAGAAAATATATCAACAATTATTATTTGCCAAAAACTTAGAAACAGATACAAAACGAGAATCCATATTTAAGACACTGAAAAATTTTTCCTTTGAATAATTTTTCATCAGCTGCTACAGATGGCGCTCCTTCTATAACCGGGATACACAGAGGCTTCATAGCATACTTAAAAAATGTAGTTCCACATGTGATTGCCATACACTGCGTCATTCATCACCAGCATTTGGTTGCAAAAATCTAAGTGAACGTCTGCACACTTCACTGCAATATGTCAACCCGGCAACGGTCAGGTGGGGTCCTGTAGACCCAATGTAGATGACAGGCGCCTTTACTTTCATATTAGGTTTGTTTTGGTACACGTTCTAGAATTGTTCCAGAACATGCGCAGAACTATTGCGCAATGGTCCTTAATTCCGAACAGTTCTGTAACAATTTCATTTTTATTAAAAACCAAAACAGAGCCCGAACAGCTAAACGTCAAAAATATATTTAAACTAAAAAAGAAGAAGCGATAACCGGTCATTCTTTAAAAAGTAAAAAAAGAGGCCAATTAATTTGTAAAACGTAGATAAATAATTTATCTCATCCTGATCCTCCATGATCGTTTTGAATGTTTTTAATTCACTGTATATTATAATTTTTAGCAAAGTGAAAATGGAAAATTTTGGTATGCTTTTTTTATTACATAAAAAAATATGGCATACATATTATTATAGTACATCAGGCGGCAATGCCGATTCGTTACTTTTAAAGTCACAGTAAACAACTAAATATATAATAAAAAATAATAATTTTTTCTTGCAGAAAGTGAATTGAGCGAGTTTTTAAGTATAACTAAAACTACTGACAAATCAGATGAAGATAATTTTTTTAATACAGATCGAACAAGAGCTTTAATAGATTTAATAAAAAAAAAAAACAAACCAAAGGTAGGTACATCCGAAATAAAATCGATGAAACATATGTGGAAATTAATTGCCCACGAAATTTCAAATTTATATAAAATAACAATTGCACCCGAAAAGTGCGAAAATAAATGGAAAGTGGTCGACCGGTCATATAAAAAATTTGTTGATAACAACAGGAAGACTGGACGAGGTCGAAAAAATTTTGAATTCGAGGCTGAATTGGATATAATTTATGGGAAAAAAGAAAATATTATGCCTAGAATACTCTTAACTAGCACCCAAGTTTTGCGAAAGGCACAATCGTCCTCAGAGACACATTCGACACCCCTGGAATCATTTGAACCAGTAATTCAAAATTTAATATCTGTGGAAGAGACTGCACTAGAGGCAGAAACTCGAAATGTAACACTCCACCAAACTCAAAACCCTTCAAGAAAGCGCTCTAAAAGGAATATTACACCTGCTTATAAAAGGCGAAATGAAATTTTAATTGATATTAAAAATGATTTAAAAAATCATTATATAGAAAAAACCGGATAGAAAAGGAGAAGTTAGAACTTAATAAAAAGAAACACGAACCTATTCGAGGAGTACATTAATATTTTAAAACAAACATAAAATATAATTTAGACTGATTTTTTTCAAGATTGTTAAATATTAGAATTAGTTGGTAATCTTGAAGTTGATGGTCTTTGCAATGTGCATGACCACACCACTCTGCACTGATGTCTAGAATTTGAATGTGAGACCAGCCAAATCTCTACTTTCATTTGTGGTTTGTTATTGTGCTGTAATTTCTTAGGTTATTTTTCTTTGTATAAATATCTACTATTAAATAAAATATTTACAAATTATAAAAACAAAAATAACCTAAGAAAATACACTTCACTAACTGCTAAAATGAAAGTGGAGATTTAGCAAGGTAGCATGTTTCAAATTCTAGTCAGTGCAGTGGTTTGGACATGCCCATTACAAGGATTGTCAACTACAAGATTACTGAATTATTTGTTATATTAGTATTATAATTAATATTTATTTTTTTATCAGAATTATTATTTATTTTTTGTTAGAATTAAGTATTAGTTATTTATTTTTTATCAAAATTATTGGTTATTTTTTATCAGAATTAATATTTATTTTTTAACAGAAATATTATTTATTTTTTAACAGAATTATTATTTATTTTTTATCAAAATGATTAGTTATTTTTTATCAGAATTAATATTTATTTTTTAACAGAATTATTATTTATTTTTTATAAGAATTATTATTTATTTTTTTATTATTATTATTATATTCTATTCCAGTAATAAAAAAACTGTATGAATTTATTTACTTTTTTTTTCAAACCTGGTGGTTTGGTACACCCTATATATGATTAAAAGTTAAAATATGTTTTTTCAATGTTTTTTTTTTTTCAAATCCTAATTAATTATCAAGTAACCTAATGCAAAAATATTCTGAAATTACAAGAAAAAATATATACATTCACCATGAATTTTGATAATCTTTAAAAGTTGAGGAGTTACTATTATATTAAATATAGGCATTACTATAAATGAAACAAAATGGATAGGTGTAAAACTGTTTAATTATTATCCATGGTATAATACGCTGGCAATATAGTTTCTAAAATTAAACCCAACCTCGTCACCTTCCATATCATTATCCATTGCAATATGTTCTTCTGCGTTGATATTGTCCTCTTCTTCAGCCCCCATAGTCAAATTATAAAGAACACAACATGCTCGTATAAAATGACACACACTTTCAATATTCCTCAGCTTCAGGTGATATAGCTGCCGAAACTTTTGTTTTAATATACCAAAGGTATGCTCTATGAGCACTCTACAAGAACTTAATTTTTTGTTATAATTCTTTTGAATTTCCGTCAAATTTCCATAATTCCTATATGGTGTCAGTACACTTCGCAAACAGGGATAAGCTGAATCGGCCAAAATATATTTATATCCACATTTTTCTCGTAGGGAATGAAATAATGGCGAATTTCTGAAAACTCTAGCATCGTGTACTGATCCTGGGAATCCAATGAAAACATCTCTTATTCGGCGTTGAGAATCACAAACTGCTTGCACCTAAAAGTATAAAAAATATTTTATGAGTGTAAGGTACATTCATACCAAGTTATAAGTGTTCCAAGTTTTTGTTTATATACAGTGTGTTCATGGATATACCTACTTGTAAAAATATTAATTTTAATTTTTTCAAAAAAGTAATTCTACATTTTTTTTTCTTGTTAAAGAAATACATTTCAGGTTGAGAAACTTTGATTTTATTGTCCGGGTACACAATAAATGAAGAGCTTGGAAAAGCCAAATGAAGTTTTTTATAAAAGTGCTTCCAAAAATGTTTGCTTACTTTTGCAAATTCACAATTGTTGTATTTTTTTGTGCACCCTGTACATAAAACCAAGTTTATCAAAGTGAATCATATTTATTTAACAGCAAAAGAAAATTGCTTTTTTTAAATTTAGAATAAATATTTTTACAAGTCATGGTGGATACACAGTAAGTAGTAAAATTGGTCAAAGAACTAATTAGCTGTGCAAAAACAATGAATTACAGAACGTCCTCTTTATAAAAGAAATTATAATCATTTAAAGATTTGTTTACATAAGTACTAGGAAAGCAGATGTATTAACTATAGTCTATATATATCTTCTTAGTCATTTTTCACATGTAGGCAGTTAAAAATTATTTAATTCTGATAATTTTGTAAAATATGATGTATTAAAAGCATATCTATTTGTATAAATATTTTTGGTCATTGTCTTGTTTGAGCTCTTTTCGCTTATAAAGAAACTAAGCATACGTACTTGTAGATATCACTATTTTAAACAAAAAATCTTAGTACCATATCTTGTACAAATTAATAATGACACAATTCATTTTTTTAAATTAAAGTATTTAATAAATTGTCTCAAATCAAAGCTCCGAGATGCTACTTATATAGTTGCCAAGTCGCACAGTTTACCATTCAATTAAAAGCACATCAATTAATTTCTAATAATTTTCATTGCCCTAACAATATTAAATATTATATCTATTGACATTGTTTTACCCACCAAGCACCTCTATCAACTTCCTTTCCGGTAAAATTGATAAAATTAATGGAAAAATGAATATATTTATTTAAAAAATATATTTAATTTGCACAATATATGGAACTTAGATTGTTTTGTTTACAATAGCAATACTTATGCTTGGTTTTTCCCTAATCGAAAAGATCAAACTAGACATTTACCATATCTATACAGTAGGTACCTATGTCATAAGTAAAAATAGTTATTTCAAAACAAGGTACCTGAACTGAGTAGTCCTTTTTTCTGTTGAAGTAACTTTCATGGTCTACTTCTGGTGTATCAATTTTGATGTGTGTTCCATCCATGCATCCCAGAACACCTGGAAAACCCATTTCAGAAAAATTGGTCACTATTTCAGCTTTTTCTTCCTCACTGGGCCATGTTATAACATTCTCTGCTTTCAGGCTAAGAAAGTTGGCAACATTTTCAATTATAAGATGAAGACTACTCAGCGCGATATTAAATCGATCTGCTACGTCTCTAAAAGACGCAGCTTCATGAGTCGCAAACCAGCAAAATATCAAGAGACATTTTTCTGGTGTAATTCTTTTGAAACCAGTGTCTTTCTTAGGATAAAACTCACTATTTTCAAATTCTTCAGTAAGCAAAATTACGATATGTCTATCCACTTTAAAATGTTCCAAAAATTGATTATCAGTATAAGACTGAACAGTTTCTTCTGCGTACAGTTCATTTTTTGGAACAACTTGTGTTCCCTCGGGCATAATAACGGCTAAAAAGTTGTCTAACTCTTCACTACTTGAGGAATTAGTGCTCGAACTCGACGAAGAAAGCATTAACTGCATCACAGGATCCATCTTATAAAAACAAACTATAAACTTAAAACTTTTTAGAATTATGGCTCGTAGCACCTACGAAAGTGAACAAGAACGTCTCTTACAACTTTGGACAGAGCTAGAAAAAGATGAAGAACAAGAAGATTATATTGATTCAGAAAATGGAAGTGACTACTAAACGAGTTCAAGATCGAGAAAGTAGTGGAGACTTGGAAACTGAGGAGGGAAAACAGACAAATGAAGAGGAAGTGGAACCGGAAGAAAATGGTAGGGAAACTGAAACAGAACAAGGTAATAATGAAGCGCAGAGAGGTAAATATTTCAAAGGAAAGGATGGCACTAAATGGTTAAAAGATTGTACTAATAGTAGGGTTCGAACCAGGGCTGAAAATATTATAAGCCATTTACCGGGTGTCAAGCGAAATGCACAATACTATAAAAACCCGCTTGATTGTTGGTCGTTATTTATTGATAACCAAATAATCTCAGATATTGCAAAATATACTACAATCAAAATCAGAGAAAAAGCTACAAATTACAAAGACAAATTCTTTTGTAATGATACAAATGAAGTGGAAATTAAAGCTGTTTTCGGTTTGCTTTATCTTGCGGGTGTGTTTAAAGCTAATAGCAGAAATCTGGAAGACTTTTGGAAAACTGATGGCACAGGCATGGATATATTTTCAGCAACCATGTCTTCCAAAAGATTCATGTTTTTGCTGACCTGTCTGAGGTTTGATAATATTTAAAATAGGCCAATTAGACGATCAGTAGACAAGCTTGCCCCTATAAGAGCAGTATTCGACAAGTTTGTCAATAATTGTTAATCTGCTTATACCCCCAGTGAGTATGTAACCCTAGATGAAAAGCTGGAGTCGTTTAGAGGCAGATGCTCATTCCGTCAATACATCCCAAACAAGCCCGCAAAGTACGGCATCAAGATACAAAGTTTGGTTGACTGTAAAACTTTCTATACGTTAAACATGGAAGTATACACAGGAAAACAGCCCGATGGCCCGTACCAGTTGAGTAATTCACCAAAAGACATAGCTCTTCTAATGATTGCACCAATTTCAGGCACTAATCGAAATGTCACCTTTGATAATTGATATACTAGTTGTGAACTCGTACAGGAACTCTTCGAAAGACACAAACTTACTTCAGTCGGTACCCTTAGAAAAAACAAGAGACAAATTCCTCCTCAGCTACTTTTAACTCGTAACAGATCTGAACAATCAAGCCTATTTGGTTTTCAAAAAAATCTGATGTGTCCAACACATGACTTTCCTATCTAGTTATTACAGGCTTTTTCCGGTTATTTTGTACAACCTATTGCAGCACCTCCATAAATGTTTAGAGGATAAAATAAATATATACATTTTCCTCATACATCTACCTCGAAACATTTTTCTATAGATATTCATTGAAAATGAAAATACTGAAAAATTTAAATTTAGCACTTTTCCTACAATTTTTCCATTATAGTCCATTTTAGAAAAATCATGTATAAACAAAAATTATAGAGATCGATATCGCAAACAACTTTTATTTCAACAATTTTCATAAAAATCAGATTTTTGCACATTTTGTCAAATTTCTCGAATACGGACCATTTCAGGAAATTTTGACATAAAACAAAAATTATAGATAATAATATTAGAAATAACTTTTATTTGAACAATTTTTTTCTCCAAACCTAAATAACAGATATATTCCATAAAATATAAAAACGGCCCCCTATAAAGTACCCCCCAGATGTTCCGACTTTGTCCAAAATTTAATCATTTCACGTCAGGCCAAAATAAAACTTAAATTTCAAATTTAATGTTTTTTCTTTATCCGTTTTTGAGTTTTCTTCAAATTTCAAAATTTACACATTTTCTCAAATATCTCAAATACGGTCCATTTTAGAGAAATTATGTATAGGACAAAAATGATAGAGAATTATATTACAAACAACTTTTGTTTGAACAATTTTTATAAAAAAATATTTTTTTTACATTTTGTCAAATTTCTCGAATACAGACCATTTTAGAAAAATTTTGTAAAGAATAAAAATTTTAGATAATAATATAAAAAGTAACTTTTATTTGAAGAATTTTCTTCCCCAAACGTAAATAACAGATATATTCCATAAAATATAAAAACGGCCCCCTATAAAGTACCCCCCCAGATGTTCCGACTTTGTCCAAAATCTAATCATTTCACGTCAGGCCGAAATAAAACTTAAGTTTAAAATTTAATGTTTTTTTCTTTATCCGTTTTTGAGTTTTCTTCAAATTTCAAAATTTACACATTTTCTCAAATATCTCGAATACGGTCCATTTTAGAGAAATTATGTATAGGATAAAAGTTATAGAGAATTATATTATAAACAAATTTTTTTTAAACAATTTTTATAAAAAAATATTTTTTTTATATTTTGTCAAATTTCTCGAATACGGACCATTTTAGGAAAATTTTGTATAGATTAAAAATTTTAGATAATAATATAAGAAGTACCTTTTATTTGAAGAATTTTCTTCCCCAAACGTAAATAACACATATATTCCATAAAATATAAAAATTACCACCTATAAAGTACCCCCCTAGATATTCCGACACTGCCCAAAATCTAATCAGCACATTGGACGCTGGAACAAAGCTTAAGTTTAAAATTTGGTGTTTTTCTCTGTATCGGTTCATGAGTTATGCGACACACACACACACACACACAAACACACACACAAACACACACACACACACACACACACACACACACAAACACACACACACACACACCCACACACACCCACACACCCACACACCCACACACCCACACAACCACACCACCACACCACCACACCACCACACCACCACACCACCACACCACCACACCACCACACAGCACACACAGCACACACAGCACACACAGCACACACAACACACCACACACAACACATCACACACAACACACAACACACCCACCACACCCACCACACACAACACACCCACCACACACAACACACCCACCACACACAACACACCCACCACACACTTTTGCTGGGGATTAAACCCTCTTCAGTTTTTTTCGCTCAATCAGAAAATATAAATAAAGTTTCGATACACTCGCATTTTCATATATTTCTAAAGGATTGAAAATTATGCGGACAGTCCATATAATGGGGTGTATCGCTATTTTTTTCTGTAACCATCCTCACGGGGACATACACTTATTCTATTAGTCCATACAATGCGGTGTATCGCTATTTTTTTCTGTAACAATCCTCACGGTGACATACACTTATTCTATTTTTAGACTTTTATACACCTCATTACTAGTCTCCTTAGGCGGTCTGTCTGCACAAAGCATTGTAATGAAATATTTTTCATAAACTATCATTTTGTAGACATATACCTACCTTTTCTATTCTTACATGTATACACAGTTTTAATAATAAAATAAAATTCTAAAGTAAAATGTAAAAATTTCACTGTATTTAGACAAATACTTATCTATAAAAACACTCAAAAACTCAAAACTCGATAATTGTTTTGCAAATCAAGGTTTGTATCTTCAGGAGTGACATTATAAATAACGATGTAAAGCTAAATAAAGACCCTTTCTTTTTGAAATGTTGGTAGCGTTAGTATTGATTACTTTAAGTAGTTATGTTACTAGATATTTCATAAAAGAAAGTTCACAATATTTTTTTTTAATTTAGAAGTTCAGAAGTGGGAACTTCCAAGATTTATTTGTTCATTTAATAGCTTATACTGAGGATTAATAGACACAATCATCGTTTAAAATCGAAAATCAGTAACTTCTTTTGTTTTACCCTCTTTTGCTTATCTACTTACTCTTTCTATTAGATGTGCGCTTTTTGTCCTTATAAGGTAGGTCGCATTTTTTTACAGAACACACGGATTCCTATTTTATGTCCACATTAGGTGTGTAATAGATTAGGTGTGTAATAGTTATTTTTGCATCAAGGGAATTATAAGTGTCCAAAGTTTATTTGGAATTGCTCGAGATTTTTGATACTCAATAATTCCCGTGGTCCATAAATAATTTTATTTCTGACTGAATTTAGTAACAATTTTTGAAGAGGCTGACAAAGAGAAACATTTTGACAAGATGCAAATGAAATTTTATTTAAAAACTAGAGAGAATTAAGGGAATCCCTAATCTCCCAAGGAAGTTATGACTCTTTTTATTGTTATCATATTCAAGACAATATAAGATAATAATAGCCCTGTCAGAAATAAAATTAGGAAGCATATAGGTATATCGAAGGGTAAGAGTGAAAGCCCGATAAGTCGATTCTCAACCGTTTGGCTACCTCAGCAATCCATAATCAGAAAAATATTATTTTTAGTTGGCTGTCTTTTCTGTACATAATCGACATCAAGTGTGATACATCACTGTAATCCGCTCGTCGAGAAGATTTCGAAAATGTAATATTATACCGGAAGTTGAAAAAAATTAGTTTTTACGTGAAAAATTGGTATTTACTGTGTACAATTGTGGAAAAAAGTCTGGTGTACCATCCAGCTGTGGCACACGGTATATGGTGTCTGTTTTTCAAGATATACTTAAATACTTTTTCCGTTGATCTATATATATTTTTTTCTTAGCTCTTAAGGAGGTCCTTTCGCCACCAATGTTAAATAAAAAATATTAGATTATGACTAAAATTAATTGTTTTCTAATAGTAGAAGTCCTTATTTATCTAATAGTGAACTTTTAACTATACCTTACCGTGCAAATTTTTGAGAATTTTTTTTAAATGTGTGTTTGTACAGTGTCTTACGAGAAAGTAAGACTTCAACAACAATTTTCGAATTATAATTAATTTTACTATTATTTATTGATTAGATGGAGTAGAAAAAAACTAAAAATAAGGTTTTTGTAATATTTAGGTTTTGTTTTTTACAATAAAATATATAGGTTACCGTGGAATTTATTGAGAAATTAATATTAAAAAATCACAAAAAATTTTCAACTAGGTTACTTCAAATTTTTTTTTAATATTAATTTCTCAATAAATTCCAAGGTAACCTATATATTTTATTGTAAAAAAACAAAACCTAAATATATCAAAAACCCTATTTTTAGTTTTTTTCTACTCCATCTAATCAATAAATAATAATATAATACGAGAATTGTTGTTGAGGTCTTATTTTCTCGTAAGACACTGGTACAAATACTCACATTTAAAAAAAAAATCTCAAAAATTTGCACGGTAAGGTATAGTTAAAAGTTCAACATTAGATAAATAAGGACTTCAACTATTAGAAAAAAAATAAATATTAGTCATAATCTAATATTTTTTATTTAACATTGGTGGCGAAAGGGGTGGCGAAAGGACCTCCTTAAGGAAACCAACTTTGGGCCGTTTGCACCACTTCCTCTTAGGTAAACCTTAACTTTGAGTATCACCTAAGTTGCACATTTGATTTTCTGACCACAATCCAAATAGTTTAAGTTCTACTTAAGTAATAGTGAAACTAAGCCGAAGGTATCATCGGTTTAAGTTCTACTTTGCGTTATTAACGTCAACCTGATAAGTTTTATATGTTTATCAATAGAAAATAATAGAATTAGATAAAAGTGTGGCTGAAATAAAGTATAAATGGAATTTTTTGAACATAGTTTCGATGGTGATGATGACGATTTTGATAAGTTAAATTTAATTATTTTTGGGATACCTAGTTAGATACCTACAATTCCCAGAAATACCGCAAGCTAGGAGAATCTTATCTAAATACATATCATGTTTCTAAGCACTTGTTAGATATTGTAATACACAAAAGATTCACTTCTGTTTTTGCCGTTGTAACAACAAGTTGTTCAAAGATTATTAATATTGTATTTTTTAAATAAAAATAATATTTTTTAAAAAGACTTTTTCGGTTGTTCGATTCGTAATTGGCGCAGTCAGTAGGATTCGTGCGGGTTTTGAAAAGAATAAACATTCGATTCGCATCTAGTGAAAAAGAAACTTTTCATAACCTTGGTATTTTAATACCTGAGTGCGGATCTTAAGAACCTACCCTTCAGTGGTGTATGTGAATCAACTACACTTCAGTGGACTACAACAACCGAAGCTGTGGCAGAAGTCAGGGAAGAATTCTGGAACTTCAGACGAATACTGTAAGTGCCAAATCCTTTCGACTCTCCTTCCTTTTAATGGTTTTAGGAGAGATATTTTTAAGAATTTAAAATTTATTTTGCTATTTAAGCATTTTACATGAAAAAGTGATATATAAAATTTTCTTAATTATATATACCTTTTAAAACTTTAATCAAATAATTTTAATATTCACATTTAAAGTTCTATGTCTATTGTTGAAGAAATACTAGAGAGTCTTAGTAGTCTGAATTTAAACGAAAATTCTGAAAATAATCTAGATTTATCTGATAAATTTAAAATGTCGCCTCCAACTTCATCAGAAACTCGTACAGTAAATTGGGATCTTTTTAAATCTAAGTTAGATAACATTAAGCCATATGATGGCGATAGCAGTACCCTCAATAAATTTATTTTAGGTTGTGATAATTTAATAAAAACTTACGATTCTTACAAAGATAAAGATTTAAATAATCACATTTTCGAATGTATTCAAGAAAAATTGGTGGGAAAAGCGGAAGCTATGGTTGGTAATCGCATGGAGCTTAACTCTTGGGATAATTTAAAAAATGCTCTTAGGCAATGCTTCTCAGATAGACGTGATTTAGAATGTCTCTTACAGGAATTAACTAGGTCAAGACCATTTAAAAACGAAAATATGATTGATTTCGGCACGCGACTACAGTTATTAAGAAGTAACGCTGTTCAAAGAATAAGTAACGATAGTAATTTGGGTAGAGAAGAAATCAATCATTTCCAAATTACAACTCTTTTAATCAAAATAATTTTCAAAATCAGCATCAAAATAATCAAAGACAGGCATTTCCTAGCCAACCTATAAGAATACAACCACAGCCTCAGCCACCCCGTAGATATCCAACTAATGAACAAGTATTTGGGCCACCGCGTAACGTATTCAAACCGGGACAAATATCCCCAGATAAATTACCGAAACCAGAACTTATGTCAACGACAACCAGGAATACTTTTCGTTCTGCTAGACCCTCAAATTCAAATTTTAAATCTTATCCTAATAGATTCAACAATAATAATAATTATTTTCAAAATCATTATCAAAAACCAAATTTTATAAGTGAGGAATTATACAATAACCAATATTCAAATAATGACAATGACGATAATGAATTAAATTATCAATATTACGATAGAGAACAAGAACCTAATTTTGAAAGTGCTATTTATGAAAATCAAAATCAACAAAATATTGAAAGTCAAAATTTTTACACCGAAGCCTCGAACGCAGAGCAAACTTAATAGAACTTAATATATCTTCTACAAACCCTTTACCTTACATTGAAATAAATGAACCTAATTTAAAATTACTAATTGACACAGGCAGTACCAAGTCAATACTTAGGCCCTCAATAGCCGAAAAATATTTCTTTAATTGCATATATCATTCTAATGTAGATATTAAGTCGTCTCTAATGAGTAAAAGAATTAAATATCAAGCTGAAATACCAGCATTCCACGAATTTAATTGTGATTACAACATACATTTTATACTATATGATTTCCACGAATTTTTCGATGGTATCATAGGTGTCGAAGACCTCAGAAAAATGAATTTAAATATAGATTTTACAAATCATAGGTTAGTTAATGAAAATATATCAATCCCAATGAAATTTAGGCAACCTAATGATATTAAATTCGAGTTCTCAGTTGGGCCTTCGGAAAGATTATTAAAAGCATTACCGGTCAATATCCCAAATGGGGAAATTTTAATAAACGAAACACATTTTGGCAAAATCCTAATACCCGAAAGCTTAACTATCGCTCGAGATAATTATGCAATACTAGAAGTAATAAATAAAAGTGACGAAACGTTGTCTGTAACTTTAGACAAACCGTTAATTGCTTCCTTGTTTAAAACATCTCTTTATGAGTTGCACAATTTTAACTTTAAAAATAATATTAAAACAGAAAATATAACACTAAAAAATATTGATAATTTAATTAGGACGGAACATATGAATTCTGAAGAAAAAGACAGTGTAATTAAGTTATGCCGACAATTCTCCGACATTTTCTTAAAACCGGGAGACCCTTTAACATTTACCTCTAAAACTAAACATATAATTAAAACCACAGACGAGGCTCCTGTACATGTAAAATCGTATCGATACCCATACGTCCACAAAGAAGAAGTCCAAAGACAAATAAACGAAATGCTGGACAAAGGAATAATTAGACCATCGTGCTCCCCATGGAGTTCCCCAATATGGATCGTCAGTAAAAAGATGGATGCGTCGGGACGCCAAAAATGGCGCCTCGTAATAGATTATAGAAAACTGAACGAAAAAAACAATAAGCGATAGATATCCAATACCAAATATTAACGATGTATTGGACAAATTGGGAAGAGCACAATATTTTAGCACCCTCGATTTGGCAAGCGGCTTTCACCAAATCGAGATGAGTCAATGTTCAATCGAAAAAACTGCTTTCAGTGTCGATAACGGACATTATGAATTTTTAAGAATGCCTTTTGGCCTTAAAAATTCACCATCCACCTTTCAGAGAGTTATGGATGAAGTTCTAAAAGATTTACAAAACAAAATATGTATGGTGTATATGGACGACATCATTATATTCAGTACGAGTTTACAGGAGCATATCCAAAATTTAAAATTAATATTCTATAAATTACGAGAAGCTCGCTTAAAAATTCAGATTGATAAATCCGAATTTCTAAGAAAAGAGGTTGAATTCCTGGGGCACGTTGTTACACCCCACGGTATTAAACCAAATCCAAAAAAAATTGAGGCTATAAAAAACTTCCCTATTCCACGTACTCAAAAGCAAATTAAATCTTTCCTGGGTTTACTCGGATATTACAGGAAGTTCATAAGAAATTTTGCAAAAATAACAAAACCTATGACGGTATGTCTGAAAAAAGATAATAAAGTAGAACATAATAAAGAATTTATAGATTGTTTTAATATTTGTAAAAATTTGTTGACCTCCGAACCTGTTCTAGCTTACCCTGATTTCACTAAAACTTTTCAAATTATGACAGATGCATCAAACTATGCCATTGGTGCCATCCTTTCACAAGATGGCCACCCCATCTCATATGCCTCGCGAACCTTAAATTCTTCGGAAATCAATTACTCGACTATAGAGAAGGAGCTACTAGCTGTGGTCTGGGCTTGCAAGTATTTTAGACCATACTTATTTGGTCGCGAGTTCTTAATTCTAACAGATCACAAACCTTTACAGTGGCTTTTCTCTCTCAAGGAGCCAAATTCGCGCCTTGTACGGTGGCGGCTCAAACTCGAAGAGTTCGATTACAAAATTCAATACAAAAAAGGGAAGGACAACCTAGCAGCCGACTGTTTGTCTCGAATAAATCCAAATGTTGACATTAATGCATTAGAAACAGAATCTTTATATGTAAATATAGACGATATTGATGAGATAATTGATAAAGAACTGCAAGACCTACCAGAAATTTCAACCGAAGAAATTTTAGAATTATTACCTGATAGCCCAGTATTTAATGAATTATCAAATAACAAAAAAATTAACATAATATCAGATATTCAAGTGAAACCACCCGACATAACAGACGCACGTGACGACTCTGACCTAGAAACAGTTCACACATCGGCAGAAAATCCCATTTTAAATATCCCTATTACAGATAGAGCACTAAATCTCTATAAAAATCAGATTCTATTGACTTGCGGTGAAAGTAATGAAACCAAAACAAAATTAGAAAATATTTTTGAGAACAAAAGATTATTTGTCGTTTTACCACAAAGAAATATCGAACAAAGTGTTGTAAAATTCCTTAAGGAGTTTATAAATCCGAAAAAACTATATGCCTTATATTTTAGAAATCCTTTAACCCCCGAAACTTTTGTTAATATTGCCCAACAATACTTTAAAAACTCATCATTTAAATTTGTTCATTGCACAAAGATCTTAGATGATGTAATTTCAAATGAAGAACAAACCCAAAAATTAGAATACTACCATATATACAAAAAAGGGCATCGCGGAATAAATGAAGTAAAAGCATCTTTGGCTACAAAGTACTACTGGCCGAAAATGTCAGAAGACATAGAAAAGTACATTAATAACTGTGAGGTATGTCTAAAAAATAAATACGACAGAAATCCACCAATAATAAAATTTAATTTGACGCCAACTGCCTATAAACCTTTTGATCATGTACATATCGATGTTTTCAGAATATCTAATAATCCATATGTAACGATTATTGATTCGTTTTCCCGATATGGGCAAGCATATCCTATTTCAAGTATTAATGGCATATCTATAGTTGAAAGTTTACTAAACTACGTCACCCATCATGGGTTACCTTTTAAAATTACAGCAGATTCAGGCACAGAATTCAAAAACCAAGATTTAGAAGATTTTTGTAAGTTACACCGAATAGAATTACACTATACGACAGCCAAAAATAGTAACTCAAACTCACCTGTGGAACGTTTCCATTCCACACTAATTGAACACTTCAGGTGTTTACGGGAATCTAATAAAGATCTTACGGCAGATCAACTCATGAAACACGCAGTCTTATCTTATAACAATTCTATTCATTCCGTAACAAAATATACTCCTTTTGAAATTATTAAAGGACATATAAATAATCCGGACCCGTTTGACTTAAATGATCACCTTATACTTTCATACTATGTTCAAAATCATAAGGAAATGTCAAAGCTACTTTACGAAAAAGTACATGAACGAAACGCAGAAATTAAAGAAAAAATAATTAACAAACTTAATGAAAATAGGTCTGATCCCCCCGACTATACCAATACAAATACAGCTTACATACGGACGAAATACCGTGACAAAAAATTACCGAAATTTAAGAAAACAATAGTCATCAAGGACAAAAATATTTTGTTAGAGACCGACAAAGGTGTATATCATAAAAATATAGCACGTAAACCAAAAAATAATAAAACTGGACTTTTACAGGTGCAACAGGAGAATGAAGTTGATGTTAATCCTGCTATACCTGGCAAGTCAAACCCAGACAATAAAAACTGACAATGATGATACACTTGTGACGCCTCTGGCAAACCTTTTATTACCCATCCGACTAGGACCTAGTAAATTAGTATACAGGGTGTCCTTTAAAATGTGTCCCAAAATTCTCAGGCAGATTCCTTAACCAAAAAATGGAAAAAAAGTTCCTATAGACCTATGTCCTAAAGTGCCCCCTAAGCGAGCAACAGCCTCTCGAAATCATTTTTTTTATTTTGATTTTTTGAATTTTCTTAAAAATGGAAACAAATAAAAGAACCAAATTTTGGCTGTTAAATATGATCAATAATAGTGACCTTTTGACACCTTCAAAAAGAAATTATTTCGTCAGGGGTGTACTTGGGAATTTTTTGAAAATTTTGATTATTCATAACTTTTTTGTGTTTTTGGTAATGACTTATCCATATTTTTTTTTACATTCTACATTGAAAACTACGTCAAAAAGGAATACTTGTTTGATCTCGATTGGGCAGCCGTTTCCGAGAAAACATCATCCAAAGATATTCGTGCAGTTTAGGTTAATTTTCAATTTTGGCTGTTGTAGCCAAAAAGTTGGAAATCGAGGAACACGGCTTACATGTCCCTATCCTTACTTTTGAAGGTCTATTCAGTGGCAAAAAATATTAGTTGATACAGGGTGATCAAAAATCGGATGTGATTTTGGATTTTTGATCACCCTGTATCAAATAATATGTATTTTATGTCACTGAATAGACCTTAAAAAGTTAGGATAGGGACTGTAAGCCGTTTTCCTCGATTTCCAACTGTTTGGCTACAACAGCCACCTGAATTTGAAAAAATGTGATTTTTGAGTAGCTGTAGATCCTTTACTATTCATATTAGATAACAAGTGTGATATATCATTGAAATCAGATTATCGAGCAGATTCTAAAAATATAAAAATATACAGGGTGTTCCATTTAAAAAACATAACTTTGATTTGGCACGGCCTTATGAAACACCCTGTCACATCGTAACTAATTTTAAAATGTGAAGCTTAAAGCTGCCTACTTTTATTATAACAGATCTACAGAGCTTCCTCACACTAATCAATCACCCTGTATACTATTTTTAGCTCTCTAAATAAAATTTAAAAATTTAGTTCCCATTTATTTATTATGAAGACCATCTGATTTCCCAAATCAATGGATTCTCTTTCTTAACTATTCACTACACAGATTCTCTCATTTAATTTCAGAAGTGGGAGTCGGACGTAACACGGTATGGAAAGTTTTGCGTGAACAACAATTGTACCCTTACCACATTCAAAAAGTTCAGGCACTTAAAGCTACTGATTATGAGCCGCGAGTTATCTTTTCTGAATGGTTTCTTGGAAGATGTAATCAAGATGCAATGTTTCTTAATAAAGTGCTATTTACCGATGAAGCTGGTTTCACTAGAGATGGTATAATAAATTTTCGAAATATGCATGAATGGGCTGAAGATAACCCTCACGCGGTTGTTGAACGTCACCACCAGGATAAATTTTCAATAAACGTCTGGGCTGGAGTTATTGATAATTACCTTATTGGACCATTTGTTTTGCCGAATAGGTTAAATGGAGCAGCATACAGGCTTTTTTTGGAAAATAACTTACATGAGCTTCTTGATAATATTCCGATTCAAATCAGACATAACATGTGGTTTATGCATGATGGAGCTCCACCACATTACAGCCTTGAAGCTAGACAGCACCTTAACGAAAGATTTGAGGGTAGAGTAATTGGCAGAGGTTGTCCTGTTAACTGGCCACCTCGTTCACCAGATCTAAATCCAATGGATTTTTTTGTTTGGGGTTATTTAAAATCATTGGTTTATTCCAGTCCTGTTGAAACAGTTGAAGAATTGGAAGAACGAGTTTTTCATCATTGCGAAGTTCTTAGGAATAATCCTGAAGTATTTTTTCGTGTAAGACAGTCTATGATGCGACGGTTGCGCTTGTGTGTGGAAACCAATGGTCGCCACATTGAGCATCTGCTTTAATTTTTTTTGATTTGTTTTTTTAGAATAAATATTTTTTTAAACCGTTTCTTATTATTAAATAAAAATAGTCCCACCACGACATTTGAACTACAATTATTTAGAGAGAGCTAAAAAAGTTATTTTTATTTACGAGATTCACCGAGGTAATTTAGGAAAATTGAAAATTAAGCTAAAGTGGACGAATATCTTTGGATGATGTTTTCTCGGAAACGGCTGCTCCAATCGAGATCAAACAAGTATTCCTTTTTGACGTAGTTTTCAATGTAGAATGTAAAAAAAAATATGGATAAGTCATTACCAAAAACACAAAAAAGTTATGAATAATCAAAATTTTCAAAAAATTCCCAAGTACACCCCTGACGAAATAATTTCTTTTTGAAGGTGTCAAAAGGTCACTATTATTGATCATATTTAACAGCCAAAATTTGGTTCTTTTATTTGTTTCCATTTTTAAGAAAATTCAAAAAATCAAAATAAAAAAAATGATTTCGAGAGGCTGTTGCTCGCTTAGGGGGCACTTTAGGACATAGGTCTATAGGAACTTTTTTTCCATTTTTTGGTTAAGGAATCTGCCTGAGAATTTTGGGACACATTTTAAAGGACACCCTGTATAGTAAACATACATTTATTTACTATTTAGATATAAACGAAATAGTTAGACAAGCAAAATACTTAAAACATAATTTTTTAGTAGTTAAGAGTACTATTAGAAGTGTGAATGCCACAAACCCAATATCGTATCATAAACTCGCCGAAAATATGTTAGAAAGGACACAAATTCTAATTAACTCTATTGAAAGAAAACTTGAAAATATCCATCCTCATATCAGATCGAGACGCGGCTTAATAAATGGCTTAGGAAGAGTAAATAAGTGGATTTTCGGAAATCTCGACTCCGAAGATGGGGATAGATATGACAATGCAATACAAATCTTACAACAAAATCAAAAACAAATAATAAAAGAAACCAATTTACAAATATCATTGTTCAATAAACTCATAGATCACTATAACAAATCATTAACGATATTGTGGCAAAATCAAGCAAAATTTCAAATTAGTTTAGAAAGATTCCAAGGTACAATTGAAAATCAAATTAATAATATAGAAAGATACATAACTTTCGAAGCAACGGTAAATCAAATAAACCTAGATTGTCAGAATATGATCGAATTTATTGACGGCTTAGAAAATGTCATGATTTTCTCGAAATTAAATTCATTACATAATTCAATAATATCAAGCCTTGAAATTAAAGAAATGATTAACTACTTACAGAAAATTTATAAATCAAACGAAATTCCTAAGTTTCATAACATTCTAAATTATTATCAGTTCCTGGGAACACAAGTCACTTTTTCAGACTCAAAATTAATTTTTGCTATACATATACCTATTCTAAAACCACACTCCTTCGATTTTTTCCACATTTATCCAATAATCCAACGAAATAAAATGATAACACCTCCCTATCCTTATCTGGCACGATCAGCTGAAGAATCGAAATTCCAGAAAGAAGAATGTCCTGTTTTAGAAAACTTGTATTTCTGTCAGCACAACCCAGTTCCGAGAGATAACTGCACGCTTCGCCTCTTGGAGGGTGGAACACCCTCAAACTGCCACATAACCGAGGTCAACCTACAAGAAACAATTATCGAACAGATAACCACCAGCGAAGTATTGATAATTCCACTCCAAACAGAAAAGGTACTATCAAAATGTAAAACAGATCAATTTCTAGAAGTTAAAGCTCCATCATTAATCAAAATCCCAGATGGATGTGAAATATCAATCGATGAAATGAAATTTTCTAATAATCAACAGGTCCAATACGGCAAACCACTAATATTACCAAAATTTACAATAGCCAATTTTGAATCACAAAAACTCTACCAAACTGCAAATATAACCAAATTTAACTTCAAAGAGTTATACAAAATAAACAAGATTTCCAGTCAACGGAAGCCAATACAAGAAACTACAAACACCCAGTATATTATTCCAACTACAGCGACATTTTCTACAATAGTAATTATTATTTGTATAGCAATTTTGTGCATTAATAAAATTAAATGCCGCAAGCCAGCTACAAAACAGAAGAAAGAAGAAATCGAAGAAATAGAAATTCCAACCCAAAATTCAACATCCAAAAATAGCTCCTCTATTTTCGATTCTTAAGGACGGAGGAGTTAGATACCTACAATTCCCAGAAATACCGCAAGCTAGGAGAATCTTATCTAAATACATATCATGTTTCTAAGCACTTGTTAGATATTGTAATACACAAAAGATTCACTTCTGTTTTTGCCGTTGTAACAACAAGTTGTTCAAAGATTATTAATATTGTATTTTTTAAATAAAAATAATATTTTTTAAAAAGACTTTTTCGGTTGTTCGATTCGTAATTACCTCGAGTGATTTATAACAGAACGCAATATTTTTAAAGTTTTGATAACGGTATAGAATGTTTAATAATAAACTATTTTCTTTAACTGGATGTTTGGTGCACGCTTGGTTTCAATTTTTAATTTTTATTTTTCATCTTAACTGTGCAAAATTACAACACAAATTTTAATCAAATATATGACAATTCGACACTGACATTGATTAGTAATATACAAATTCTCTAAAATTTTACACTGCTGCCAAGTTGTTCTTCACCTTAGCATAGATTTTGTTAAGTGAAACCTATGCAAAACATACCAAACTTAAGGTTCACCTTAAGTCAAGGTACACCTTAGCTAAACCGTAGTCGTAAGTTGAAGTGGTACAAACGGCCCTTTGTCACTTTATTAAAAAATGTCCTTATCGAATTCTTTAGCCCTAAAGCACCTTGGGAGGATTCCGCTCAACTGTCACCAACACACGAAACGTCTTGGATGCAGTGAACAGTCATGTCCTATACAATGCGGAGGCCACTGGAATATGATATTACTATACAAATGCAACTAACTAGTCGAACTTATTTTATTTAATCCATTTTCTTAAAAACCTTATGAACAAAGTTATTGACCTTGTCTAAAGCAAAGCTATTTATAGAATGATTTAATATTTTGGAGTGTATGTCCCCAGAAGGTGGTTTAAAAATATACGACGTAGCGTTATAGATAGCAGCACTAAGCAAAGAGAGATAGGGGCCACCTAGTGATTCTAAGAGAACGGTTCTTTAACACCTAATTTAACACTTGCGATTTCCGGTTCTATGGGGACTTTACGATAAACTAGGTACAGTTCGAATCAGCGCGACGAGACGAGTCGATTGCAATAGAAAAAACCTTCGCGAAAACCATCGCGAAAATAGTCAAAACGGATTCAGGGGACCTCAAAACGTAAAAATCCGTCGAAAACTCGAGGTCGAAAAAAATCATGATTCCTATACTTTCCTTATATCTGTATACAGATAGGAAAGTAAAAACATATCGATCGTGTCATATATTCCTAAGAAGGGCAAAAACGTCTTACTTATTTCATCGCTCCATCATGATAACTCAATCGATAGAGATTCCGGCAACAAGAAACTTCCAGAAATTATAACCTTTTACAATTCAACCAAGACAGGTGTCGATGTAACAGATGAATTATCAGCATCCTACAACGTAGCTCGCAACAGTAGAAGATGGCCTCTTACAATTATGTTTTGTCTACTGAATACCGCAGGTATTAACTCGCAAGTTATTTATAAGTTCAATACTGGTGACTATAAATTGAAAAGACGAGATTATTTGAAAAATTTGGGACTAGCATTAGTACGCGAGCAAGCACAAGTTCGAAAAGACAATCCTAGAATCCCACGTATTTTGCGCGAAAAAATCAATACCTTTTTTGGCGAAAAATTGGAAGAACCACCTAAGAAAAAACAAGTTATAGCTCGTGGTCGTTGCAGTTTTTGTCCTCGAAAGATAGACAGAAAAACAAAATATTCGTGCCGTTCATGCGAGGTTCCAATTTGTTTAGAACATGTTTTTATGCAGTGCGAAGCTTGTGCCAATCCACCGTCTGTTTCCGAATAAATCAATTATTTTTTGCTGTATAATGTTTAAGTTGCAATTTAGTTTTTTCATAATTTATTTTTTCTTTAAGTGTTTGTTTCAGCACATTTATTGTATATATAAATGCATTGGATTTATTTTAGTTTTTATAAAAAAAATAACATATTTTCCTAAAAATCAGTTAATAAAATTTTGTATTTATTATTAACATATTTATTTGTGATATTTTTTTCTGGATTATTCAGGGTTTTATTAAGCTAAAAAATAACTAAAATAGTTTTTTAGCATTCATTTTACAAATTCTAAATAAAAAAGGAAATCCACTTCAAAAAAAGCTTAAAAAAGCAGGTTTTACTGTAAAATTATTATATTTTTTTTTTAATAAACAACATCTAAGCTATGATTGATATAGTTTTTATTAACACGATTTAAAAATTAAGCTACTTTGTTAAAAAGTATCTAAAAATTAAATTTGGCCCCAAAATCATTTAGAAAAAATAGGGTCTATTGGACCCCACCTGACCGATCTTGAAACTTTTGGTTACCTGACCGTTACCGGGTTAAAGCAGTTAATAAGATCAGAAACAACTCACTGAATGACAGATTATTTAGTCAGCTTTGCGTTGCCAATGCTGAAGATTCGAACGGTTTATTGCTTCACACAAAAGTGCGCTAGTTATCAAGAGGAACTTGTTTGACTCGATTTTACAATCTGTTTGATTCTGTGATAGAGTTCCTGGGAAACAAAGATGGAATTACGCGATAACCTCATCACATCAAAGCATGATATTGCCTACTTGACAGACCTTTACAAATTGTTTAATGATGTTAATCTCCAACTTCAAGGCGACGACTTAAACTTGATTAAAACAAAAAATGTTGCTGCTGCTTTCGTGGCCAAACTGCAACTTTACAAAAGAAATATGGGCAGACATAAATTTAATAATTTTCCTAGTTTATCAGCAATATTTTTCAACATCAACAATGATGACTTGCTTGTTTACGGTCAACACTTGGAGAATATTCACGCTGTTTTCAAAGAACGAGTCCAGGACATTTTGAGCATGGACATACCAGACTGTGTGTTAGATCCTTTGTCAAATGTCGACACAGTAAGATAATTTCAATTGGAAGAAGAACTTATAGAACTGACAACAAACGAGGAATTAAAAATTAAATTCAAAAATGGTTACCACGAATTTTGGTTGCACAACTGTATCCTGGATTGTGGTCGACGGTTCAACGATTCCTAATAGCATTCCCATCATCGTATTTATATGAGCGTGGATTTAGTGCAGTAACAACCCTGCTAATTAAGAAGAGCAATTGGCTGCATGTTACTGAACGCGGAGACTTACGCCTGTTAAGTGACTTTGAGCCCAAAATTGCTAAACTCCTTAAAGTGCATCAGAATCATCTCTCACGTTAAGAGTTAAGTATTAAAGTCAAAGCTTTCTTTAAACATCAATAAAAATATTTTTAAATGTGATTAAGTGGGTGTGTATCCTTTTTTATTTATTCCTTTCAGAGAAAAAAAACATTCTTATTTAATCTCATTCCAACTGTATACACAAAGCATAGGAACGTATGATTCCCAATACAATGAAACTGTTAGATGACTGTGAATACGGCCATTGTTTCTGATTAATGTTACATTTTTATACTTATAGTGTGTTTTCTGTTTTAGAGATAACATTCTTCATAATGTTAGCGACACAATGCTGTATTCTGGATTATGTAGCAGCCAACTACTTCATACATAATACATTTTATAAAATTGGATTTGTATATATATTTAGAATAAATTAATTTTTTGATTATGCTTGTTTTTTTTATCTAAAAACTGTTAGTCAAGTTAAGATTGGTTCATGCAACTCAATTTTGCTTTATTACAGCGAATATCGCTATAATAACGCAGAACTGCAGTTTGTGTCAACAAATCTTGATTTGGCTAACAGTTTTTAATACCTCTATGAATCTGGCGACTGAAAATTAGCTTTTACAATTTTTTTTATAAACTAATCATTTGTTCGTCGTTTGTTCATAAATGTTCGTCAAAAATTGTTATTTGTTCGAATATTGTTTATTCTTTAAAAAATAAAATATTTTTTTTAATATGCCTTAGATTCGAGATACTTTTTTTTCATTCGACAGATTAATTTTATTTATTGTTTCGATCAGTGCAACTGTTTGTTTGACTATCTTTATATTTTTAATAAAATTTTTTAAGTTTATTTTTAATTTTAATATGCATAGCGCATGCGCCAACAAAATAAACTGTTATTCGACATCTGTGATGTATTGTTTGGTTATGTGCTCCGATCCAGTAAATTATATTATTTAAAAAAAAAAAGGTAAAATCAACGCCAACTTTCAGTAATTAGTGAGTAGCCAATAATAAAAATCGCTGGTAGACTAGCTCGACTAGCTCTTCCTTGAAAATTGGAATGGTGTTATCGTAGGACACGATTTTGATTCTAGAAATCTCAAAAAATTTAACAGCCGTTATTTATACAAACGGTGCCTTTTTATTGTTTAGTAATTCAATTTATTTTTTTAGATTGTAATTGTTAATTTAAATGGGGCCTAAGGCAAGAGTCACTGTTGAAGCTGCAGTAAATATTTTGAAAAAACATAAAACATTTCATTCCGCCAGGAAAACCAAAGTGGTCTTCTAGCATTTGGCAAACACTTTCGGAAGAGTTAGACTATAAGTGGGACAAAAACGCTGTACGTTAATGTTAATAATAATCGAAGAAACATCTTGACAATAGCTTTGATGGAATGTGGGTATTTTACTGACGAAGTAAAGACAAAATTAAATATTTATGATAATGAAAGTGAAAACATTGATTATAGTAGTAGCATTGGTAGTAGTGATGATGACAATAAAATTAATGATCCCGCTTACTGCGACTATTCAGCGTTTTTTAATGATATCAGTGAAATTGAAGAATTTGACGTAGAAATCTCTAGAGAATTGTGGAATACTATTATTCAAGTAAGTGTCGATAAAAATAATCGTCAATACTTGAAATTGAAAGAAAGAGTTTGGACTGATGTAATTGCCTATGCATTTTGGGAGCAATATCATTTGAAATGTGTATTCATATTCGATAAAGGAAGAATATGTGTAAATGGTAACAATTACCTCACCATCAATGCTCATTGTAAAAGCAAAAAATGCAATAATCGTTTACTTGGTTATGTTGAAGAAATCTTTTATCAAGACGGCCCTGTTTTTATTAAGATTAAATGTCGTGATACTCGAGACGTAATGCATCATGAAGATTTACAAAGGCCGCTTCAGTGCGAAAATAGAAAAACAATAAGTAAAAAGCTTCAAGAACTTGGTGTGCATGGTTATAATAGACAAGCAGCAACAAAACTATTAAGACCTGGCGATACTGGATGCCCTTTTCTTTATAAATTAAATGTACTACACCAAGCAAAAAAACAATTTATTGATAATGAACCGGTTGACCGGAAAGATATTTTTGCAGCAATTGATCGTCTTAAGAAGAATCCTGTTTATAGAAATTCAATCCAAATGATAGGTAAATCACCATTTTATGTTATTTATACTACCCAATCTCAAATACAAATATCGACGTCTACATAAAAAAATTTCCTCTATTTGTATCGATGCAACTTGAGGAGTAGTGCGGAAAATAATTTCTGACCATGAAAAAAGTGCTTATATATTTATTTATGAAATTGTTATTAATTTCAACAAAACTTCATTATCCGTTTTTCAAATTTTATCAGAAAAGCAAAATGCTGATATTATTACATTATGGTTGCAAACATGGATTCGGTTGGTTAAAAATCCTCCCCATGAAGCTGTCTCTGATGGAGCCCGTGCTCTATTAAATTCTATGTCGATAACCTTTAACGATATGTCGTTAAAAAAATATATTAAAGAATGTTTTGAAAATGTTTGTAGTCAACAAAAATCGACAGATAACAAAACCTATATTAGGTTAGATGTAGCACATTTTGTACATAGCATAACTGGCTGGAATTGTTTCAAAAACATACTGCATTCATCTGTAAAAAATTTCTATACTTATTGTATATGTCTTTTAATTGACTGTAGTAAATTTAAAATGTTTGAACGCATTCTCTTGTTAATTTTAATTGTTTCTAATGTTGCACACGAAGACAGTATGATTGATAATGATGGAGAAATTATTACTCCTTCAGCTGCGAAACTAGAATTAGAAAATTTAATAGCATTTAGAGGCATGGAAAACTTTTTGTCAAATGTAACTGTGGAAATAGAAAAAATGGATTTAGATTCTAAAAAAAATATATTTCTGAATACTCCATCTGAAGGAACTGAAAAAGATTCGTTACCTATTTCAACCTGGATGACTAACATATTAAAAATATCAAAAAATATTATACAACAAGGTGAAAAATTGCACGGTTTTTTTCTTCCTCCACTGGAGAAACCAATTATAGCAGCAGCCATGGAGTTCCCCTTGTGGAGCAATGCATTCTGACTTACGAGCAACATCAAGTTATGTTGAAGAAGACTTTAAAGACTTGAAGATGGCCTTAGGACATCAAGTTCCTTTACCAACAGATGTATATTCTTTTCTTGATTATCTGATTGGAGGAGTTCGTTTACTAAGATTGAAAATGACAAAATTTATCGCCGATAACCAAAATAATTCTGAAAAAAGTCATACATATAACTTTAATTGCGATTTAAGTGAAATACAAGAAGAAGACAAAGAAGAAAAATATGGTGAATTAAAATTAGTTCGATCAGATACAGTTGATCCTGATGTTGATGAAGATTCAATTGATTTATATCTAAATTCGGGTGAAAATGATATTACTAACAATCTTAAGAATACCAAAAAAAAAGGAGCTGATAATTATTTATATGATAATTTGAGTCACATAACTGACAAAAAAAAATTAAAAATATCCATTCGAAAATTAGAAGGGAAAAGAAAAAAATAATGAACTAAATGAGTTTAATTGGATGACTACGGAAATTTGTGATCTTAATGATGCTTCATCGGATTCAGAAACTATTTATACTATTCCTAGCGAAATAGATGTAAATTTTGACGACGTAAATAATAATGATCTTGATAAAATGAAGCTCAATAATGATAATATTAAAAATGACACTTCTAATATTGAGATTCAAAGTATTGGTGAAAACTCAGTGATCAATATGAAAATAGCAGTTCATAAAAAAGGAAAAGTTCCGTTATCAGTTGCTGTTAATCAAGTTGCTAGAAAAAAAAAACTCCGGTAAATATTTCAATGATTGTTTAGAAATTAAGTTACAAAATAATTTAGTAAATTTTCCGAAAAAATCTGTGAGGAAAAAAAATTTCTTGTTGCATAATGGTTTTAAATGTAAAGCTATACCATATAAAGGTTGCGATTGGTTGATTCAAAATACTTGTCCTTTTGACACTATTGTACACATACTTTATGAATGTACTTTTCAAGATACCAATTTTTTGGAAATGAGTCAAAACTCAGAAAATTCTGTTTTTAAATTTTTAAGCGACTTTAAAAATCATGGTTCAAATGACTATATTTATAAAAAGAGATTTAAGATTCTATATCCTATCTACAAAAATACTTCAAGGAAAAATTGAAAAAGAAAATTGTCATGCTATACCTATCACGAACAATTTTTTGTCAGGATAATATAAATACACTCTGGACTCGACTTTTTGCAGATGAACCGAGTGTCTTTGAAAAAAAACTATTGCCCCACTTTAAATTGTAAAAATAATAACACCAAGAACTTAGTACTTTTTCCTACAGATTACAGAACACTCAGTCAACGTGGGTTTGGTTCACTACAAAAAGCATTAGACTTTGATAGTGTTGTTTACAATATGCATTGTAGCTATTATAACGGGAATAAAAGAATACGCCGCACAGTGAATCGGACATATGAGGAAATAGGTAAAAAATCATATTTTGTGTACGGTTGAGCCGAGTTGAACGAAATGAAAATAAAATGAGAAAAAAGCAGCTTACCTTTATTTTATACGTTCTTAGACGCCTTGCAGTAGAATAAACGATTTTGGTGCTCTCTTTGGATAATCCAATTTTTAAATGATGAATATTGCTGTGTTTTTGTAGGATAATTGGCGCAATAAATGAAATTCTATAGAAAACTACAATTTATATAAATATAAACACAATCAAATATAAAAATGCTTATTATTTTATTTAGCCTAAAGAGCTATGGGTATCTACTTAAAATATAAGTGGTGTTTATGGAAAACTTCGTTAGCAAAACTTATCTAAAATATTTTTTATTTTGAAAACGAGAACAATAATTCTATAAAGAACAATAAAACTATAAATTTACTTAACCACGAAATACATTTTTTCTTTCTTTTAATAAAAAGAAATTAAATGATTTATGTTGAATCAGATTCCGAACTACCATCATTCAAATTAACATCAGTTATATTTTAAGACCATCATTATAAGTAGAAATGGGTTTAATTTTTTTCAAATACCTCCGAACTTCTTCGTCATCTGTACGATATATTTTGTTCGAAGACGTATTCCTTTGATATGCTATAAGGGGTTCCGAGGTTAAAATTAAAGTGTTCATAAGATCTGTGTTACAACTAACTCTTGAAGTTTTGCGGGTATGAGACAATCGGTGCTTCCTGACTTCCTTATGCCTTGCTTCTAAGGCCTCCTCGGATAACTGCCCTATTGGTAAATCAAAGGAACCAATTATATCGCACCCATAAACAAGGATTCTGTGAACGCTGCTAGGCATATTATACCACTTGTATAAGTGTAAGTACATTTCTCTGGTACTTTTAAGTAACACTGCAAACAGTTCTAGATCAATTTCGCAGCCGCTTGCGATTACTCTAAGTATTATCGAACCTTTTTGTATTAATTCCTCATTAATGCCAGTGATCTCCGAAGAAAGTTGGGGATTAAAAAAGAAACGCCTAGCAGTATTTCCATCATTGGAAAATCCATAGCCGGGCTTAGGCTTATCTACTATAAGTCCCATTTTAGACTTAAACTCTGCCTGGATCCGTTTTTTGTTTTTTTCCACAATTCGCTTATTTTCATCTCCACGAGCTTGCCAACATTTTATTGGGAGTTTGTACGATATATGCAAGAAACATTCAAAAAACCGTATCCAGCAGTGAAGAGAAGATAATCCAAAACGGTAATTGGATATATTCGGAGGCCTGTTCACAACGTTTCCGTCATTCATTTGACTGGGAGTTGCTCCACAAATAATACATTTGGAAGTAGCATTAGTGTTAGACAGAGTATTAGCTACGCTGCCATCCATCATGGTAAAAATTAAGTCATGCTTGACAGATATTTCTTTACCGTTCTTAATTATTATTTTACTCTGCTGCAAGCCATTAATTTTTTGTTGCATTTGGCTTCCTCGTTTCGAACAAGGTCTCGGTTCTCTTTTGCGAAAACAAATTTCACAGGCCTGCAGAATAGTGTCGATGACGGTTTTTTATTAATCCAGCACTCTTTATTCGAGTCCACATCGATTAATCTAAGTGAAACTAGGGCTACCAGAAACATAAATTCGTCAGTGTCCTCGTCATTTGAGAACAACTGCTTATAAATGCTATGGCCGGAGCTCCCATCCATACCCCACTTATATATTAACTTAAATCTTGTTCCATAAATATCAAATATTTTGCAAATGCTTTGCGCTGTTAGGTCAAGTAAATTCTGCAATTCTACCTCAGCTGAAGTGTCCGTAACCTTTAAACTGGTTGGTAAAAATGATTTTCTTGCAATTTTCAAAGCATATAAACTTGGAAGAGAGTTTTCATGTAGTCCGTTAATAACAGTTCTTAATATTCTGTACTTTCTATCAGATAAGTCCAAATCGAGACATAAGGCTAAAGCCTGATGAGGTGTCAGACATTTTTTGTTTTCTTGTTCGGATCCGCTTAATTTTCCACTCGCCAAATCTGCTGCAAACCGCAATTCCTCAGCCGTTCAATTTGCCACCAAATCTGAAACACGGCTTTTTTTAACCCTAGTAGTAACTTCTTCAAATGGTTTGTAAGGTCTCCCACGTGCTTGTTTGCTCGATCCTGGCTGAAGTTGGGTAGCATCAACCAAATTAGGTACATGAACTTTTCGCTCCAGCCACACTTTATTAGTTGAAAGAAACTTATCACGTATTCGTGAACTTTTCTGCCACTTTTTTTTAACATTCAAACAGAACAACCTCGTAAATTCAATAAGGCTTTTATGGTCAGACTCGCAACAATCTTTTAAGTTTAACTCAGTACGTAATTTATTCAAAATTATATCATTACAACGATCTTTCTTGTTATCTATCCATAACTGAGCGAGTTCCATATTCGTGATATGTGACCCACCTAAAAAAAAAGAATATCTCCTGAAGTAGCAGATTGTAGCAGGTAAACAAAGTGGATTTTTACTGTACATAAAAATAGTATTTTAAATGTACAATCGAGAGAAAACGTTTTGCGTACTTTTTTTTTAATTCCTCTTTATATGTTTTTATTTTTACTATCAATAATTATATACATATTCAACTTCTTGAATGTCCTGTGCAAATTTTCATGGCTACAATAACCCGT
This sequence comes from Psylliodes chrysocephalus, assembly GCA_927349885.1. NCBI lineage: Eukaryota > Metazoa > Arthropoda > Insecta > Coleoptera > Chrysomelidae > Psylliodes > Psylliodes chrysocephalus. The sequence goes on from OV651833.1 coordinate 506,548, forward strand.
TGAAACCATGTTTTAGCAATACATACCTGTAGCTTTCGATGCCATATTAGCGGGTTGAAAATACTTTTAACAGTAAAAATATACAAAATTTAAACTGGCACTGTAAACCGCAGATTATATAGCGCTTCAATTTTCACTTTATTAACTACTATTTGCAGCGCAGACAAAATTGAAACTGACAATACTAACAATGTTAAAACTGGATTTTTAAATGATTGAGGTTATCTGTCAAATCTACGCAAGTTCAAAGTCTAAATATTTTATAATTCGTTTGTTTATTTTTTGCAATGGCTCAGTTCACTGTGCGCCGTCGAAATCCAAATTTCTACATTTATATTGAGTTAGATATTAAAACACGTCAAGAAATAGATGGTCGAGATTGCAAATTACGGGAGCTTCCAGTTTACTTAACGTTACCAGTAACTAATGAAGATGGTAGTAGTCAGAATCTTCGTTATCGGTTTGTAGAGTATTTTGAAATTATGTACTTTTTAATTTATGTTTGTTTTTTATGAAATTTTAGATTGTGCGGAGTAGCAGGATATTCTTCTTCTCATTACGTCGCTTATTGTAGAAGATTATCTGGGCTGTGGCTATGTTACAATGATCTTACTAAAAAACCTGAGTCAAAAGTTGATAGTACTAAAGTGTTACCACATGGTGCTCTTTATATTAGACATCCGTAATAAATACTTTTTTTTTAAACATTACAGTTATGAACCATAGACTGGATAATTCATAGGATTTTCTAATTCCTAAATGCAAGCAGTATTGAAATTCATAACTAATGTAAAAATTCACCAATATTATTAATTTGAAGATATTAGTTACAAATAAAAACATATCGGGCTTTGTAAGTTTAAAGATAAGAAATTGTTTAAAACTATGTTTAAATAAACTATTGAAAAAATATATTTAATTACTAATCATAATATTGTTATAATTCTTTAACCCAAAAATAAATATTTTTATAGCAGTCACAACAATTTTCCGCAGCTTTAGATAGTTTTAATAAACGTTCTTTGGAGGTGGTCATTTTTTCATTTAGCTAAAATAAAATTATACCCTTAAACATACTGCAATGATAATAAATTATCAACAACAATATCCTAACCTTCGACTTCTTTATTAATCTTTTCCAAGAGATAATTAAGTCGAAATATGACTTCACCTTTTTTACGTTTTTTGATTATAAAATAAATTTGCTTTTTCTAAAGTGTAACATGAAAAAATTAATGTTAAAAAATTACTGCATCTATGCAACTTGTAGTGCGCCTATGTCATTCCATCAGCGCAAGCGTTGTGAATATTAATAACGGATAAATTATGAAAAATTTATAAAAATGTAAAGACTAGACAGTCGAACAAAAAATTGAATCAATCGAACAAACAATAAAAAAAATTAATCTGTCGAATGAAAAAAAAAAATTCACCTCTGAGGCATATTGTGAAAAAAAATTGTTTTATTTTTTCAAAGTAAACAATAATCGAACAAATAAAAATTTTTGACGAACATTTAAGAACAAACTACGAACAAACGATTTGTTTACAAAAAAATAGTAAAAATTGATTTACAGTCGCCAGGTTCATAGAGGTGTTTTTAATGCCAGTAATTTTTACTGTCAATTTGATAGCCCCGCGCTTTTCTTCTTCTTTTATTAATTTTTTCTTATTCCATTTGGAATTTAAAAAATCAAACACGTCCGCCAGGTGGCCAACTGACACGTGGAAATTGCCAGGTTTGAAATTAACCCTGAACCCTGAATTTAAACATAACATTCAGGGGGGGAAACTCCTATGAGCAAGACTGGGGTAGCGTTAAATCAACCACGTCCACTTCACCTGTGGCGCTGCAGTCGTGTGGTGGGGTGAGTGGTGGGAGTGTAATGACAGATGACAGGTGAATATTGATTTTGGTCTTGTGAGGGCAAGGTCAGGGGGGTTTATAGCATATGCGCATTTTGTCAAAAAGTTACTGCGCATCAAAACTGGCGTACGTCCGTTTTACAATAACACAATTATATTTAAAATATAAAATAAACAGAATAATTACAAAATATCTCAATAAAAATGTGTTAATAGCATGCCAAAAGTAATAGTTTCACATATTTTTATTTATCTATCGAAAAATTGAAAAAATATGAATTTAATCAATTATTTGTACAATGTAAATCTGGCTTTGGACAACAAAACCCAAATCTCGTTAATGCTCGAGTCGAATCGATAGCCGAAACCCAAACGATACAAATACAATAACAAACAATGGCCGTGTTCATCGTCGTCAAACATGTTTTAAAAGCAAAGAAACATGTTTCGTAATCGGTTGATGACGCTGAACGGTAGATTTGTTTATGCTTTTGTTTTCTTAACCTCAAATTTAAAACTTCAGGGGAATTCTCTTCAATTTTTTTATTTTTGAAATTGTTAGATATTTAAATATAAACATATGTTTCATTCATATTTTTTTTAACTCGTTCGAGAAAATAATTGATGACAGTCACAAAGGGCCTAATACCATTATCTAAAACTGCGTCATTACCACGTCATTACTAGACTCTTATTGGTTTACCAGACTTGATTGTACCTGATTATTGGATTAACTTCATTAAATAGTGTTAAGTAGTAAAAGGACATATAGTAGTTCAAAAGTACTCTCAGTAAGCGCACATGCGCAGAGCTTTGGTTACACGAGGCAGGCGAATAGGACGCGCTCTCTGACTCCGGCTGGCAAGATGATAACATGTATTGATAAACGTCTCTAAATGTCGGGAATATTAAAGTTGTACAAGTGCCGAAATATAAGTGTGATAAACGAACAGCGTTCAATTGATTATTCCTTAATAACCCAGAACGTTAATAATGGGAAAAGGCCCTTAAAGTGATCTAATTTAAAATCCTAATGAGGTTAGGTCATGGTTAAATGCATGGTTAGGTACTTTGTTTTAATTTTGATTGCTTTTTATTATAATAACTATTAAGTGTTAATTAAAAGCATATTTAGAAGTACCTAATCTGGGCAATCTTGTAGTAGTTGGTGGCCCTAATCTAATTATTAATGGCTTATACACGAATATATAAACGCGTTTGTTTAGTCTACTATCAGTATATTTTATTTGCAGTTTTCTTGCGAGACTAAAATGTGCTTTGTAAAAAATTGTTTAAATTCATCAGGTCGGTTACTTTCTCAACCAAAAACATTTATATGTGTGCGAAATTTGTGGTTTCAGACTGTAGAAAGTTGTAAAAAGTATAAAATACTGTTTTTATAAGGTAACATATTATAATTATAAATGTGGTTTTATTGGTTTTTATACATTTATAAAATTTAAATATAAATTTATTATACATGAATATGCAAACCGCTGTAAAAACACTATAATTCTCATAAATAAAACGTCTTTGGTATGATAGATCATTTTAGATTTTTAATAATTCAGTACTATATATTTTTTGGAATAAAACAAAAGATGGGTTTCATCTTTAAACATTTTAAAGTCAGTGTTTATGTACCTAAATGTTAACAAATTGTGACTGTAACAGAAGATGGAATTTTATTCTGAAACATTTAGGCTGAATTAATAAAAATATAATCGACCAATCACATCAAAGATGTTTTATATGTTTATGAAAAATTATCCTCTTTCTATAATAATATCTATAAAAATATAAACAGATATAATACGAATAGGTTAGGATAAAACAAATACAATATTCACAAGAGTGATTTGAACTGTAAAGAATATTTAAAGTTTAAATACCTATATAATAATACCTACTACACGAGAATACATTAAACATTATTTCAAGTAGTTTAACTAAGGACTGCATCATCTTATTGTGTTCCATATACATCACAAAGATAAAAAACTTTTTTAGGAAAAATAAAAAACCAATTAACTTTATTTCCCAATTTTAACAACCTAGTAATTTCACAAATTTTGTAGGGTGTTTCTATTGACATATATTTTAGGTATTTTGTATTATTTATATATTTTATTTTTACAGGGAGAATTCCCCATACTTAATTCCAAACTTCGTGAGTGGAAATAAAAACCAAAGAGTGAATTAAAATGTTGAGACACATTTTAAATGAATTTATTGAGGACGGCAACAATTTGGGAGCAATAGCTGCAGCTGTCATCGATTTGGGTCGACCAGCTCTGGAACATTTTGAAGACGATGAAGAGGAACATCATGAAGAACCAGTCCGAAATAATAGCTATTATGAAATAATAATAATAATACCTAATTATAGCCTGAATGATTTAAAGGAGCACTTTAGGATGACCAGAGATACCTTTCAAATAAGTACCATTTATGTTTTTACAGTCTTGTGTTTATAATGTATTTTTTTTGGATTTTTATTCAATCCTTAATTTTACTTCATATACTACTTATAAAATATACTTACTGTAATGTATGTTCCAAATGAAATTTTGAACCCTTCGTTAGTAATGTATGGGTTAATTACTCAAACATACTCTTTGTTTCTTCTCTTCTAGGCATTATTAAAGATTACAAGCTATAGCAAACATCCAAGATGTAATTCCTCGGAAAAAAAGCATCTTTTTTCGATATGGGTCTTGGCAAAGCAGGAAAGTTTCAAATCAGTTGGAGACCGTATCAATTTCGCAAAGAGCACTGGCCACAACATCTTCCTGAATATGATGAATTTGTTAGCTGGTCAACGGGGAGAATATATAAGATGGCCAAATGACATGGAGAGACAAAGAACTAGTCGCTTTTTAAGAGATAGATCAGGTAATAAATAGCTTTCAAAAATATATATTTATTTCACATATTATTTTATGTTGTTTTTATAGGTATTCCTGGCATTATTGGTGCAATCGATGGGACCCACATAAATATAAAGGCTCCACCTCACAATGCAAATGATTACTACAATCGCAATAACTGCCACAGCATCATCTTGCAAGGATTATGTAATGAACGCTTTGAATTTATTGATGTCTTTGCTGGAGCAGCTGGAAGAGTGCACGATGCTCGTGTCTTCGGAATAAGCCCGATTTGTGATTTATTAAATGGTGGTGAAGCAGATCAGTACATAGAAGAACATCAGCATTTACTGCGGGATAATGCTTATCCTTTGTTGTCCTGGCTGATGAAGCCTTTTAGGGATAATGGACACTTAACTGAGGAAAAACGTCGATATAATTCCAGGTTAAGTTTAGCAAGGACAATTATTGAACAAGCTTTTGGGCTCTTAAAAGGAAAATGGCGAAGGTTAAAATTTCTAGACATGGCACGAATAGATCTCATTCCAGTCATTATAGCAGCCTGCGTTCTGCATAATTTCATAATAAAAAATCAGGGAATGAAAGCTGCAGAGCATATGGAACCAGAGGAGCAGGGTCTTGAGGAAAATATGGAAAATATGGAAAAAATGAAAATTTAGAAAACATAAGAAGAGGAGGACCAGCAGAAAGAAAACAAAGTTATATAATTTCGATTCTTCACTAAGTAATTTTTTAAGTCTTAATAAAACACTATAATAGCTCAACTGAGTTTTATTTAAAATGCAAACTTACAAACAAAGAACATTTTATCATCTTTAATAAAATAATAATTTTTGGCCAATAGCATATCACAAATGCTACTTGTATTTACACAACATACTATAGTAGCCCAACTGAGTTTTATTTAAAAAATAAACTTTCAAACAAAGAACATTTTATCACCTAAAATAATAATTTTTGGCCAATAGCATATCACAAATGCTACTTGTATTTACACATTTAAAATTGTAAAAATATATATTTATTTATGCTTAATAATACTTAAATATCATTTTATTGAAAGGAACTTCAGTCATTAAGTTATACTTAAATGTCTAATTTGTAATGCACAATCGGCAGCAAAGGGTTTTCAAGTAACTATTAAATGAGGTATAAAAATAGTGTAAGAAAATAATTCAGTACCTCAGAGGTAAACTGCACTATATGTCGACATAGTGCAGTTTAAAAAAGTTATATTTTTAAACTAAGCTCATCGGGACCTTTCCAGAGGTATACTATACCATACCATTATAAGTGACGTCGAAAAATATAACACTATGTTCAATAAACTTGAGAGGTAAATAAAACCATTTCTATGAGAAGATAGAATTGTTGGAGGTATATGACACTATGTTACAGAAAAGTTGAAGAATGTAGAAATGTCATAAAAATCAATAATTTATGCAAATTAAAAAAAAAGTTTTATGAGTTAAATATGAAAATTGAATAATTTCTTGTCAAAAAATATAATATGTAATTATTGAACACAAAAAGTGTCCAAACATTCAATCTGCTCTACTAAAAAGTTGACTAGAATAACACAGTGCAGTTTGCCTCCGAGGTACTGAATTGTTGACTAGCGTAAATGGAAAATAAATTTTTATATAATAACATAACAGCCAAAAAAATTCAGTTATCACAAACATGTTACAGCAAAAAGAAAGCTGAAACAAAATACTCGAATAAAAAGTCACATTTTTAATATTATGTAAGTCTTATAGTCTAAAATTGGGGCTATCGATGAGTTTTTTAAGTAAACCGTTTTTTTCTCTTAAAATAATATTTTGGTCTTCAATCCCTTTAAGCAATCTATTAAGAGCATCCACTCTTTTCTCTTCAATTTCTCGTATATGTTTACGGTGAAGATCCAGTCTACTTTGTTTAATAGTTTTGTTATTTAGGTTAGAAATGTTCATGAAATTAGTGGGAGTGGTCGTAGCAGCAGGATTCATATTTATGAAAGTATTTTCCCCATTTATAATTGTATCAATAATAGGAGAAAGAGGTTCAGGGGATAGCGGCATTTCAAGAACTCTTGCACTTTTTCCAGTCATTGAAGACATTAAAAAACTTGAATTTATGGTATGATCATTTGCAAATATTTGATACAACAATTTAAAATACTTCCAATCTATCCTACCCTTTCCAGTACTTTTTTTTGTTATCATTATCTTTTTTCAATTTAAAAGTTTAAGGTTTCTAAATTTTCTATTTAAAATGTCTATATTTACATAATACCCAAACTGCTTCATTGTGTTCACAATATCCTGCCAGAGTGCCTTTTTTTTTCATTTTAGGGTGCCTAAATTTATCTTTCCTATTATTATATTCGTCAATCAACAAAAAAGTTGCCTTTTCATTCCAAAAAAAAAAAACCTAAAAAAGCAAAATAAACACAAATTTAAGCTTCTTTACCAACAAATTTAACATGTTTATTGCAATAAATTAACAAAACTCACTGTCCGTTGTTTCAGATGTAGCATCCTCCGATACATTTTCTACAGTTTTTGACTCTGTATTGATGTTTTTATCATTATTGTAGAAGTATTCATTCCAATCTAAAAAAGAAATGAAATAATTGTAATTCTAGAATTCAAAGTGAAATGAATTAACTTACCCTGAGCTTCAAAATTGTTTTCTTCTTTCCCATCTGAATCTTGAGTGAAACCTAAACAGAAAATACTATATATGTTTAACCATCCGCTTATTTTAAGAGGGACATGTTCCAAAATGTACCACTCACCCGGCATTTCAGCATTACTCTCAGAGAGATAAAAGGACTCATCATTTATTGCATTTTTATCCTGGACGTTTACTCCTGAGTTTTCTGTAAAATCTTTAAGAAGCAGATATAAGTTATTTTAGAACTAGATAATGCAACAACAAATTACTCACCCCCATTTTCTGTTTGGGAAGTACCAAAATCAATGTTTGTTTCGAGGTTTGTTTCTATTTCACTTCTTCTAGTAGCCTGACCTAAAGTCGCTAAAAACGATCAGAATAAAAATCCAGATCTATGTACCCATCCATGAGATAGAGTCGGAATAAATAAATTAAAAAATATATGTATATAAAAGCAGAATAATGTATCTTGTCTGAGATAAAATAAGTCACCTTGACTTTCCTGAGCATCTCGAGTAAGCTTTCGAATACTTTCTGGGTCCATTTGCAAAAAGAAAATCCTTCCATCTAAAATATATGCCAAAGTTTTAAGCAAAATACTTCTAAAAGAACTTTATAGCTATTTTCAGATGGTATTTACCTGATTTTTTTTTTCTTACTAGTATATGATCGCCTTTAATTATAGGCAAATAATTAATAATTACTGCCGTGTAATCTATATTTTCATATCAAATATCCATTTCTTTAAATCAAAATCCAGATAAATCTAATAATTGAAATTGCTATTAAATAAACAACAAATAACCTAACAAAATTGTAATAGAATTGACAATTGACAGGAGTGCAAGGTCAATTGTATGCTTTTAAAGCAGAAAAGGAAGTTTATTTTCGCTTTTATGCTTCTTCAAAAGCGCTGCAGCGGTTGACAGTTCATCGCCACCGCTTACTCAGCGTTACAACATGTTTGACGACGATGAACACAGCCAATTATTATAAGTGAATTTTATTTAATAAAGGTTTAGGCATACATTTAGGAATAATTTACTTTCAGTAAACTTATTTTGATACTTTAACATGTCTATGTCTTATAAATGTGTATATTTGATTGTAATAGTAAATTGTTCTGACCCATTTACACTGTTTTAGTACAAAAATTTATATTTTATTGTCAACTGAAAAAAAGGATTATCCGTATTCGTAATTGTGTTATCCGTAAGTATTGAAATCCTTAACAAAGCTTTAATTCTGATGATATGCGAATTTAATTATATGTATTAACCAAGATTTTAAATTTGATAAATCTAAAGTATTTTCATTACATAAGGCAAGCAAATCTTAATTATACATTATAGAAATTAGAAGTAGTAAATTAAAAATTAGTTTAATCGCTGCAAATGCTAAAGTAATGAGTCGCATACAATCAAAATCATGTTTTAAGAAGTTTTTGGCTCTCAACGATTGCTTTTTTTTTTTTCGTTTCAGCATTTATGGATGGAACTCTTGTTTTATTTCGCACGAATTACGTCAACGTTCCTTATGTGAATTGAAAGGTCAACGACTATTTTTCTTAGAAACTGTTATCGCGTATCTTATTTCGTTATTCTGGTTTACAACATTTTTATATGAATTATTCACTTGTTAATTAGATCTCTTGGTAGTTAGATGTATTGTTAGACGAAATAAAACTTGTACAATTTAAAATATTTTTTTTTAAACGAATTTTGAGATCAAAAAATATTTGTGGCGCAGTATAGCCGTTCACAACAATCAGCGTCGAAAGTTGGGACACAAATCGCTCAACTTTGCAAGGAGTGCAGATTCCAGGGATAGGTATTGTTCATCCTTATAGTTAGACAAGGAAAATGCTCAAATTCGTGTTTTTATTGTAAGTAACTTAAAATTATTTTTTTTTATTTTTAATTGTCAATTGATTTACTCGCAGACGAATTTGCAACTCTTGATTTAGATAATTTAATTGACCTTCCTATTCCAAAGAAAGAAGCTGCTCTAGATTTAGTTTTAAAAATAGAAATAAAGAAAAAGATCTAAAAAAACAAAAAACCTTTAAGAAAAATGGCTGACTTTAAACCTGAATATTTAAATTGCGTACCAGAGTTCGATGGTAATCCAAACGAACTTAATAGGTACTTATCGGTATGTGAATCTCTTATTAACAGTTTTTATAGTAGAGATCAGCCAAATGATTTCCAAAATACATATTTATTAAACTCTTTAATTTCTAAACTTCGTGGAAACGCAAAACTTGTAAATATACAAAATGTAACCAATTGGACATCGCTAAAAGATACTCTTTCTAGAAATTTTGCCGATCAGAGAGACGAAGCTTGTCTGAACTGCGATCTAGATGAGGAAAGGTAATAACGAACAACCTCAACATTTTTACGATAGAATTTTGAATATTTTAAATCTTATTTGTAGCTATGTAGAGTTACTCGAAATAACTCAAAATAGTAAATTACTAAAAAAGGATTTGTATAATACTTTAGCTTTGAAAACATTTCTATACGGTCTTAAGGAGCCTTGGGAACTACAATTCGTTGTATGAAGCCCAATAGTTTAAATCAAGCATTGCAATATGTTTTAGATGAAGATAATATACATTATCTCCAAAATTTTCAAAATAACCAAAACAGAAATTTTAATAAACAACCTTCCCTACAATTTAGGCAACAACAGAGACCAATTTCAAATAATCAAAATCGATTTAATACTAGAAATAATTTTAATCATCAACCTCGATATAATTTTAATGCACAAACTTCTATTGATTTCTTTACAACACAAAATTCCTTCCTAACAGGTCCTGTAAACATCCAACCACGAGTACCTAGATATCAAAATTTTCCTACTAATGAATAGAACTAGAAATAATGTTTTCAAACCTAATCAAACACCTACACAGAATTTTTCAAAACTTACTCCAATGAGTGTTTCCACGCGCAATACATTTAACAGAAATACTCCAATGAGTACTTCTACTCGAAATGGTCCAAATTTTTCAAACTCATTTAATCGAAACCAACCTCGAATGAATTTTATAGCCAAAGAATTATTTAATGCGGAATGTCAAAATGCCGACAATTTTTCTAATTCTCACGAGTAGGGTATAGTAGTATGCCCAAACTGTGTAAACCCCCTGTATGAGCAAAATGTGCAAACCAGTTTAACCAGATCTCCAAGTTAATAACCTGAATAATAGAATAACTAGTTTGATGGTCAGAGGGTTAATGACACATGTCTAGACACTTGATATTCAACTTGTTTGAATACATACACATACCCACCAACTAACTCATATGTCAAATATACTAATCAAAAACAAGATAGAATTCAAAGGGGGGTTATTTTGACTACAACTTTTACATATTTTACTCTTTAAAAAAATATTTCAATGGTATTTACTAAAATTATTCCAGCTAATACAAGAACTTCGAAAATACTCAAAAACAAGAAATAATTTAGGTACCTAAATTATTTTTTGAACATTAACACAACTATTTTTGAAAGGGTAAAATTGTTCATAAAAAATTTGTTGGTTCATAACGTAAAGCATGTGCAAAAACCAGATTAAATACAAGAGACAAAATATAATTATAAAAATTATTGTTCTTGATAAATTCACTCATAAAATTATTATGCCCATCCTGTATATTCTGAAGACAAAGAAAATGTATCAAAGCATACGCGCACCTGCATAAAAGGTATAAAAAATGCAAACTATACTAAAAATAAATTCCAATGATAAGTGCATGTATGAGATTCTTAAAAAAGAGACTTCAATACAATACAAAGAAAATGCATTAAATCAGTACCTGTTTAAAAAATGCATGCCATTTTAAAAATTATTCTTAAAATAAAATCCAACAACTATAAATGTTATAATTGCATGTCTGAGATTCATAAACAAGATAACCATTCCATATAAGGAATGCATTAATTATAGTACCCAAGCCGAAATATTGCAGACATAAAAATGTATTCACATAATGACATACCAAATAAGGTAGGGTCTGATGTAGCATCTAGCAAGATATATTTTTTAGAGAATGGAAACATATTTCTAAATAAGGCGGGTGTTTTCTTTTTATTGGTAATATATTTCTGCAAGTAATTTTTTTTATTTTTGTGTGGAACTTGTGGGAAAATATTGCAGCAAGTACTTGTTTATTTTTGTTCTGGGTTAAAAATCTAGACATAGCAACTACTTGTTGTTCTGACTGGGGAGGTACTAAGTACTTATGAAGGTAGGGGTAATTGTAAAGCATATAAAAGATATACTTTAACTTTAAAACCTTCATTCGAGATCCAGCAACTGTACGAGACGGTACTGTGTGACGAGCGGACTAGAACAGCCGAAGCAAAATCAGAAGCGTTGCGGAAGTCACTGCGAAAGCACACTCCCGCTGAAGCACCTGAAGCAGAAGCACCCTAGGTCATATTTAGTATTTTTATCTAGTATTTTTGAAATTTCTTTTCAGAAATTTTAATTAGAAAAATAATTAGAAAAATATTTCCAAAGAAGAGTTCCTAAATAACGAACAAACCAAAAAGCCCTATTTCGAAAAATTCTTTTTATAGTTTTTCTTAAAAAAGGCTAATTTTTCGAATAAGATTTGGTACTGATAACACTAACCCCATTTTTTACAGGTTAATAGCCCAATTTTGGAAAATTTCTTCTTAGAAATTTTCCTTAAAAAAGGTTATTATTCGCATTGCGAATTATTCGAATAGATTGATCTGTCATCATTTAAATAAACGACTTCTAATCCATTTCTTCTAGCTTGGGACTACCAGACGACTTCAAGACTTAGGACCTAAATATTGTAAGTATAAACAAACTAACAAATGTCATCCGACTAGGGTCAAGCCACCATTGCCGGGGTTAATAGCCCTTGAGTTGTGAGGTTGCAACTCACTAGTCGGATTAGGGACTCCCAAATTACTAACAAACTCAGCGAATTCCCCCAACAAACCTTCGTCACCACCATGGTGGTGACAAGAAAAAACTCCTACGCCGGATCGGCGGCATCTGCCCCGCAGCAATTCGGCCAAGGCCCTAATTCTATGGCCACTATCTCCTCCCCTGCCTCAAGCCATAGAAGTTCTAGCTCAATTCCTTCACTCATGGATCAAACGATCATCAAACCCTCCAACATTTTTCAAAATCTCCGTGAAAACTCCCCCCTAAAAACCCAACAACCCGCCCCAAACCCAACACTACCCAACAACCCCCCTAACAGACCCCTCCGCCCCACTCAAACACTCTTCGTTCTCAGGAACATCCCCGCCGCCTACTCCACCCAAAAAGCCTTATTCAATATATTGAATACCCAAGAACTATTCCGTTCCAACCTCGTTTTTGTTAAGGCTAACTTTAACAAAACGGCCTTAATCAAAACCACTTCGTCCAAAACCCCCACCGAGCTCCAGACCCTCATAAGGCAGCGAATGGGGGATAATAAACTTATCCTTAATCCCAAATACGCCCAAAACCCCCCTGAAAAAATCACTCGATCCCCCCCTGCCCCCCAATTCTCCCTTGTCATCCGCCAGGTTGATAAAAACATCTCTTTAGAAGAAATCCAGGCGGTTCTCGAGGACCTTAGCGTCCCCTATACGAAAGTATGGAGGATAAGGTCCCAGAAAACCCTCGAATTTACTTCTTTTATCAGGGTGTTGACTCCTTCAGAGTCTCACTATTCTTACTTAATCCGAGAGGGCTTCGGCATCTACGGCCGTAGACACCCAGTCGAACCCTCAAACCAAAACCCCCTGCCTCCCATTCCCAAATATTGCACTCAGTGCACCGGCCTTGGTCATTCGGCCTCAGAATGTTCCAAAAAACCCGCCTGTCCCAACGACGGGCAGCACCATAGGCCAGCTGACTGTAAAAAGTCAGAGGTGCCAAAATGCCCTAACTGTCGCGGCAACCACCCCGCATACTCAATCACCTGCCCCGAAAGACAAAAACCCCCCCAGAAACCTGAACAGGTTGCTCCCGTCTCCCTCCCAACATCCACCCCCCCCCCCCCCCCCCCCAAGAGCTAACATCAGAGCTCAAAATATCAATCCAAATATTTTCTACTCTTCTGATGAACCTCCTCCCAAATAGTAGAGAAATACTCACTAAAATCTTGGGAACGCTAATCCCGGCCATATTCGGCCATTCATGCACCGTAACAGGTCATGGAAATTTAGCAATTTTCACCTACTCCCCGATAAACCCTGACCTTTAATGGATTGTCTTATCGGCACAATTAACTGCAATGGCCTCGCTCGGAAGAGGCCATTAATCAAAAATCTCCTAAATTCTGAAAATCTACAAATATTGTCTCTTACCGACACTAAGTCAAAACTTCCCCCCAGCTTCACTGGGTATCAAACAGTCCATTTAAATAAATCCCAAAACTCTTTTGGGAATGCACTTTTAATCAAAAATTCAATTCCATTCAACTCTCACACTTTTCCAGCTCATCTAGCTGATCTTGATATAATAGCAATAGACCTCCCGATAGACAATCCATTAACTATAATCTCGTACTATAACCGCCCAGGCCAAATCATCTCCCTCCTACTGATAGAATATCTATCTTCCCTCCCTCGAGCCGTTTTGCTTGGAGATTTGAACTCCAGACATACCATGTTCGGAGATCACGCCTCTAACCCAAACGGAATCCGATTAGCTAATCTGCTCATAGACTTCCCCATATTCAGAGCCTCAAACCGACTTCCCACCTTCGTATCCCACCTGGGATCATCTATCATTGACCACATCCTCCTGACAGACTCCTGTACTGGACTGGTTGCTGATAGATGCTTCATAGGTGTTACGATCACCTCCGATCACCTCCCTTTGATGTTACACACATCTCTACTTGCTCCAATTCCTCCTAGAGCTACCATTCACACCTTCCGCAACCTCAAAAAAGCAGATTGGCCCCTATTTCAGAGAACTATCTCTACTAACATTCCAGAGCAACGCCCGCTCAACTCCCCACAGGACATCGACACCCTAATCGATGAAGTCCAAACATCCATCACCCACGCCGTCGAAACATCCACCCCTATCACTTCAATAAACACAGCCCAAAAAGCCCTCCCCCAATTCATCCTCACCCTCATCTCCCAAAAACGACGCCTGTATAGACAATACGTCCGTACCCACGACCCTGTCATCAAAACAGAATGGAACCGTCTCAACGCCCTGATCAGGCTCCAAATCAACTTGCACAAACAGCAACAATGGATCAATACCACCTCTAATTTGGATCATAGAAACGGCTCCAAGTTTTGGGACAAATTCCGTATAATCACGGGTCAAAAATCCAAAACCCACTCACACCTCCTAATCGACGGTCAAATTCACGCCACCCCCGACGAGAAAGCCCTGGCCCATAAAACCCACCTCGAAGCCACATTCAGAACCCCCGACAACCCCCACTTTGACGAACAATTCAAAATCGAGACCGAACATCACGTCCTTCAGACACTTGCCGCCCCACTCCCCCCTTTGGATGTCGAAAACCCCCTTACCGCCCCATTTACCCCCCAAGACATCCAATACGCCTGCCAAGCAGGCAAAAACACGGCCTCCGGGCCTGACTCCATTCACAGGAGAACACTGAAACATCTTCCTGAAACCATATTTCCTATTCTCACTCTTATCCTAAACTCCTGCCTCTCCTTATCCTATTTTCCACTTGCCTGGAAATCCGCAAACACCATTTTGATCCCCAAACCAGGCAAGGACCCCAAATCCCTAAATTCATACAGACCCATCTCTCTCATATCAGTCCTAGGTAAACTCCTCGAGCTTCTGCTCAAGGAAAGAATCTGGGAATTTTGTGAAGAGAGAAACATCATACCCCAATCCCAACATGGTTTCAGACCCCACCACTCCACCCAGGACGCAATATCTTCCCTTCACACTACCGCTGTCACGGCGGTAAATTCCCAGCAAATCTCCTCAGCCGTTCTCCTTGATGTTCAAAAAGCCTTTGACCAAGTCTGGCATGCCGGACTAGTCAAAAAACTTATGAACATAGGTCTCCCCCCCAAATTTCGAAACTCATACACTCCTACCTCTCAGACAGAAAAATTACAGTCAAAGTGGGCAACTCCTTATCCGAAACATTCACCCCACTAGCAGGAGTCCCACAGGGCTCCGTCCTGGCCCCTCTCCTCTACCTCATATACACTCACGACATTCCCCCCCAAACCACCCCACATCCAAACGTCTGCTATACGCAGACGACACAGATCTAATTTCGGTAGCCAAAAATTCTAACCAACTAAATATTCGAACCCAAAATCTGTTAAACCGGTACTCTCACTGGTGTAGCAGATGGAGGGTCTCATTAAATCCACAGAAAACTCAATTTATCGTCTTCAAACACCCAAATTCCAAAAGAACCTCTCAGAACCCCCAACTCGTAAACGTAAATCTCCTAGGAGTCAGGCTAGCTCAACAGACCGAAGTCGACTATTTGGGGGTACGATTTTCTCGTACTCTTAACTGGTCCTCTGACGTCCAACGCACTCTTGATAAGATGCGAAAGCGAGCCAGTCTCCTTGGAGCTTTGTGCGGGCGAATAGGGCGCTGTAACCCAGATACCCTTATCCATACTTATAATTCCTTCATCCGACCCGTTGCCGAATACAGAGCTATACCCTACGGTGTACTTCCCACACACCTGTCCCACAAACTCACCACACTCGAGAGACGTATCCTCAGACGATGCCAATACCTCCCCTATCGCTCCCCCAGCGGAGAAGTCTTTTTAAACACCCCCAACACCCCCATCCTCACACGTTTCCAGTCCCTCAGGAAACAATACGTCTCTCGCACGCTGAAAGGCACAAACACCCACTCCCAAAACACACTTCGTACCCCTTGGCGACCCAACCAACTCCCCCTCTTTCGAAAACCGAAAAGAAAAATGCCACAGCCGAATCTAAAACTCCTCACAGACGCCCAAGACCTCCCCCTCACCGCTGAACTCCAGGATCTGCTGGAATCAGCCCCGCTGAGTATAAGATAAACCTTCCCAAATTACTTAATTAGAAAATCAAAACACATGTACAATATCGTGGTTTAGGTTTTGTGGTTTTCCTAAATCATATTTCCCACCTCATACATGGACCTGTCCAATTATGGGGTTGGAAATAGCAAAATTGGCGATATTCTTGGGGAACAAACCTGCCACACAGGTCCCACACACACGCGCACAAAAGTTAGGAATTAGCTAGCTAGGTTACTTTTGTAATCAGGGCAGACCACCCTGAAAAGGAGGATAACTCCTAAAGCAGGGAAATAGGAAAACAATATGTCCTAGAAAATGTAAAATACTTAAGATTTCCACTAATAAATCAAAAAAAAAAAAAAAATTTAAAACCTTAGTAACATTTTAATAACTTCACCAACACAACAAATAATGGCCAAAATAAATATAATTAGTAACGTTAGATTAAACAATGAAAGTGATATCGGCAGTGATGTCGAAGTGCTGGATGGTTCGTTTTCGGACTTAAAACCTATAGGGTTTTCAACCCCCAAAAAATTACGCGTCAACCTCCAAAGGTAGTGCCCAGTTTTTAAAACCAAGTGTACATAACCTAGTAATCCCAAAATTACTTATATCAGGGAAATGTATAAAAAAAGTGATTTAAAACAAGAACAATTTAGTGATATTTCCTCAGACGAGGAAGATGATAATACAACCATTGATGATAGGGAAACCACTTTGTGTGAGCAAGAAGATATTATAGAAGAGCAGCAATCTACAAATGCCTATTTAAATCGTTTAGAACAGTTTATAACAGACACTAAACAATTTGTTCAATGTAAAAAAGAAAAAAGAAACCAACTTTACCGTAAATTGAAAAAATATCAACGAAAAGTTGACAAAATTCAAAAAACAATTGATTCTTTAGACGCTATTTTATTAAGAGCTGTTCGCATTAATTTATTAGAATAATAATCAAACATCTTTTTTCAATCATTTTTCTAAATTATACAATTTTTTTATACCTACTGTCATGAATTCCTAAGCCGACCCTGTATACGCACGCAATCAACTCGTGACCGAAGCAACGCTGACGTGTGGAAACAGCCGGACCGTTCTCGAACGTCTGCCGCTGATTCACTCGAAACATCTGGAATGGCAGCGGAGTGCCGTTTAGTCATCTTCGCGAAGTCTCTAGCATTTTCCAGTAGCTTAGTTAGACTAATATAAATAGACGACGTATCAGCGCCGAGTTTAGTTTAATATAGAACGTTGTATTGAAAAGTAAAAGTGTAAGAAATAAATACAATTCTAATTTATTTCTTACACTTTTACTTTTCAATACAACGTTCTATATTAAACTAAACTCGTTAGTGTTCAAATATTATATAAATTAAATAGTACGTCTAAAATAAATTGTCAATAGTGTTTTTAAATAAAGTTTAAATAAATTAGACTTTCGTCACACTACATTTTTCTCATACCTAAAACCTCAACCTCCGAGGAAAGTGCCAAGTTTTCAAAACCAAGTGTACATAACCCAGTAATCCCAAAATTACTTATATCAGGGAAATGTATAAAAAAAGTGATTTAAAACAAGAACAATTTAGTGATAATACAATCATTGATGATATGGAAACCACTTTGTGCCAGCAAGAAGATATTATAGAAGAGCAGCAATCCACAAATGCCTATTTAAATCGTTTAGAACAGATTATAACAGACACTAAACAATTTGTTAAATGTAAGCAAGAAAAAAGAAACCAGCTTTACCGTAAATTAAAAAAATATCAAGGATGAATTCAGAAAACAATAGATTCCTTAGATGTCATGTCAGTAAGAGCAGTTAGAATATATTTTTATTATTTGATTGATTTTTCATAGCAGCATTTCATATTTTGTTTTCAAAAGGTTTTTATACTTTGCGAATTAAATTAGCTTTTTTTCTTTAGAAGCTTATTGTATGTTGTTAAATAAATTGTTTTTTTAACCCATAAAACTTTGATTGTTTAATCTAATGTCATTTTGATTGTTTAATCTAATGAATGTTTAATAGAACATCACTAATTATCTGTATTTTAGCCATTATTCGTAGTGTGGTAAAGTTATTAAAATGTTATTCACAACAATAATACTAATATTTTGTTTTTCAAAAGGTTTTAATACTTTGTGAATTAAATTAGCTTTTTTTCTTTAGAAACTTATTGTATATTGTTAAATAAATTGTTTTTAACTCATAAAACTTTGATTGTTTAATGAAATGTCATTTTGTATTTAACCCATTATACAAAAAGTAATTAAAATTTTATTCCACTTAACTGTCTTTTTTTTTTCTGTACAGAATTGTGTGTTAAAAATTATATAAACATCTAAATGTGTGTTTAGTTAACAAGTGTTTAAAAATACTTAAAACATATTGACCTAACCTAAAATTATAACGGACTTACCAAGTAGGTACCTGCAGAATTATAAACACAAAAACACTAAACAAAATACTGATTTTTTTTACTATTACATTCTAAACCAACAGACACAACCGTTTTTTAATTTCACAATATATTAAAACAAAGCGAGAACACATTTGCAAAAATAAAAACGAAACTAATGCTCGAAAAAGTAAATTATTTCTAAATAATACAGGTCTGAATGATCACAAACATAATAACTTTGAATACAGTTTACAAAATGAATTCTTCTAAAGTGTTGAAATTAATGGATAGATGTCGCTATTGGTACCATTTTCAAAGTATTATTTGATATAATGATGTAAATATAGATTGCACAAATATTTTTACATCGAGAGGGTGTTTTGTGGTGTGTTATTGAAAATTTGTTAGACATCACCAAAAATACAAAAACTTTAGTGTTGAAAAGATAGATGTCATTCTAGGTATCATTGATTCAAGTTACAATACAATTTTTGTTATTAAGGTTTACAGAGCTCAAAATATAGGTGTTTTACTTGACTTATGACTCTTTAGTGTGACACTTAAAATTAAGGGAAATTAATTATATTTCAAACTACAATAAAAAGTTTATTTTAAATATTTATTTACATAAAATACAATGTGTGGTCAAACAATAGGTAAATAATCTATCACCACAAGCGTACAGTGAAAAAGATAATCTAAAAGTTTATAAACATCTGCCGAAAAGTGTTCTGAGTGATGGTGGGGTGAAACGTTCTCTTCAAAGTGTCTCATTACTTCATAAAAACAATGATTGCATAATTTTGATCCTACCACACCATAGTAGTTTTGAGTAGCACATAATGTTTCTTCAAATTGATAGTTCATCCACTTCACATTATTTATAACACTAACGTTATTTACCTTAATGTCGATGTCCAAGGAATCTAGTTCAATAAAATCAACATCTTCCAAATCTGAATCATTTTCAGACGATGAATTGGAATCTGATATTGGATTTAAATCGAAGACAAAACTTTCCTCATCTGATGGTAGTTCATCATTACCATTATTATCCATAACGAAATCTGAAACAGTAGAATTATCATCTGAATGATTGACCCAACCATCCATAACAAAATCGGGGATAATATGATCATCACCCATCTCAGCATCATTCAAAATTAAATCGGAGACTGCGTGATTGTCATCACCGTCCATTTTCACTCATAATATTAGCAAATTATTTTATTCTTATATAATCCAAAACTTCTCCCACTCTAACAATAAATCTGTTTTACATAGTTACCATTACCACACCTAAACGGTTTGACTAGATTTTCAGTAAATAACCTTTAGACGCATGTCTAGACAGAACAACCAGTTTACTGACCATATATCTAAACTGGTTGGACTGGAAATCCAGTCAAACCGGTTTAACAGGATTCCTAGTTAATGACCTTCAGACATGTGTCTAGACAGAACAAACCGGTTTGAAAGACTATTAATGACCCCTGTTAACATTAAGATACACGTCTAGACCTGTTTAACCGCTTCTGCTGACCATTTATGAATCAGGTTCCACCACTACTATTAAAGCAGTCAGTATTCTGTGAGTTCTTCAGTTTTTCTTGCAGTGTACAAAGTGTGGTAAACTATTTTCAAACTCATATACTCTAAAGAGGCATTTACTTGAATTTTGTGCAAATCGTGAAACTTGTGTGTTCAATTCCAAAAAAGAGACTAAAACTAATAGGAATTGAAGATATGGATAGTAGTGTCACCAAACTTTCACATGCTTTTAAAAGTCGTATTGCTTCATACAGATTCGCTAACATTAGTGAAAACAAAATCAGTTTTTTTTTAATAATATTAAACAAAAAGTTTAAAAAAAAATCAGTGATTTATATTACAACAAGAGCTCAAACAAAAAATCTCGAAAATGAATGCTTAGGTAGTTTCAGTAAAAATTCTGACAAAAGGATTGATCACCCTGGAGTTATAGAATTATTGAAACGCCCTAAAAATTCTTTTTGTCTAAATCCAATATCTATGACAGAATTAAAAAATATTAAAAAGAGTAATAAATGGAATTATATCATTAGGAACTTAATGTATAATAAAGATTCGCGAATAATATATTTTAATCAGGATCCTCGATCAACATCAGACCTAGGTACTATGTTGAGAGACCTGAAGCATATTTATGATAAATATGAAATTCCGGAATTAGTTATTTTAAAAAATAAGAAAAGTGCACAGTTTATTGAAAATATTTTAAAATTCTCAAATCTTATAAAGGATACCGGTATCAAATTGTCTATAATAAATGATTTAGAAAATGTCATAGATCTTGAAATGCAACAAATTATATTAAATGATTTTCACATTCTCCCTACAGGAGGACATGCAGGGATAAATTGAATGTATAACAATATCAAAAAGAGATATTTTTGGGGAGGTTTGCGTAAAGATATCGAAACTTTTGTGAAAAAATGTGACGATTGTCAACGTTATAAACATTCTATATCAAATAAAGAGCCAATGACTATCACTACTACAGCTTCCTCGGGTTTTCAAAAAATTTACTTAGATTTAGTTGGTCCACTCCCACAAATATATTTTAACTTTACAGTGCGAATTAATGGAAGCATATCCATTAAAAAATAAAGAAGCGCACACCGTGGCTCAGGTTTTGGTAAATAACTTTATTTTAAGGTATGGTATTCCAAATGAATTGTTTCAGATCAAGGTACAGAATTTCTGGCATGTATCTTAAAAGAAATTTGTCAGTATTTACAAATTAAAAAGCTTAAATCAACAGCATACCACCATGAGACTCTAGGTGCTCTTCAGAATTCTCATAAAAATCTAGGAGCATATTTGCGAATTCAAGTTTCTAAATACAGCAATGCATGGAGCACATGGATACCTTACTGGTGTTTTGCTTATAACACGACGCTACATACCGAAACCAAGTACACGCCTTATGAATTAATTTTTGGGAAGCTGGCTAAATTGCCCTCAAATTTAATAGACCAAATAGACCCTATTTATAATTTTGATGATTACCCTCTCGACCTAAAATATAGATTGCAACAAGCATGTAACGATGCATGCAAGAGTAAATTTAAATATTTCTAAAGCTAAAAGAAAATCTACGTATGATTTAAATGAAAAACTTGTAAAATATAAAATGGGAGATAAGGTTATGTTAAAAAATATTGGTACCAATAAGTTAGATCCCTTATATAAAGGTCCCTTTGTCGTTATAGAAGAGAAATCTCCAAATATTACTATAAGGATTGGAGACAAACATGTTGAAGTGCACAAAAATAGAGTTAGAATTATATAATTGTTAAAAAAAAATTATTTGTAGATAAATATATTTTTTTTTTCATTTTCCATGGGAGATGTAATAATATAAGTACTTTTATATATTATCATACTATATATAATTTTTGTAGTTGTTATAGTTCTTTGAACTTGGATATAATTAGGTTAAGGAATGTATTTTATTATTTAATATTATATTTTATAATGTGTTGATTCGACACTTATTTCGACGACGTAACAATTGTGTAGGTTCGTTGAAATAAGTGATCGAAGCATAAAGGATTCAATAAATATCTTTCGTATAATCGAGTTGATTTTTATTTGCTATTAATAATACATGGTGACGTAAAACATCCAAAGACTAGTACCATCACACAGGCTTCCATTTGTTAATTTGAATATCGCATTCAAAACATCTAACATCTTCTTTACCAATGTAGTGAAATCCAGCCAGTGCCAAGTCTATTGGGGATACATTACCAGTCCAATTCTCAAATGACTTTAGTCTGTGATCAAACGATTCCAATAGGTGTGAGTAATCGTCAGAGTGCATTGTAACTTTGTAGAACAAGTCTATTGTACTTGCTTTAAATACATTTTAAAAGTGGTGGGGGTTAGATAAAACATTTTAACGTTTTTTAATTTTATTGCATCATAAAATTACTGTATAAAAAAACATTTGATATGGCACAAACGCCATTATTTTTAGTATGATAGAAACTTTGGATTCCATTGGTTGAAGTGCGGTTGTTCATCAAACTCGTAAACTGGTACTTGAGAATATTTTTTTATGTAATTTGCTTTTTCCATTCCCTTAACATAAATCATATCAGTTTTTTCTGATAAAAATTTTAGGATATTACCAAATTGGTTTACTGGAGTGGAACCAATCCAATCAATATAATGGCAATTTTCATTAACCAGATTGCTTAACGGTGCAGATTAGGAGAGAGTAATCTTAGAGGAAATGGTGGTTTGAACACATAATGACATATGCGAATACCATCGAAAGCAGCAAATTATTTTACCATAAATTTATTGTTTTCCAATTAAAATCCTTGTACATCCACAAGTTGTCTCATAGCTTTAATTTTTGAAATTTTTTGATAATATTTTGCATTTGTATGTAGAATTCGATATCTTGTTGAAGTTTCCTTAAATCGCGCAATTGACTATCAAGTCTTTGTTCAAAAGTCATATTGAATGAATTAAATATTCGTGACGGGGTTTTATAGCTATATTTGCACATGTGCATTAATGCTGTTTAACAATCTTGGTTGTAGGATTATATGAAAATTGTTTTTCATGAAGAATAAGACAATATGCTGAAATATCTGCCGATGTTGGTTCATTCGTTCCAAATTCAATTCTTAATACAATACTACCCGCCTGTAAAACTTCTTTTTGTCTTGAACAGTCAATATGAATTAGTGGTGCATTATTTTTAAAATCGACTTGGTTATATATTGGCTGATTCAGATATAACTTCAGATATAACTTTCTTGAAAATTTGCAAACATTTCGTACAAAGTAGCAAATTTATTATTATCAAAATCCAAGTTTAAATCATTATATGGATATCTTTCCGAATTTAAAAATACTCTGATATTGTTAAGTTTACAATGATCGAACTTACTCATGTCGCTTAATATTTGACTTTTTCTATTTTTTTGAAAACCAATAATTACATGCCTCGGTGTCTCTACCTTTGAACTTGTTTTTACTACCCATGTATTTAATTTTGAAGAACTTAGGGATGGATATTGTATCATTTGCCAAGATCGAAATTTAATTGGTAATTCTTTATTGCTTTTACTAATATTAGTTAGTCGAAGTTGTTGACTTAAGCTAGGTTTTATGTGTGGTACTGACCAATATAATCGATTTAATTCAATTTTTGGATTTTCAGTTTTATCGGGACTTATTACACGATCGATGTCATCACTTGATCGAATCAATACTAGTTCTTGTTTCATATTTAAAATTATTTTTTTATAGTCTTCAAAAAAACCTGATAACATTTTCAATGGTATGCAAACATTAAAGTTCTCATTTTTATCTACTAATATTTTTTCAGTTTCTACAGTCATAACACCTTTAGAATATGTGGCAATTGTTTTTAGTTCTTTAGGATACCACCCAGCATTTTGCATTAGTACACTTTCGTTTTCATTAAGACTTAAATAATTTTTTATTGTTGAAGTTAAACCCAGGTCTCTTACGGAATCTATTACGACCCCATTTAATTCATAACGTAGCTCACGAAATAAAAATGCTATTGCGTTGTTAATAAATTTTAGTTTAGTTGGTACATTTCCTGCATCAGTTAATAACTTTCCTTCAATATATAAAAAACTTTGTGATGGTAGTGTATAAGAATCAAACTCTTGAATGGGGATTCTAATCTCATCGTTGTAATTTAATTTACCAGGAATAAATGGTTGATAATTATGAAATTGACATTCTTCAATACTGGTGTCATTCATATATTGACCTGTTACATTAAGAATATCCATTATATTAGGACTTTAAATCCTAGAGAAGTTAAAAACTTTTTATTACTAGATGTTATTACCGCTATTGGTTTCGCGATACTAATAGTTCTTCTGATTTGGTAATCTTATATAGTTTTTATATGGGTGGGAAAATTTTAAACCATTATACTTTTCTAATATGAAGAGTAACGGTAATCTCTTCTTCTCGAAAATTTATTAGATCTCCGGTTTGATCAATAATTTTAACAGTAAGGTTGTTGATCGTCTTGACGCTTACGGGATAATATAAAAAATTTTGAGGTGACTCCACTATTTTAAACCCACTGGGCACAGTCGGAAAAAATTGATGTATAATATGAACCGGTTTTCCATTTAAATATGAACCAGCAGCAATACTACAGTCAATACCTATAGAATTTACCTTTAAAATTTTAATGGGGTGATTTGATGTATAACTGTTACCTGGGTCAAGCCTTTTGCTATCGAAACCAAATACTTTTGCAATCGAATTAGGGTTATTAAAAGAAATAATACGATTACTTGATAGAGAAATGTTTGATTTATTAATGTCTTGAGCATTTTCATCTACGTCATGCATATATGTTTGTTTAAAACATGTATGAGTTCTTCCAATTCATAAGCACCAACTTGTACTTTAAATGTATTAAGTTTCTTTTTGTCAACCCATACAAATAAATTATTGCTTTCATCGATATTTGGAATTGTGTTAAAACTGTTAAAACTAACTAACCCTATTTCATAATCAATATTCTTTTCTAAATAAATTGCAGGGTTCAAATCATAACTCAAAATTGAAGAATTGCCCGTCAGTGTGAAAGAGAAAGCCATATTAACCCAACCAAGAAATCTCTTATAATGAAAAATTATTTTAATTATATTGATTATATAGGAAACCTAAACAATAATGACCACATTTATAGGAATTTTTTTGAACTCTATCATAATTATAAATTATATTCACATCGCCATTACTATAAAAATATTTAATTAGTTCTAATGGAGGTGATAAATTTCCAAAACTATCAAAATATACAACATTCCTATTTTGTTTGGTATATGTAGTCCAGTTTAAAATACCTGATTCATTTTTATGGATTCTATGTGGTAATGAATATCTCATAAACACTCCTCTAAAGTGAGGTATTTTTAATATTTTTACAAATTTTTTAAATCAATGTTGGTAAGTGCTCGCTGTAGTAGTATTAGTTTTTTGCCTTTTTTGATTTTTTTTTATATTTTCTTTTTGATCGCAAGCCCTTTCCTTTATATGGCCTTTATTATAAACATTTTCCTATAGTTTCCATTTCTAAATTGTGGCGTTTTTGCTCTTCAAGTTGTTGTCGATTTGTTTTGGCATCAGTTACAGCCTTGGCAATTCCAGCACCCATGCCTCCCAACCCTGCCAACGCAGATATAATAGGGATTAATAAAGGTAAAAATCCACCTTTTTTCTGTGTTTTTTTTTTAATCGTTTTCTTATACCCATTTCAAATTTTCGTTTACCTTTCATCGCAGTTGTCACAAACCGTGCAGCTGTTTTTTCACCTAGCGTCTTTAGAATTAACTCTCTCCCAAGCTCTATGTTGTAATATTTTATTTGCTCGGTGTCTAGTTTTGAGATCTGTATTTTGTGAATATGCTATATCGTGTTCTTTGCAGGCCTCGTCTAATTGATTTATACCTTTATCACCTCTTTGTAATCTCTTATCAAGTTGAGTGCCAGGACCACAGTAGGAATACCCCGGAATATGTAATTCAATTGGTAGTTTGTTTATCAAAGAATTTAGTAGTAGATAGACAACCTATGTATGGGACCACATAGGGAATTCAACGTGTAAGAGTGAGAGGTACATATTCAATGAATAAGAGTGAGACAGACGGTCTGAGAGGAAAACGGGGTAGTGGGGGGGAGTGGGGGGATTACATTTCGTCGAATAGAATTTTTGCGTAGTGGTAAAGCCAAAAGGGCCTTAGCGTATATCTTC
Organism: Psylliodes chrysocephalus; assembly: GCA_927349885.1. NCBI lineage: Eukaryota > Metazoa > Arthropoda > Insecta > Coleoptera > Chrysomelidae > Psylliodes > Psylliodes chrysocephalus. The sequence continues at coordinate 533,237 of OV651833.1, forward strand.
ACTGCTATTGGTCCGATTTAAATGGGGAAAACGGCATTACGTAGAGATCGTAGTATAGATTAACATACAAGAGAAAAATCATGCGCAATGCCATAAGGACCTTAGCGTATATCTCAGCTATCGTTGGTCCGATTTAAACGGGAAAAAGGGGGTTATATAGAGAGAGGGATATAGAATAACATACAAGAGAAAAATCATGCGCAATGCCACAAGGACCTTAGCGTGTATCTTCACTGCTATTGGTCCGATTTAAATGGGGAAAACGGCATTACGTAGAGATCGTGGTATAGATTAACGTACAAGAGAATTTTTGCGTAAAGCCAGAAGGGCCTTAGCGTATATCTCAGCTATCGTTGGTCCGATTTAAACGAGAAAAACGGCATTATGAAGATAACTCAGTATTGATTGACGTCGAAAAGAATTTTTGCGTAGAACGAAAAGCCAGAAGGGCCTTAGCGTATATCTCAGCTATCGTTGGTCCGATTTAAACGAGAAAAACGGCATTATGAAGAGAGCGTGGTATAAATTAGCGTACAAGAGAAAAATCATGCGCAGTGACAGGACAGAAGGACCTTAGCGTATATCTCAGCTATCGTTGGTCCGATTTAAACGAGAAAAACGGCATTATGAAGATAACTCAGTATTGATTGACGTCGAAAAGAATTTTTGCGTAGAACGAAAAGCCAGAAGGGCCTTAGCGTATATCTCAGCTATCGTTGGTCCGATTTAAACGAGAAAAACGACATTATGAAGATAACTTAGTATTGATTGACGTCGAATAGAAAAAGCATGCGCAGTGACAAGACAAAAGGACCTTAGCGACTATCTTTGCTACTATTGGTCCGATTTAAACAGGGAAAACTGGGGGTTGTGGGTAAACACTCTAACTCAAAAAATATTTCTAACAACATGTTTTAACAGCAATTTCTTTAATAGCACACTAAACTACACTACATATTGAAATTTTAGAGCTACAAGCTGAATGGTCACGTGGTTGACCTAATATATGTTGTAAAGCGTTATTAGATACCTAAGGAGTTTATTGGTACCGTCAAACTTCTTATCGCATTTTGATCTGGAGGAAGTTTAGTTATAGACGCTATATGAAAAATTTTGATGACATTGCATTCTATTTGCTTCACAATATACACTAGAGGTTTTGTTTACTTGACCAAATGTCTTTTCAAGGTCAAAAAGGTTGTATCTTTGCATCTAAAACACCTACAAACAAACAGACTTCAGATTATTGATTCATAAGTCAAACAGATTAGTTTGATATCTAACCAAACACTCTAGCTCAAAAAATATTTCTAACACCATGTTTTAACGTCCTAATAGCATACTAAACTACACTACATATTAAAATTTTAGACGTTTCGTTACGTTTCGTTACGTTTCGTTTCGTTACGTTTCGTTACGTTTCGTTACGTTTCGTTACGTTTCGTTACGTTTCGTTACGTTTCGTTACGTTTCGTTACGTTTCGTTACGTTTCGTTACGTTTCGTTACGTTTCGTTACGTTTCGTTACGTTTCGTTACGTTTCGTTACGTTTCGTTACGTTTCGTTACGTTTCGTTACGTTTCGTTACGTTTCGTTACGTTTCGTTACGTTTCGTTACGTTTCGTTACGTTTCGTTACGTTTCGTTACGTTTCGTTACGTTTCGTTACGTTTCGTTACGTTTCGTTACGTTTCGTTACGTTTCGTTACGTTTCGTTACGTTTCGTTACGTTTCGTTACGTTTCGTTACGTTTCGTTTCGTTACGTTTCGTTACGTTTCGTTACGTTTCGTTACGTTTCGTTACGTTTCGTTACGTTTCGTTACGTTTCGTTACGTTTCGTTACGTTTCGTTACGTTTCGTTACGTTTCGTTACGTTTCGTTACGTTTCGTTACGTTTCGTTACGTTTCGTTACGTTTCGTTACGTTTCGTTACGTTTCGTTACGTTTCGTTACGTTTCGTTACGTTTCGTTACGTTTCGTTACGTTTCGTTACGTTTCGTTACGTTTCGTTACGTTTCGTTACGTTTCGTTACGTTTCGTTACGTTTCGTTACGTTTCGTTACGTTACGTTTCGTTACGTTACGTTTCGTTACGTTTCGTTACGTTTCGTTACGTTTCGTTACGTTTCGTTACGTTTCGTTACGTTTCGTTACGTTTCGTTACGTTTCGTTACGTTTCGTTACGTTTCGTTACGTTTCGTTACGTTTCGTTACGTTTCGTTACGTTTCGTTACGTTTCGTTTTACGTTTCGTTACGTTTCTTAACGTTTCGTTACGTTTCGTTAAGTTTCGTTACGTTTCGTTACGTTACGTTTCGTTACGTTTCGTTACGTTTCGTTACGTTTCGTTACGTTTCGTTACGTTTCGTTACGTTTCGTTACGTTTCGTTACGTTTCGTTACGTTTCGTTACGTTTCGTTACGTTTCGTTTTACGTTTCGTTACGTTTCGTTACGTTTCTTAACGTTTCGTTACGTTTCGTTAAGTTTCGTTTCGTGGTCAAAAGGACCTAAGTCTCGACGGCATGTCACCAGGTGCAAAATGGTCAAAAGGATCTTAGGTAGACAAACGGAATGATAGACAGACAAAAATACAGATAAAAGGACAGGCAGACGGAAAGAGGAGACATCAAAAGGATCTTAGGTAGACAAACGGAAAGATAGACAGACAAAAATACAGATAAAAGGACAGGCAGACGGAAAGAGGAGACAAATATACGGTAAAAGATAAAATCATAAAAATTCGTATCTATCGCTAAGTAAGTAAACAATGTCAAAATGCTAGGAAGGGGGAAACCAAAAAGGTATAAACTTTGGAGGAAAAAATACTAAGAAATCATACAGAGAGCAGTGAAGACCTAAGATGATGTAGAAGCCACTGAAGAAGAGAGAGAGAGCGAAACGTTGAAAACGGGACACAGTCGGATATTCGTAGAAAATCAAAGAAATCCATGGAAAATCATAGACACCCTCCTTAAAATTTATTGTTACGAGAAGCCAAAAAGGCCTAAACATTGAATAATACTTAGAAATTATGTAGAGAGCAGTACAGGCCTAAGAACAAAAAACTACTGAAGAAGAAGAAGAGGAAGAGTGAAACGTTAAAAGGGTGATATTTGTAGAAATTCATAGAAAAAAGAATGGAAAATCGTAGAAATCTTTAAAGAGAAGAGAATTTTTGCGTAGAACGAAAAGCCAGAAGGGCCTTAGCGTATATCACGTGGTTCGATTTAAATCTTTGGGAGCACCCTAGTCCAACAACCAGTCCAACCACCTGAAATATCATATTCATCCTAAAAGATCATAGACAAAATGGATATTGATTTGCAATAATATAGGACATTCTGTATCATACATTTATAAAATATAATATAATTTTAAACAATACATATATCGTCCAACAACCGGTCCAACCACCTGAAATATCATAGAGATCATATACAAAATGAATATTGATTTGCAATAATATAGGACATTCTGTATCATACATTTATAAAATATAATATAATTTTAAACAATACATATATCGCCGATAACAGGCCACAATTGTTGAAACTTTAAAATTTATAGGAAAATTATCAAACACCGAAACCAAATATACCGGAAAAGCATTTCCGTGAAAAAATGATAAATTATTATCTCAAACCAAACTTGTAAAGTTAGAATTTTTGATAGCAAAATTCTCAGACCGCTAAAACCGTATTAACAAGAAAAATATATCTCTTGTTGGTGAACTTGGAAATTTCTAGAATTATCGTCTGATACTACGAAATTATAAATAGCCCCAGAATTAGCCATTGTTTGTCAGTATTGAGCAAGACGCTATACAGTGAATACTTATAGTTTTGTGTATTAAGGTAGGAAATATATATTGATTTTTTCACTCTCTTTATCCCAAAAATACTCTTTGTTTTTTAAATTCGAAATTGTGAGAGACTATTGCTGTTTTTTTTGATATTAGATCAGTTATTTTTGAGAAAACGAGCTTCATTTTTATTTATTGATTTTTATGAAAATACATTTGTGAAATAGAAACTAAAAGATTGTTCTTTAATTAGATAAAGCCGACAATCAACTGTCAATCATCCGCCAATCAACTACAACTATAGATCCAATCATCCGTTAATCAACTACAAGTATAGATCCAATCAACTGTCAATCATCCGTCAATCAACTATAAGTATAGATCCAATCATCCGTCAATCAACTACAAGTATAGATCCAATCATCCGTCAATCAACTACAAGTATAGATACAATCAACTGTCAATCAACTACAACTATATAGATTAGCTGCCAATCTTCCACATCATCCTTTTAAAAGTAAGTAAGTAACTTATAGTGCTTTTTTTTTTTAAGTAACGCTTTATACATAGATTTTTTTATTTTTCTGTTAATAACTTTTAAAACTATTATAGATGAACTTAAGTGAACTCAACAAATGTTCCTTAATTGGAGAGAAAGCAAATAAGCCAGTTGTGAAGCTGAGTACTCTACCTTTGGGCATTCCGCACACCATCTTAGCAGCCAAAATTACCAAAGGAAAATTTGGGGAATCAGTGCTAGTAGAATTGGACCACGCAGTGACCTTTTTGCCAAATAGAGTAACGGAACTATACCGGCCAAGCATCAAACATTTCACGGCATCAAGATACGCGATTGTCTATAGGGGTGCAGTAGACACTGGCAAACCACAACCAGCGGCATCTTTCGAAATTATCGAAAATTAAGGAGCAAGAAAAGGGTAAGCGATTTTTTTTTTAAATATTTTTTGTTTGCCAGTGTTAAAATGAATCCTTTTAATGTTATTAAACAATCTAGTAATATACTAGCGGCTATAAAAAAACTTAGGAAAATTTTATTCGACAATTTTACAATTAAAGATGCGGAGATTTGGTTAAAACGATTACAAAGGCAGATTACATCGTGTAATAAAGCAATTCGTAGTAGACGGCAATATAATTTATCTATTGGTGCTCTACGTAAATTGGAAACTAATGTGGGACATTTTAAACATTTTAGAAAATTAATTTTGAATACACATATTGGTATGGGCATACAATCAAAATTGGGGCAACGCGTAAAATGGGCTAATGTAGAATCTAGTTTTAAAAGTAGAGTTACAACTGGAATTATAGTTAATTTACGTCATAAGGACTTAGATACATTTTTGGATGATTGTGTAGTTATTTTTAAAAATAAAATTAATAAATTTTTAAAAGCAAATCAAGCACTTAAAGTTAATACTACATTTTGTGGCGAATTCATCAAAAAATCTAACGATAATGAGATTTTAGATTTAAAATATTTCAATACTAAAAATGCTGTTATTGATAAATCGACTGAAATAACAGAGTGGTTTAGAGATAATGTGCAAGATAAAATTTTAAATAAATTGTCGGAATTTTCGGAGAAAGATAGTGGGTGGGCATTAAGTAAAATCGTATCATTAGCAATAAACGTAAATAAATATGAAATGGGAAACGGGTCGTAGTTTTGACACACTTCCCTGGGGCCATTATAGTATCCCTAAAGAATGAATCATTTTTCTTTATTTTAGATATGAAGCAGCCCTCAAAATTAGAAAAATTGTGTATAAAGACAATTTGTGAAAACATTAATAACCTAGCTACATTTATAGATCAATCTCCGCTACCGTGGTCAGTAACGTGTGATATTGCTAATAAATTTGTTGATTGGAAATGGAAAGCACTAAATGTTCAAGCAGAACTCGGTCCATATACTAACTTAGAGTATATCGACTGCAAGAAATATTTATCTTCAGCTGAGCGAAATACGGTGTTGTCGCTTACTGATTGGGAGCATAGTTACGATGAGGATGAATATTGTTTGTGGGTTTCATATTATAAAATTCATAACTATAACATTAACATTTGCAAATCATGTTTTGAGATTTTACTAAAAGCCCATAAGCATAACGATAAATCATTATTTGTCGTTTTCGATCATTTTCACGAACAACAAGCTACAGAGTCTCTTTTGTCAGATATATATCAAGTACCATTTTACTGGTGTCAAAGTTGTTTTAATTATGTAATTTTTAAAATCAGGTGTAATGAATCATGTATAAATGCACTACATACGTCTCCTAAAAATAACAGATTTATAGATTCTGATGAAAGTGAAACTGAAATTGATGAGTTTTCTGGATTTTATTTTTCAAGAAACACTGGTAAATAAAAATATTTTAAAAAAAATCGCTTTATATCCTTTTTTCTTATGTAATTTACTTTCGTTTTTTTTTCTGTATAGAAATATTGTCATATATTTAAATTTTTTCTGTAGATTTTAAGATATTTATGTAATATCTACAAAATAATTTTTTCTGTATATTATTTATGTAATATTCACAAAAAATATTTATACCATTTGTAACTAGATTTTTAAGTAATAAAAAAATATTTTTCTCCATTTTTGACTTTTATTTTTGAGTGGGTAAAAAAAAAAGCAGAAATCTTTAGTATTATTATTTTATTCATAAAAAGAAATAATTTTTGCTAACATAGTTTTCAATTGATTCAATATGCTATCATCAGGACATGGTACTCCAAACAGATTCCAGCTAAAGGTTCCTGCTTCTACAACTTTTCTTGTATATTCACTGTATTTATAGTAGGTATTTTGATAGAAAAAGTATATATGTCCATCTATATATCTAAATGCAGAAGTTAGATCTCCAGGAATTCCAGGAAACAGATCTCTTGTTCTTCCCCGATTAAGTATTTCTCCAGTTTCATTAAATTCAATGTATATATCATTGTTGTACAACAGGTACATCCGCCCGCTGTTTGTTTGAAATAGAGCATTAATAACTTTAATATTTTTAATTGGTAGATTAAAACTATGTTGAATGTTTAAATTAGGAAACCTTACTACGTACACCATTTGTTTACTGATTGTAACCAAGTCTCCAACAGAATTTTGAAAGATATGTGAAATGTTGTGAGATTTGAGCTCTCTAGGAAGGTAATCGGCAATGAGTTCTGATGTGAGTGGAATATGCATATCATTTAACTCTAATTTCCACAAAAAACTTTCGTGGCCTACATACATTCGATAACTAGGAAAGCTTTCTGCCGTTGCTAAAAACATGAAGTTAGGTATTTTAATATTACATAAATTTGTAGACGATTTTTGCGATGGAATGTTGGGCATTATATTTGACCCAGTTGTAGTTGTGGTGGTAGTTGGTTTTGTAGTTGTGGCGGTAGTAGAGGCGGTAGCAGGTTTTGTAGTTGTGGCGGTAGTAGAGGCGGTAGCAGGTTTGGTAGCGGTTTCAGTCATCATTTCCAAAATATTTGGAGGAATTTTAGCAAATTTTTGACGACTTCCATACAAGGATTCCATACCTATTACATCATCTTCATCGAGTGGCCTATTTTCTTCTTGATACCAAGGATACATAATTGCATTTTTATTACTACTATGTCCTAAACCAAGTGCATGTCCAATTTCATGAACAAGCACCATAAATAAGTTGTATTGTTCTTCAGGTGTTTTTCCATCTCCTATATACCACGGTTCTTCTTCATCAATATGAATCTCGATGCATGTGTCATTACTAGGAAAATACGAGTGAGCGAGTTTTCCTCCTGGACCATCAAACTTAAATGTACATTCATGATTTCCTTGACAATTAAAGCGAGTGTTATGATTCCTTTTTGTAACGAAAATCGCAATATCTGCGCTTGGATTAGGTATGCGAACATTTTCAAATGTTAGAGTAGTATTCTGCGCCCATATATCAAAAGCCTTCTTAGCTATTTCAAAATACCTTGTATGCCGTCCCGCTTGAGGAAAGTACCACTTTAAATGTTTTTTGTTCCATTTGGAATGTACAGTAAAAGAATTATCGCCCTGAGTACATCTAGGTCTATTTATTAAACGAACGGTTTCTTTGTTTAATTTTCCATCGACCGGAAGATTATTGATTTCTTGAAAATCTATCAATGCACTAGTAATATCAGTAAGACCATTTTCACTTTTATTTATGTAACCGAAATTTTGTAAATATGTCAAAGCATCATCTTGAGTTATAGCAGCAGCAGCAGCAGCAGCAGCAATAAATAATAAAGAAAGCACGTCTGTATTCTTAAACATTTTGAATGATAATGAATATGAAAATAAAAGAAAACTAGTTTTCAAAAATCATTTATTTAAATCATTAATTATAGAAATTTTATAAAAATAAATGTACTCTCTAAGAGCGTGGTTTAACAAATCGTTTGGAAGTATTTCACACATTGAAAATAACAATTGTACAGAGTCATCATGTGTTTTACAAAAATCGATAATATTATTATAATATAAACAGAAATTAAGTTCTTCTAATAAAGCCACTCTATTGGACACCAATTGTTTGTTAATTTCAAGAATTTCCTGCACTTCCTCTTTACACAAATAGTATTCAACGCCATGTTTCTTCACAACCAAGAATTTGATGTCGTCATAAACCAGTTGCGTAATCATACAATAATCGCCACATGAAAATGTTATAGGGTCATACTCGTCTGGATAATATGTAGGCAAGTCTTCCTCGAAAAAATCATCCATCTTTTGTCTGAGAATATCGACAAAAAAAGCCCATTCGAAAGTTCCAAAAGATATTTTAGTAGACCTAAAGTGTTGAGCCAAAATGATTGCTGGAGTAAACGATCTCGCTGGACTTATACCGCATCGAATGTCGTATCCTGATAACATATATGAGGTTTGAAGTAGGTAATGCATCTCACGTTTTGCAGCATCTTCATAGGATTGTACAATTTTGTCAAGTTCTGCAGAAGGTTTTAGCTTTTCGAAAAATTGATCGAATTCAGCATCAATATCATCCATAATATCACTATCGCTATCACTCTCGACTAATACTTCGATACCACTGTCTTGACTGCACATTTTTACTGATCGACTGCAAACAACTGAGAACGTCAAGCTTGATTTCTGCAATTTATACTTTTGCTCTCCCCACTTTTACCTATGAGTCTCCCACTTTTACATTCGGTAGATTGTACAAAAAGGTAGGTAGAAATTTGTTCGTGAACCTATACAAAATCATCGTTTTTGATCCAACTGTTACCTTTTAGCCCCAACCATTTAACGTACATTTTATTTCCTTTGCGTTTAAGAATCTTCTCCACCAAGTAGATATCAGGATTTGCGGTTTTCTGTAATTCTTCTTCGTAGAATGCGCCTTTGATTGGTGCACCCTCCATGTCCTCGAGAAGATACGTAGCGGGATTGGTTATCTTACATTTTGCAACTTTAAATAATTCTGTAGTCCAATTGGGCGTATAGCCTTTTTCAAAAACGTGTTTCGCTTTACTAATGCGTACAATGTCACCGACTTTAAGTTTTCTAGGCCCTGCAATTTTCAAGTGAGAATATTTTTGTTTCAAAATATATTTTTCGTTTGTCTTGTTTATCTGCGCAGGCTTACATCCAATCGTTCTATGTTTCGTTTCATTATATTCTTTTGTTAGGTTAGGTAAGGCATCAAGCCACTTGTATGTTCCAACTAAACTAAAGTATTTATATAATTTCGATTTTAAAGTTCTTATTGCTCTTTCGGCAATTGCAGCTTTGACAACACTGTATGAATTATAATGATTAATGTTGTATTTTTTCATTAAATTTTGGAATTTTGTATTAAAAAATTCGGTTCCTTGATCTGTTTGTAAATTTTTCGGTATTCTTTTGGAGTGAGCGAGAACATCGGCAAAAGCTTTCGTTATTTCCTCACCTGTCTTTGTCTTAAGTGGGCGTGTCCACATAAATTTCGAAAAACAGTCTATTATAACCATAATCATTTTGAAATTTTTATTTTGATGCGCATAAGGACGCATTTCAGCCAAATCCATTTGCCATAGATCATCCAAACCTTTAATAATTGTACGGCGTCTAGGATAGTTTTTACGAGCAGGTCTATGCAACTCGTTGACAAGCCATACTATTGAATAAAAGATTTAATGTTTTATAACGAATTTATTAAAAAAAAATTCTAAGAATGTGTAGTATTGGCGATTGCTTTAAAATTTGCATCCAAATCTAAAATCAATTGATTATCTTGCAACAATTGTTCAGTCAAATTATCTATTTTAATAATCATTTCATTGCGAATTGATTTCATATCTATATCATATAACTTAACGAATTTTTCGCTGATACTTTCAAGATCTTTTTGATGTGTTGATACTTGTTGCGTTACATTCGAAAGTTCACGCTTAATGTCAGCATCACCTATTTTAATCATATCACCAATTCTTTGTATTTCTAAAGATAATTTATCGTTAATTTGTTTAATAGTAGTATTCAAAGCATCGTTCATCTTATCTATATTTCTTTGATGAAGCAAGGCTACTTGTGCAAAATCCTCATTTAATGTATTTAATGTTTGTATTTTCAAAAACAACTCATGATTGCTTTTTTTCAACTGATCCTCCAATTTTGCGATATCGCTTCGAAGATATCCTTTATTGGTTTTAATCGCATCATCTACGTATTTTTTGGTTGCCATATGTTTGCCTGCTATAGGTGGATCTCTCGTGATGAATGCCTCAATGTCTCTAGTTTTATCTGCAATACCGTTTACACTGTCATTTAACTTGTCCAGAGTTACTTTGTTTATGCTATAATTATTTTTAAAACTGTTTTCCAACTGCCTTAATTTAAGCAATGGTTCCACCGCCTTAGAACTTTGTCTACGTCCAAACTTATCGAGACTCATGATGAAAATGATTAAATAATATGTAATGTACTCTAATATATGATATCTGCTTCTCGAAGTTCGTCGATTATGCTGACGATTTCGTTGTTTACCGAAGTATTTCCAGCATTCTTCGAAGCCATCAACAACTTCAATCGATCACAAAGTTCGTTGGGATCATCCCAATAAACATATTCTATAGGCTTCTTATTGTAAATTAATTGGTTTTTATTTAACATACCTTTACCAGAGTACTTGACGACGCCGATCCCTTTACCACCCTGTATAAACATAGGTTTTATTATATTTAAATATTTGTCTCTCCTTGTACCTTTCAAATTTCCTAAAGAATTTCGGTGTACCTTAGACATTTCTAAAAATTGTTTATAGGGGACCAAATCCTCCTTTGTATAACTAGGATCACTGTAGAAAATAAGCTGATATAATCCTGGTGTTCCCTTTGCATAATACCACTTTCCATCAGAATTTAGGATTTTTATACTTCCCATGTTTTTGTCAAAGTCTATACGCTTGTCACCTAAATACCACCAATCGTTTCCAGGTTCATAAATACATAAATACACGGGATCAATTTTATCATCTTTATTCCAAAAATCTTGAATGTATGGTTGACTCATTGGCGGATACTGTTCAAGGTATTGCTCAACTACTGCTGGTGCCATCCGTTCTTCAGAATGTTCAGGTTCATCAACTTCGCTAAATTCTTCACGGGTACTACCTCCATCATCTTCAACTATAGTGTCTATCGGTATGTTTTTTATTTTTTGGTGTGGCGATGAGGCTGTTTGTGGATTGAATGCAGAGAAATCCTGCTGATTTGTTAACTCTGTTTTCGGCTCGATCTTTGACACGTTTAACAAGTTATTTGAATTTTTTTGAATTTTTCTCAGAGGTTCGGCAATTGGTTTAAATAATCTATTAATAGATTCATCCTCCTCCGTTCGACCTAGTTTCAGAGCCAAGTACTTTCTTCGAATAGAACGTCTAAGTTCGGCAATTTTTCGTTTGCGAGCTGCATCCGTCGACATCTTGACGTCAAGTAATGAGTAACGTATGACACCTACATTTTTATATATTTATCAAAACCCTTACGATATCGGCCATCGTTAAGATCAAAGTCTTTTGCGATTACAAGAGTACCGTATCGATCGTTCCAACATTCAGAACATACCTTTTTGAAATCGTCAAAGGACATGTCAGGCGATACGTGTTCGTCAAAAATATGTTTAAGGTTAATCTCATCCTGTTTAAATACCACAATTACGTTACAGTTATCTCTCACCATCTGTTTTGGAACTTTAGAGTAAGTTTGACAGAGATATGCAGCATCGATATCTTTGTGTCGACACATGGAGTAATATTCACGAATTTTCTGCTGCCCATCGCATGCTACATCATCAAATATGAATATTGAATTTGGTTTAGCATCGTTGGGACTTAGAATTTCTTCGTTGTCTTTGAATGGGAAATAACCCACCTCCTTCATACCAGATAAAACTTCTTTCAGCAATTGGTACTTTGGTTGGTACAATGACTTTGAATAAACATAAACATTTTTGAATTTGGCTCCATTCGGATCGTAAAGAAGCGCCATCATTGCGTTCGTTTTCCCGCATCCACTAGGTCCACATATAATAGCACGAAACGAATTAGGTAATAATTTACCATGTTTACTTTCAGTTTTTTCCGTATTAAAATCTAAGTTGCTTATGGGCAACGTCTGAGTCTGTTGAACTACCTTCATCGTTTATCGTAATTTTATTGCGATACCCTATATATAAGCAAATTCACTAGAGTATGCATCATTCTAAATGTTGGTGTACGAGGGACAAGGTGTTCTCAATACTATTATCAACAAGTTACCGTTCGAACTTCATTTTCCGGGCTATAGGTACTGTGGACCCGGTACTAAATTACAAAAACGTCTTGCGCGTGGTGATCCTGGCATTAATCCTTTGGATACTGCATGTAAAGCACACGATATTGCATATTCTAAGAATCATTCTCTAGACGAACGCCATAAAGCCGATTGGGAACTTGAAAACAAAGCTTGGGAACGCGTCAAGTCGAAGGACGCGACTTTTGGTGAAAAATCAGCCGCTTGGCTTGTTACTACAGGAATGAAGGCTAAACGTAAAATGGGTGCAGGATTAGGCGACCAAGCTGTTGCTTGGATGCTTAAAGTGGCTAAACGAAAACTTGGGTTAGGAGCGATTACAGGAAAAGTAGGAAAATCTTTGAAGAAGAATCCTTCATCGGATCTGAAAAAGTCAGCCGCTCATGCGTTGAAAGTAGCACGAATGTTAATTAAAAAATCTGGAGGGCGAAAAAGTGTTAGAATTCCTAGGATAATTCCGATTCCAAAGAGCGGAGGATTCCTTCCTTTGATTCCATTATTTGCTGGTCTATCAGCTCTTGGTGCGTTATCAGGAGGCGCGGCCGGCATCGCCAAGACAGTCATCGATGCCAAGAATGCTCAAAAGAAACTTGAAGAAGATCAAAGACATAATAGAGCTATGGAATCTATTGGTAAAGGATTATATTTACGAAAAAACGCAAAAGGAGGATTGGGATTATTTTTAAAGAAACAAAAAAACTACCGTTGAAGCTACCCTCTAGACCTCTATACGATAAAGACTTGATTGCGTATGCTAAACGTTTAAAAATACCATATTTTCGTGGAGTTTTCATGAGAGATACTTTACCAAAGACATCTCACCGAAAAGAATCCGCCATTTTAAATTTAGATACGTCGAGAAATCAAGGAACTCATTGGGTAGCTTATAGAAAGATAAACGATATCGTAGACTATTTTGATTCATTCGGTAATCTAAAGCCGCCGAAAGAACTTGTTCGTTATTTAGGTAAAGCAAAAATATTTTACAACGACGATCCATATCAAACTTATAACCAAATTAATTGTGGACATTTATGTTTAAAGTTTCTATACAATGGAGGCCATACTAGCGTACACAGACGGAAAAAGGACGCTACAATCCCTTAAAGAAGATGAACTAAGCATACTTCCTGTCGACTATTTGATACGGCACGTTAGACCTGGAGAATTGTTGGATGTTTGGCACAAATTACCTAATGAATATAAATGTAATTTTAATTTACAAATTCGTTTACCTTGTTACGTACATTATAATAGGCCTGACGCTCAAACTCACTTTGATGGGCCTGTAGATGCGCAGGCTGATTGTCACGCTTGTAATTATTATTTAAAAAAATAAATGAATAAAAATTATAAATGTGTATATATATAAATCCTTACATCACTCATTCTACATCAGTCATGTTGTTAACTTTAACGAGTACCACTAACGAGTTCTCATTCGTTCCGCAGACCCCAATCATATTAAATCCTGAAAATTCATATTTTCTAGGATTGTTGGGGTTCTGTTCGTACAATTCAATACCCAATATTGATGGAGAAAAGTTTTACTATTATGAAAATAATAATCGAAAAAAATTAAAGATCATCGAAATTCCTACGGGGTGCTATGAAATTACGGACATCGAAAAATATATAAAGAAGGAACTGGAGGTGCGAACCAACAGCATTGACGAGTTTTCATTGCAGCCGAATAACAATACTCTCAAATGCGAAATATACTGTCGAAATCACGATATTTCATTTGTACAGGATGATAGTCTTGGTAATATTTTAGGATTTTCCAAGACAATTCTTGCTCCAGACCGAAAGTATGCATCGGATCTACCTGTAAACATTATAAAAGTATCTAGCATACACTTTGATTGTAACATTACTGAAGGAGCCTTCTACGGAGATAGACCTACGCATTCAATATACGAGTTCCCGATAATCGAAAATCCTGGATATCAGATTATAGAACGTCCACATAATCCGATATACTTACCTGTAAGTAGTAGCAGAGAAATAACAAACATAACTGTTGTGGCGCTTGATCAGCAGCAGAGACCCGTAAACTTTCGCGGTGAACTAAGTACTCTTCATTTGGAGTTACAAGAACGTTAAATGGGTTTAGTTATAAACACTTCTGCATACGTGACGTTGTCAGTACCAACCAGAGCTCCTCAGCGACAGGTCGTTATATCTACACAAAACCTAATATTTCTTAAATCGATTGGATTAAAACCTAAACGAAATGGGAAAACGCCAGCATGATGATGATGGTGATGAACCGGCGATGAAACGTTTTCGATTCGATGAAGGTGGTATCGATCCAAAATTCAACCTTTATAAAAAACCACGATTTGATGATACCATTAGAAAAGAAGAATATCGATCCTATAGTCCATACGTTAAATCGTTCAACAACAGCGACGTCATTGAATTTATCATAAATCAATCTGATGCATTTTTCGCAATGCCTGACACTCTATTGGAAATTAAAGGAAAATTGGAAATTACTGGCGGGGGAAAATGTGAATTAGCACCCAATTTTGGGGCGTTTCTTTTCGATAGCTGTTCCTACAGCGAATGCTCTAGAGAAATAGAAGTCGTTAGAGATCCTGGAATCGTAAGCACCGTACGAGCCTTAACATGCTATGGACCGGAATACAGTCGTTTCATGAGTATTGCGGGATGGAATTATCCTGATAACCCGCTTCTGAATGGTTCAAAACATTTCAATTTGCTTATGCCTCTTAAACACATTTTCAACGTTTTCAATGATTATACTATGATTACCTATGGTAGACAAACATTTCGTTTAGTTCGATCACGTAACGATAATGATTGTATCATTGTCACAGAGCAGCCCATAACCGGAGGTAGTGGTAGTGGTATGACCTCTACAACCGTTAAATTGATAATTGAAAGTATGGAAGTAAAAATTAAACATATCTTCCCTAATGACGAAATTAAAATTAAACTTATGGAACCCATCAAAAATGATCGCCCTATATTGATTCCGTTTAGAAACTGGGAATTAAATGAACTACCATCAATAACTAAAGATTCTAAACGAGAAATTTGGGCCGTAAAGACTAGTGCTGCCGTAGAACGTCCACGATATATATTAGTTTGCTTCCAAACTGACAGGCGGAATAAACTAAGTAGCGACCCCACTAAATTTGATAATGTTAACCTAACCGGTGTTAGAGTATCTCTAAACGGGGAATATTGGCCAAACGAACGAATGCTTTTAGATTTTAAAGAAGACGACTATGCTATTGCTCACTACAACTACACAGAATTTAATGCAAACTATATAACCGGTACACCGAAAACGGCTCTTCTAAACTATGAAGCGTTCAAACGCTACGCATTATTTGTGATTGATTGTTCAAAGCAGGAAGAGACCATGAAATCTTCTACGGTTGACGTAAAATTGGAAATAGAAGCAGATACAGGATTCCCCGCTAATACCAAAGCATATTGCATCATAATTCATGATCGTTTGATGGAATATCGTCCTCTTACGGAAGTAGTTAAGAGTATTATATAAGTCTCTCAGTCTCGTTTCTGTCATCATGAGGATCGCATTCGTTGACATCCAAGGCTTCTGCATCGACGGTATTTTTCATCCGAAGGAATTGAGTATCGCAATTGGTTGTAAACAATACCACGCTTTGTTCACACCGCCTACACCTTATTCTAACCTAAATACGCCTGATAGAATTAGCGCTAGATATGTTGAGAAACATATTCATGGGGTCAACTATTCCTCTGGAGACGTGGATTATTCCAAGTTAAACTCGATTCTGGAAACATATTTACTAAACCATGTTGATTGTATTTACGTGCGAGGAAGTGAAAAAGCCGAATTTTTACTAAAAAATTGTCACGTGTCACGTCCTATAATAGTAGATGTATGCAAGTTCGATGGAACCCCGTGTGCAACAGAAAAATTCAGTAGTGACTCCAAAACCTGCATGTACCACGCCAATGGATCATTTAAATGTACCCAGAAGAACGTCGAAAGTCTACGCCAATGGTTTCTTAATTGCATACCTTTGTAATTTTTTTTGTTATTAATAAATGATTATAAATGAAAAAAAGGTTTTTAATTGAAACCCCTTATTAATTTCATGCATTTATTTTCGTTTTACAAGAAGAATAAAATTTTTTATTTATAATTTTTACAATAATTTTCAATATTATAAACAAAGTAGATGATAGTGTTATACAACTAACTACATATAATTTAGAATATTTGGGCTCTGACATGTCACTCAAATCGATCGGTGGTGGTGGTGGTGGAGTCGTAACAGCATGCCAATCTTTGAATTCTCCTTCAGTGCCATCATTAAAAATCAATTTTAATTTGTATCTCTTTGCTTCATCGATTGCTATGGAAAACGTATTTAGCTTCATATTATTTACCACCGAGAAATTCATCTTTCGCCATTCCGTTTGATTATCAAAACGTATCGCCATCTGTTGTACGCCCAACGGTACATTGGTATACAGTACGTTGTTTAATATAGCCGTAAGTATAATGAAATTAGCCTTTAAGATGGCCATATTTGCGTCGGTTGGATTCTTCTAAGTGGTCTAGGATAATATCTCTCAATATCCTCCCAAAGACTTAAATTTGTCAAATCTCTTAAAACTTGTTTTTTATCTTCATATAATTTTATGTCTCTTCTTAGTTTTTGAACTTTTATACCAAACTCTTCAATTCTACGTCTATTCTCTTCGCTAGACATCTCAATACTGAATACTTATTTTACTTGTCGGGTGTAGGATACGCCTCCTCTCGGAGATCTGGGTTGTTAACCTTGACGCTTGATACTAGCAGAAACTAACCGTCAAACGTCAAACGTCAAACGTCAAACGTCAAACGTGAAACGTGAAACGTGAAACGTGAAACGTGAAACGTGAAACGTAAAACGTGAAACGTCAAACGTCAGTCGTCAAACTTTTCGGTGCACATACCCCCATTTAAATCGAGTGAAGATATACGCTAAGGCCCTTCTGGCTTTACGCAAAAATTCTCTTGTACGTTAATCTATACCACGATCTCTACGTAATGCCGTTTTCCCCATTTAAATCGGACCAATAGCAGTGAAGATACACGCTAAGGTCCTTGTGGCATTGCGCATGATTTTTCTCTTGTATGTTATTCTATATCCCTCTCTCTATATAACCTCCTTTTCCCCGTTTAAATCGGACCAACGATAGCTGAGATATACGCTAAGGTCCTTATGGCATTGCGCATGATTTTTCTCTTGTATGTTAATCTATATCACGCTCTCTTCATAATGCCGTTTTTCCCGTTTAAATCGGACCAACGATAGCTGAGATATACGCTAAGGCCCTTTTGGCTTTACCACTACGCAAAAATTCTATTCGACGAAATTTAATCCCCCCACTCCCCCCACTACCCCGTTTTCCTCTCAGACCGTCTGTCTCACTCTTATTCATTGAATATGTACCTCTCACTCTTACACGTTGAATTCCCTATGTGGTCCCATACATAGGTTGTCTATCTACTTTTAGTAAACCTTTTCCTTTTCGATGTGAACTCCGTTGTTGGTGCTTAACCATTGTGTTATTTATATACTACAACCCCACTATATATACCCTTAGTCTTCAACAGAATTCATTAACATGAGGGTTGAAAAACAACACATGACTCTACCAGTCAGATATCACGATTTAGTTGTTAATGATCAGAAACTTAATAAGCATGGATATTTGTTCGGTGGTGATTCTAAAAGATGTTTAGTTGTAGGCCCTAGCGGCTCTGGGAAGACAAATTGTATGCTTTCTTTAATTGAACACCCTAATGGATTAAGATTTGAAAATATATATGTCTATTCCAAAAGTCTTCATCAGCCCAAATATAAATACCTCAAAAATTTAGTTCAACCCATTAAAGAAATCGGTTATGAAGAGTTTAATGAACCTACAAATATACCTCAACCTAGTGAAATTAAAGAACATTCGTTAATTATATTTGATGATGTTGCTTCTTGTGATCAAAAGATTATTCAAAATTATTTTTGTTTTGGTAGACATAAACATACAGATTGTTTTTATATTTGTCAGACATATAGTGCAATTCCCAAACAGCTTATCAGAGATAATTCGAGCCTTTTATTAGTGTTTCCACAAGATATGACTAATTTAAAACACATTTACGATGATCATGTTAATATCGATGTCTTTTAAACAGTTTAGAGATATATGCTCATTTTGTTGGGAGAAAAAGTATGATTTTCTTACTATTGATAAAGGTTCTCAATTTAAATATCGGAAAAATGTTGATACTTTTATACGTATATAAAGAGATTTAGTAATCGAACAATTTAGTTAAAATGGATGAGCGCGTCGCGAAACAACTAATTAAAGCACGCCAAGCTTTGAAAAAGAAATACAAAAGCTTAAAAAGTGATATAACAAAATCACAAACTCATCTGGAAAAAACATATCAACCAATAACAGACCCCCGTAAACAACTAGTTTCAGTTTTGGGGAAACAAGAACTAATAATTAAACAAGAAAATTTAACACCGAAATCAGAAAAGTTCAGTTTCTTGCGTAAACCTCCGCGAAAAGATTATACTAAAATAGCATATTCTTCTTTTCCATCACCATTAAGTCAAACAATTAAACATGCTCCAGAACATGAAAGTACTCGTTTATATGAATCAGAGATTTATGAAAATCAACCAGACCAAACGTTTGAATATCAACCTAGAACCAGTGATGAGCAAATTGATGAATATATAGATGATACAATTAAAAGTCTACAAGATTTAACTACAAACTCACCTCCTTCATTTGTTGAATATCTGGATCAGTTTACAGCACCATTACCTAGAGAATATATTCTTAGAAATATTTCAGATATTGAAAATAAATTTGATCATGTTTTGGGGATTTACCATGATATGGAAACCGAAAAATTTCGTATTTGAGACTCTGAATTAAACATTGATGGTTCTGATATTGTAATAAAAGGTATTAAATATCCTGGAACATCAGGACTTTATGAATTACTTTTTTTAAAAGAACCGATTGCATATAAACAAACTGATGTTAATGAATATGTGGATATAATAAAAAGAACCAATGCTGCTAAAAGAAATAATGATTCATATTTACCAATTAAAAATTTTTTTAGGGATATTAAAGATAAATACAATTTTATTATTAAACCAAAGTTAGAAACAGGACCGTTTAGACGGAAAATTTCATCAATACCATCTTCATTAATGAGTGAAATAATGACAATGAGTAAAAAAATTGGAAAAGGAATGTTACAATATTCAAATAAACCAACCCATTGATTAAAAATATTTTGATAATTACAATGAGTTAATTGATCAACTTAGATTACTAGTAGCATCTCAAGTCGATGGAAATACTGGTGGTAATAATAATGAGATTGTATCAATCATTGAAGAGTTGAGAGAAGGAGGTATAATAGTATAAACACAATTAGATTTTTATCAGTGTAACAATGCCAATCAACAAGTTTCGTGGTCACTTTTTAAGTAATAAAACCAATGTTTTAAATCTTACTTCTCCATTTTATATTTGCGAAGCAGTTTCATTTCATAGTAAATGTTTTATTAGATTAAAAGGAGTTAAACGAATAAAGAATAATAAAGAGTTTTAAATTTTGGATAATCAAGGAACTGCTTTTGTTTTTCCTATATCAGGTAAAATCGAAACTTGTAAACACTATAGTGCTGATGGTGAAATTTTATTAAATTCCAAGCCATATAAATATCATCAATTATCAGGGATTTACATTAATAAAGGTGATAAAATCGAGTTTAAATTAGGAACTCCAAATGAGATGTGCGCTGATTTTGTCTTTCAATGCCCATTAGAAAAAAATGACTAAGATTCAAGTTGTTAATGAACTACATAAACCAGCTAGAAAAAAATACAAGAGACGTCATGTTATTGTAAAATGTTTAAATGATTTAATCCAAGCTGATTTGGCCGTAATGATCCCATACCCTAAAGTAAATAAAGGATATAATTATATTTTGGTTGTTATCAATGCTTTTAGTAAATTTGTATGGGCTATACCCGTCAAGAAAAAAACCGCTAGAGATGTTACACAAGGTATGTCACAAATTTTGTCACAAATGAAACCTAAAAATTTACAGACTGATAATGGAAAAGAATTTTACAATAAGGAATTCCAAGAACTTATGCGAAAATATGGCATTAATCATTACAGCACTTTTTCCAATTTAAAAGCTATACTAGCTGAGAGAGTAATAAGGACGCTTAAAGCATCATTGTGGAAAAAGTTTAGTTTACAAGGATCATACAAGTGGTTAGACATTCTACCTAAAATTGTTAATAAATATAACAACACAAGACATTCAACTACAGGTGCTATACCCAGTAAAGTCAATGATAAAAATGCGCATTATATATTCGCATATAATAATTTAAAAACTATTGATCCACGTAAACCTAAGTTTAAGGAGGGAGATTATGTTCGTATTAGCAAGTATAGCCATATTTTCACTAAAGGGTACACACCAAAAGTTAAACTAACAAATCCAACTACTTACATATTGAAAGATGAAAAAAAAAAGAAGAAATTCAAGGTGGTTTCTATACTGAAGAATTGCAAAAAGTTAAATATCCTGATATTTTCCTAACAGAAAAAATTATTTCTAAAAAACGGAATACACTTCGAGTAAAATTTCTTGGAATGGATAGTTCACATAATGCATGGATAAATAAAAATGATATAGTATGATATTTATTTATTTTTTTTTTAAATAAAAATTTAAGTAATAAATATTCTTTTATTCAGTAAAACATAATAATGATGAATCATTACACATATTTTGTTTCGGGTAGAAGAGTGGATGACCATACTCTTTTATTGACTCCTGATTTTTTTCTTCTATTTCTTCAATTAAATGTTTTTCATCATTTTCATATAATCCCTTAGATTTGCATATAATGCTATCATCCTCATCACAAGAATTATATTCATTTATATTTTCAGACAATGCTACAATCCATGTGGTTGATTCATTATTGGGCACTTCACAGCTGAGTTGATTACCATGCTCACCATCGAACTCATTAAGATAGTATTCATCAAATTCTATAAAACAGATTGGGTTACTGATTAAGATTGGGACCTCCAAATCAATGGTTTCATGTAGCCAATAAACAGCTATGACTGTTGGATATCCATAACCCTCAGAAACACCAGACCATATGTAAATTTTTATATTTTCACAATTACATTTCTTCATAGCTAATCCCAGTCGGTTTATCTTATACTCACTTACTTCATACTTTTTACCACAACACTCGAAAGTTACCTCAATAGTATGTTCGTAACCCATTATGGATAATACAATTTTCTTAATGCCCACCTATTCTTAATGCATCCTTTTATTATATTACCCCCACATACAACGACCCCCCCACTCCAAACATTCTCTCCCACTCCCCTAATAAAAAACTATTTAATTATAATATTTTATCTAAAATTGGATTATTAATTTTTGCCGTTTCTTGAATGCGATGGTCAAATCTAATTATATCTAACATATTACATCTTCTTGCTGCTCTGTAAGCAAAATCCCAGGTGATCATATAATATACTTTATTTCGATCTTCTCTAAAAGTTACTTTCTTCATAGTTGCAAATCTTCTTTAAGTATGTCTGGATGAAGATAAATCAATTTTAAGGCCATTCCATATGTTATTGGATTTATATTCTTTAAAGGTGCCATTATTTTGAGACCATCATTAACTACATCCACACTATTCTGAATACCCAATTGAAGAATTTTTAATGAACTGTTAAAATATTGTCCTCTTAAAGTATCCAAGTAATGTGTTATCAGCGGAAGAATTTTCCAAAGCATCAACACACTATTTGATCCCAAATAAACGATGGAATCACCACTAAATATTCGAATTTCTTTAGACTTGAAAAATTGTTTGCATTCCACAAAAAAAATTTCCATCAATTGCATCTCTTGGTGTGTCAGATTTTAAAAAATCAATAATATTCTCATAAGAGAGAAAATCTTGCCATTCCTTTTCGTTAAAGATTACTGAATCGTTTCCAGATATCACAACACACGGTGCGAAGTTATTATTATATGATAAACATACTATGACATGTATGGTTTTTGAATCATTCAAATAAAACTTTTGTTCACCAACAAACACGTCAACTTCACGATTTGAAGACATTTTGTACTGATGTTTGGAATAAATGTTGCATACTTATACCATATCACTGGAGGTGGGGTGTGCGTATTCTTCGGGTCTTTTACTTGCTAAGACAAGTCTCGAGGTCATCAACCCTCTGACCATCAAACTGGTTTGCACATTATGCTCATACATGGGTTTGAATGATTTATATGACGAGGTCATCAACCAGTCAAACTAGTTATTCTATTATTCAGGTTATTAACTTGGAGATCTGGTTAAACCGGTTTGCACATTATGCTCATACATAGGTTTATATGATTTATATGACGAGGTCATCAACCACTCAAACTAGTTATTCTATTCAGGTTATTAACTTGGAGATCCGGTTAAACCGGTTTGCACATTTTGCTCATACAGGGGGTTTGCACAATTTGGGCATACTACTATACCCTACTCTCACGATATTAATCTTGAACCCACTAATGTTCATAACTCTTCTTATGGCAACGAAAGATTTCATCCCGAAAATGATTTAATTGGTTTTAATGACCCAGAAACAAATTTTCAGAATCAGCCTCATGGCAGACCCACGACGTAACCCCGCACGTCATATCCCTTAATAAAAAAAATGCAAACGAATTACCTTATATATTTTTTATAGAACATAATTTAAAATTACTTATCGATTCAGGGTCTACAAAATCTTTTATCGATCCAAACGTAGCAACAAAATTTTATTCTAAATACATAAAAGACGATCCATTTATTGTTTCGTCTGTGTTTCAAAAATCTGTTCATAAGTATAGTACGCTAATTCCAACTCCAAAAATTTTTAAATTGCCAAATCATAGAAATGTAAAATTATTTTTGTTTAAATTCGATAATATATTTGATGGGTTAATAGGAATAGACAACCTTAGAATCTTGCAAGCAAATTTAGATTTCGATAAAGGATACCTCTCCACCCCTTATAGTAAAATTCAGTTAATTTTTCAGCCAACTCAAAATGAAATAAATTTTTTAAACATAGCTCCGCGTTGCGAACAAATAATAAAAATAAAAACTACTGTTTCTAACGGAGAAATAATAATTCCACATCAAAAATACGGAAATTGCGAAATACCAGAATGTCTTACAATAGCCAAAAATGGCGAAGCATTGACGACAATTCTAAACAATTCTACCTGCCGAATTACTTTAAACTTTTCAAAACCAATAGATATAGAAACATTTGATAGAGACTTAATTCAAGAATTTGACAATTCAACAATTTTGACGAAAATGTTAAACAAAACCTAGACCTTTCAAAATTCAGAACTGACCATTTAAATTTAGAAGCGAAATCATAGAAAATTAATTTAATTAAAGAATACACAGACATATTTCATCAAGATAATCTACCCCTAACGTTCACAAATAAAATCAAACACAAAATAAATACAACAGATGAAATTCCTGTTTATTCACGACCATACAGATATCCATTCATATATAAAGACGAAGTACAAAAACAAATAAAAAAGATGTTAGACTCAAAAATAATTCGCACTAGTAATTCTCCGTGGTCATCCCCTATCTGGGTTGTACCAAATAAAATGGACGCCTCAGGGGAAAGAAAATGGAAAATGTAATAGATTATAGACAGTTACACTAAAAAACCATCGACGATAAATACCCCCTCCCAAACATCACCGACTTATTAGACAAACTCGGTAGATGTCAATATTTTACCACTCTCTATTTGGCAAGTGGATTTCACCAGATCGAGATGGACGAAAAAGATATAGAAAAAACCGCATTCACAACTGAAAATGGTCACTGGGAGTTCCTAAGAATGCCATTTGGCTTAAAAAGGGCACCAGCGACATTTCAACGGGTTATAGACAATATTCTCCGAGGTATACAAAACGAGCAATGCCTTGTTTACCTAGACGATATAATAATTTTCTCGACGTCATTGCAGGAGCATATTGAACGCTTAAAAAATGTTTTCTAGCGTTTTAGAGAGTCAAACTTCAAAATTCAGTTGGACAAGTCCGAATTTTTAAGGAAAGAAGTGGCCTACTTAGGTCACATTGTGACTCCAGAGGGCGTCAAACCGAACCCCGATAAAATAAAAACTAACAAAAAATATCAAATACCTTCTACAACGAAACAAATTAAGGGTTTTCTAGGGTTGTTAGGGTATTATCGCCGATTTATACAAAATTTCGCCAAAATAACAAAACCATTAACTAAATGTTTAAAAAAAGGAGCAAAAATCGTACACGATTCAGAGTTTATTAAATGTTTCGAAACATGCAAAAATTTGTTAATTAACGAACCAATTTTGCAATACCAAGGTCACTGGGGGCTGTTCTCTCGCAAGGCCCTATTGGTAAGGACCTACCAATTGCATATGCATCTCGTACCTTAAATGACAGAACAGAATTATTCAGTTATTGAAAAAGAACTTTTGGCCATTGTGTGGGCCACTAAATATTTCCGTCCGTATCTGTACGGCCTAATCTTTAATATTATAAAGACCATAAACCCCTTAAGTGGCTCGTCTCCTTAAAAGAAGAAAACACAAAATTTACTCGCTGGAAATTAAAACTATCAGAATTCACATATAACATAATTTACAAAAAAGTAGCCTAAATTCAAAAGCGACGCCTTATCTAGAATCGAACTACATACTAAAGAAACAGACCCTTTTTGGCAACAAATAGGAGATATATTAAAAGATGCTGAAAATTACAACGAACAAAACTCAGATCTATTTAGTTATAACAAACCACAACAAAGTACTAACCACAATGACCTTATTGATTTATATACCGAGAACATACCTATATTTGAAAACTCCTTAAAAAATAATACAGTAAAAATAAACGACGAAATAGATAATATATCTCTACAAGTTCAAGTTGACTCAGATGGTCACACTGAAACAGCACACGAAATAGAAACATTACTAAATGATCAAATTGAAAATATTGAAAACAGTAACGACAGTGACGACATTACTATACATTCTAATTTAACTCACAATCAGACTTTTGAAATGCCCACAATAAAGACAGCTGTGAACTACGGACGGAACCAAATAATTATCAGTGACGTACTACATTCACCAGCTACCCCAAAAATAAAAATTCTTTTTGGAAAAAAAAAGACGAATTAGTGCTCAAATTTCAAAGAATAATCTTGAATCAGATGTAATTAATATTATAAAAAAATACGTTAATCCAGACGGCGTTCATTACATTTATTTCGAAAATCCTAATATGTTTGAGCCATTCTTAGTAATCCTACAAAATTATTTTAAAAACTCTATCAAATTTAAAAGGTGTACCCAAAAATTATTAGACATTACAACCAAAGACGAAGTTAATGAACTTATACAAGCCTATCACGAAGGCAAAACAAACCACAGGGGTATAGACGAGACATATTTGAGACTTAAAGACAAATATTATTGGCCTTTGATGAAAAACTCGATAAAAACTTACATAAATGATTGCGAAATTTGCCAACAAAGCAAATACGAAAGAAATTCCGTAAAAATAAAAATGAATCAAACCCCTATTCCAATAAAACCCTTTCAATCCTTATATATAGATACATTTACTCTCGAAGGTAGCAAATTTTTGACAATCATTGACAGTTTTTCAAAATATGCCTAAGCATACCATCTAACAAGTCTTTGTAGCACCGAAATCGTTAACAACCTTATAACATTCTTCTCTCACCATGGTATCCCTCAACAAATATACACCGACAATGGTACTGAATTCAAAAATCCCGTAATTACAGAACTTCTCAACCTACATAAAATTAAAATACATTTTTGTTGTCCTGAACACCCACAATCACAAGGTTCCATAGAAAGACTACATTCGATAATTATAGAACACATACGGTTACTTAACACTAAAGGCTCTCTTAAAACACCAATTCTTTTGAAAATGCCTTATGCGATTATGGCATATAATCAGTCTATACATTCTACAACCAAGCGAAAACCTATAGACATAATTAACGGAGATGTGAACACAGACGACCCTTTTGACCTAGATATTGACAAAATTCTTATTAATGACTACATAAATGACCACAAAGAAAGAACAAAACTGCTATTTTCAAAAATTAATGAAGATTTCTTAAAAGAAAAACAAAACCGTATCGAAAAAATTAATGAAACCCGTGATGACCCTAACATTTTTCAGCAAAACCAAAAAACATATGTTAAAAAGCATATAAGGCAGAAACAAACCAACAAATTCAATAAATCTACTGAAATAAAAAAGGTCAATATCGAAAATAAAACTGTTTCTACAGATTCAAACAACAAAATTCACATGTACAATCTCAAACAACCTTTATAAAAAACTTACGATTTTCCTAACTAAAATACTTTAATTTCTTTCAAATAACTGGGAATCTTTGGACACTCCCAAAATAAAATTACCTTAAAAAATTTGGACAATAATTTTAGACTTATGCCACTTAAATTAGGAACGGCAAAAGTCAGAGACTCATACTTTAACCTGATACACTATTACGACCTTAACCCAGTTATTGACGAAGTCAATAAACTAAGTCGTCATGCAGATTATCTAAAATCTTATATTTCTAAAAACATAAATTATACAAGTGAAACATCTAACGACACAAAAATTCTATACTTCTTAGAAGAAAAGATCGATACCAAACTTAGAGAAATTTTACCTAATTCTTATAGAACAAAAAGAGGACTTGTTGACGGGTTAGGTTCGGCATTTAAAGCACTTACTGGAAATCTTGATGCCGGTGATGGTAAAAAGTATGATCAACTTATTAGAGACCTACAAGAAAATCATAACCAATTAGCTAATAACATAAAAACACAAAATTCACTATCCATATCACTAATAAACAAATTTAATTTAACAATAAATCAAATAAGTCACAATGAAAAACTCTTACAGTCAAAATTAAATCAAATAGCAATAATTGTTCATGGAACTTGTATTTAAAGAAAATGCTATATTTATTAATGATACCATCAATCAAATTGTAAATATGTTCGAGATAATTAATTCTATATTACAAGACGTTGAAACAGCTATATCGTTATCAAAGTTAAAAGTTATGCATCGTAGTATAATAAAAACTGAAGATATTTACAACGAGTTAAAAACACTTCAAGAAAAATTAGAGATAGGTAATTTACCAATAGAAATAAATCCACACAATATTCTAATGTTTGAAAAATTAATTAAAATTGATAGCTTCATTTTTAAGAATAGAATTACGTATATACTACGAATACCCATAACCTTAATTAACATTTTCAATTATTATCATTCATATCCCGTACCAATTGGAACGAAAGGTCAATTAAAAGCAATAATTCCAAGAAATAAATTCTTATTAAAAAATGATAAGCAATACGTATTTATGAGCATGCCCTGTCCTAAACTGTATCGAACAAAACAGTACTTTTGCGAGAATGTTGAACCACAATTTATCAAGAAAGAAAATCCTTGTGAAGTCGAACTCCTTAATATTTTTATAAAACATGTCACGTTTTACGCGCTTTTTAATAATTAACTGTGTCACAATGAATATGTTCTTAAATAATTATGGGACTATCCATGTCCCAGGGGGTTAAATGGTAAGGGTCTGAATAGTGTAAACACTAAATAACTATGACTTAACTTCGTAGCCCTTAACTGTATAAGGGTCCTACTCTTGATATCAGAACCTAACCTTAGGACTGAAGAAAACACAGTGTTCTCAAAACGAATATAATGATATAAATATTTACACAATAATTACACAGAACAATGTCGCAACTGGACATACACAGATATGGGCTAACACTATAATAGATATCTTAAAAACAAATTAACTTACCAATTTCAATTTTGGGGTACACATCACAACTTTTGACTCAAGTCAATACCGCGATTTAATACAAAAAACAGGCTCTAAGCCCCTAGCGACCAACCTGCGGCCTAGCCACGCGGAGAATCCCCTACCTCCCCTCAAATTACCTTTTACCAATTATTTTGTTAGTTTATTATTTTGTTTATATTTAATAATTATTTAAATAATCAACCTTGCACATGATTGCAATTTAAAACAAATTGTCGACATAATTAAACAAAGTTTTATGTACAGGATGTTATTTAAATAATTAATTAGAATTTGCAAAAACGTGAATTTATACGAAGCGTGACAATATCAAAAACACCTCCGCTTGCCACCAAACACGAATCGAAATTACGGAACCATACTTCGAATGATTTGAAGATACGAATCAATGGATTGGCATCCTTCCTTTTAAAGAAACAATCTCTCTCCTCTGTGAGAACCAACAAGAAGTTATAGAAGTTATTGGCACCTACCTTATCAATATTCCAATCGATTGTTCAATAAATATGCAACAAAAGAAAATTGTCAACAGAAACAATAGCGAAATTATTGGTCAACCTATCTTCTTTCCTGAACTGCAATTTGACACCCTAAATATTCCAGAAACCAAGTCCCAAATCAAACTTCAAGAAATTAACCAAGACGAACTGCAGGATATTAAATCAAAATTTTTCGAAAACAATCCAGATCCAATATTCCGTATAATTCGTTCCACGCCGAGCATCTGGACAATAGTTATTTATTGTCTCCTGATCCTACTTGGGGGAACTCTAGCTTTCAAAAAACTTCCTACCATCCACACACAAAAGAAGCAAGAACAACCAATAGACCTGGCCAATGTTCAACTTCCTCGTTAACTCTCGAAGGAAGGAATTACGTCAACGTTCCTTATGTGAATTGAAGAGTCAACGACTATTTTCTTAGAAACTGTTATCGCGTATCTTATTTCGTTATTCTGGTTTACAACATTTTTATATGAATTATTCACTTGTTAATTAGATCTCTTGGTAGTTAGATGTATTGTTAGACAAAATAAAACTTGTACAATTTAAAATATATTTTTTAAAAAACGAATTTTGAGATCAGAAAATATTTGTCACGATTAAAGAAAAATTTTGATTATTTTGTGTCATATTAAGAAAATATATATTATGTTTATTGTTGTAACCAATAACGATTCTACAAATAATATTTAGTTAATACAATTTATAATTATTTATTTTACCCCTCTTAATTATTTAATATAAAATTTTCCATTTTTATTAGCATTTTTTAACACGCATCAGATGAGTTAAAAAAATTCTATTGAAAATGTAAAATTCTTATATTTTGTCGAAGTAAATTCAAAAGCCCGCCAATTTTCAAACTAAAATAGGATTACAGCTTTCTATATTAGCGACTGAGTATTAGTTGCACAAAACTAGCCCATATGTCGCTGAAAGCAAGCATGTTGCCAAATTTCTGTGTGGAATCTTCAACTCTTTATTATCCTTCCTCCATGGGCAAGGTGTCATGGAGTAAACTGGCTAATAATTGTGAATCTATTGATATTGTTAAATTTGGTTGCATTTATTTGAGATTTCAATTTGTTTAATGGATTTAATTATTATAAATTTGTGTTATTTCCTTGGAAGTTTACCCGATGGACTGCCTTCAAATTACTTTAGTAATCGAATAGTAATTTGGTTACACCTTTGTCTTCAAAATAATCTTAAAGAAATATCCAGTGAAAGAAATGCCTTTGACTTCAAATGATTTAGACATCGAATATGTTGATCAAAGTAATTAGTTACTTCTTCTGGCTTAAATTAAACGTTTGAAGACAAAATATGCTGTTATTGGTAAGTTTTAAAATTTTAAGTATTAATGCAAACCTTTTCTTAAACTGTAATCCACGGAACCCCATCACTGAAGCGTTCCGTGAAACTTACATGCTCAAGAAGGAAACTAAAAAAAAAATATTCTTCATAAAATAAAAAAAAATACTAATCCGGATATAAGTAATAATAATATAATAATAATACTCTCCCTTATTCACCCCCTTACGAGTGAATTTTAACCCCAAAAGCTGAGCTTGTGCGGGGAAAGGGACGGCTATTATTATTATTTGCCGTGGCGCTCCGGGGCGACTTAAAGATGATTGATGCTGCCATTTGACTTACAGGTGAGGAAAACCCGGAAAACCTCACCCACCATCATCGAGACGGTAATGCATGGCGATTTTATAATCTGCATGTCATATCAACAGAAATTGAATTTCTATTAATACCGAGGGGCAAACCACCTTGGAATTATGGTGTACACATTGATGGAATTTCAGTGGAAGTCCGTGGAATTCCAGTGGAAGTCCTTGAAATTCCAGTGGAAGTCCGTGGAAATTTCATCACATAGCGTCTTTGTGTTATGTCCCTCCCAATAATGACTATAAACTGGCGGTAACGGCACTTGGGCTGATCTATAATGATCGATGCTGCAAGAAATTTAAATATTTAACTGTTTCGACGGCACTTATTACTTGCCGTAGTTGTATTGTGGTTTAGTGCCGTTCGTGCAGTTATCTGATGTGAATGTGTATAACATAACCTCAAAACATTAAATTTATTTGCTTTAGCAGGAAAGTTTTTAATTTGCTCTGAATATTGTTTTTAAATCAATATTGTGAATTTAATATTTTTTTTTTAATTTCCTACTACGTTGAAACAATTAATATTGTTTTAGCATAGAGTTGGTAGTTTTTTATGCAGTCCGTTTCAAAACAAACTTTTCTTTCATATGCATGTCAAGAAAAAATAATATATGTCACTAATTTAAAATAAAATAGTATTTTTTTACAACTGTCAAAAATTGGATGTTTGCATTAACGTCAGTGACTAAAATTTTTTTTGTGTTACCAAGACACCGTGCACTAAATCTGTTGTGTATTAGGGTACAATATTTTTTTGTGCATCAAAAATGTGTGTGTGTGTGGGGTGCGTCGGTGCGTGCGTGCGCGCGTGTGCGCGTGTGCGCGTGGGGCGCGCGCGTGCGCGTGCGGGTGCGGGTGCGGGTGCGGGTGCGGGTGCGGGTGCGGTGCGGGTGCGGGTGCGGGTGCGGGTGCGGGTGCGGGTGCGGGGTGCGGGTGCGGGTGCGGGTGTGGGTGTGGGTGTGTGTGTGTGTGTGTGTGTGTGTGTGTGTGTGTGTGTGTGTGTGGATAGAGATAGAGATAGAGATAGAGATAGAGATAGAGATAGAGATAGAGATAGAGATAGAGATAGAGATAGAGATAGAGATAGAGATAGAGATAGAGATAGAGATAGAGATAGAGATAGAGATAGAGATAGAGATAGAGATAGAGATAGAGATAGAGATAGAGATAGAGATAGAGATAGAGATAGAGATAGAGATAGAGATAGAGATAGAGATAGAGATAGAGAAGAGATAGAGATAGAGATAGAGATAGAGATAGAGATAGAGATAGAGATAGAGATAGAGATAGAGATAGAGATAGAGATAGAGATAGAGATAGAGATAGAGATAGAGATAGAGATAGAGATAGAGATAGAGATAGAGATAGAGATAGAGATAGAGATAGAGATAGAGATAGAGATAGAGATAGAGATAGAGATAGAGATAGAGATAGAGATAGAGATAGAGATAGAGATAGAGATAGAGATAGAGATAGAGATAGAGATAGAGATAGAGATAGAGATAGAGATAGAGATAGAGATAGAGATAGAGATAGAGATAGAGATAGAGATAGAGATAGAGATAGAGATAGAGATAGAGATAGAGATAGAGATAGAGATAGAGATAGAGATAGAGATAGAGATAGAGATAGAGATAGAGATAGAGATAGAGATAGAGATAGAGATAGAGATAGAGATAGAGATAGAGATAGGAGATAGAGAGATAGAGATAGAGATAGAGATAGACGATAGAGATAGAGATAGAGATAGATGAGTAGAGATAGAGATA
>OV651833.1:568930-593930 GCA_927349885.1 Psylliodes chrysocephalus
CACATACACATACACATACACATACACATACACATACACATACACATACACATACACATACACATACACATACACATACACATACACATACACATACACATACACATACACATACACATACACATACACATACACATACACATACACATACACATACACATACACATACACATACACATACACATACACATACACATACACATACACATACACATACACATACACATACACATACACATACACATACACATACACATACACATACACATACACATACACATACACATACACATACACATACACATACACATACACATACACATACACATACACATACACATACACATACACATACACATACACATACACATACACATACACATACACATACACATACACATACACATACACATACACATACACATACACATACACATACACATACACATACACATACACATACACATACACATACACATACACATACACATACACATACACATACACATACACATACACATACACATACACATACACATACACATACACATACACATACACATACACATACAACATACACATACACATACACATACACATACACATACACATACACATACACATACACAAACACATACACATACACATACACATACACATACACATACACATACACATACACATACACATACACATACACATACACATACACATACCATACACATACACATACACATACACATACACATACACATACACATACACATACACATACACATACACATACACATACACATACACATACACATACACATACACATACACATACACATACACTGTAACCTACAAAATGAACTTGGTGATTCCACCAAAATTTTTTAAACAAAAAAAAAAAAATATTAAAGTATTAACTACAATTAAAAATGTTGTCTACTACGGTTACACAAGTTTCGGTTGTTCCGGTGTCAACCTTCGGGCCTTCGACGTCGCTCAGACGGCAGCTAGGGGGTGGATAGCTTACAAAAAAATCCGGAAATAGTAGACAAATAAATAGGCGCCAACTGGGTCCATATAGTGGCCAAACTATGATCCTATTTCCCCAAAAAACCCAGTAAATGAGGAAAGAAATAAAAGACAAACCTCAACTTATGTTCCTTTATAAAGAAAAAAAAAAAATATTTAGTAAATATACAAACTAATTACCTGATGGCTTAGATAATAAAAAAAAAAAAAGTTGGAGGAAATTAAAAGGAAAAACTTACAAAGTGTATGTATATGCATAACCCAAAAAAATTAATAAATGTATCAAAGTATGGAACGGTTCGTCGTTAGCTTGGTACCAGGCATGACGCTTGCGCAAAACATTAATTTCCACCTTACATAAAAAAAATATAATATAATAGTTAACTTAAATATTGTGCATCACCGTACCTATACTACTTCATATATTATAAAAACAGTAAACTTATAATCTTTATAATCTTATAACCCTCTCCAAATTGGAAGGCGATATCTGCTTAACTTTTGGTTAAGACCAAACTACCCAAAAGAAAATTATTAAACCATGAAATCCCATAATTAAGTACAATTCATACAACTAAACAAAAATATAAAAATAAAATAAATATACAAAGATACACAAAGGACTTCAGACACAGAGGTTATTTACTTAAACTCCCAGATTGGAAGAGGTTACTTAATCTCTGCCCCCACACGGGTCTTCTGAGATTGCTTAACTTATAGTTAAGTCTTGACCATTTAATAATGAATAAATTGAAAAAAAGTAAAATTATGGCAGTAGCCCTTAATAACTGAAGAATTACAACTTAAACGTGGAAGCAGTCCAAGTGTTCTGCGACCCGAAGGATTACTACATCAGCATTAAGTGCTTAAATTAAGTAAAAATTTAAAATATTAATCAATTAAACGATGTAACATTTGATAATAATTAAGTTATGAGTGAAAGAACCCTAGAACATTCTGTGCTCAAAAGTATAAATAATGTTGAGAATACCTTGACAACATTCGGTTGAAAGTGAATGTATAATTTAACAATGCACGCATGAAACCTTCAATATAACGTATAAGAAAAACCTGATAGTAGGGTGTCTTCTTTCACTGCATTCCCATCTTCCTATCCAGAACGATGAATCATCATTGTAAATCTAGCTACAAGTAAACTAGGTGGCTAGCATACCAATGTTCTGTGTTCCCTCGATGAAACCATTGAACTCCGGATGATATAACCCTCTGTGTACAACTGTTGAAATCCTGGGTCAACAATCCCTTGGGTCAAACTGTCGTCGAATCCTGGGCTAACAACCCCCTGGGTTAAACCCTTAAAATA
Source organism: Psylliodes chrysocephalus (assembly GCA_927349885.1). Classification (NCBI taxonomy): domain Eukaryota; kingdom Metazoa; phylum Arthropoda; class Insecta; order Coleoptera; family Chrysomelidae; genus Psylliodes; species Psylliodes chrysocephalus. Next base: position 571,278 of record OV651833.1, read on the forward strand.
TTACAAAGAAAAATGTCAATACACATTGACTCAAGTATCCCGAACTATAGGATTACCCAAAAATGTACATAAACTAGAAAATATTCAGTATCTAGGATAAAGAAAAACTACATTGGCTCAACAGTGAGTCATAAACAGTATTATGAGCTCCAATAATTAAAATTCTGTTACACATGGTTGGTAACATAACCTAATATATACAAAACATACCTTTTTCGTAAAGGGTTAACTTGGTAGCCTTTCAAGGATGAGAACCACGTGAGATGATTCACAGTACAACAATATTCCACACTCCAAATGCTGTGAACGTCCAATTCTTGCGTTAAAATCCTATATTAGATATGGGCTGGACCAATGACCATGGGAATTTACCAATTCACTAAAATTCCCCTCAAAATACGAAATGTCCATTTACCCACAGTTAACCATGAAATAGAATCTAAAATCCCCTTTAATTAGGGTAAGCCGATGGGGCTAAATATTAAGAAAATTCTATTTCGACACAAAAATCGTCTCTCGTGACTGAATACCCACTGACAGAAAAAAAACAATACGTCAGCCGTCCAAAATGGCCGAAATCCCTTTCCGATAAATGTCAAGTGGGTTCAGAAATTCATCCTCAAGAATTCCCCACTATATAACTTAACAGACCATTTACGAAAGGTACCCTAAAAACTATATTTATATACAGTATAACTACATTTGGGAAACTGTTCCCGACAAAAATTAATACAACAGCGATCGCAAAAAAAAAATCCCTCACGACTTAAAATCGCTCATTGTGAAACTACCTTACCTCGGGTTCTGAGCCCGATATTGGAACGTACCACCAACATGACACTTGTCGGTGTTCTGTCGTCAAATGACGTTTATGTCATTCACTGTCATAAATAAAAAAAAATATTAACCTAACCTGACATCTATAACAAAAATAAACAAAGTCAAATCTTAAGAATGGTTTCGTAAATAATTAATTAAAACAAAGGTGAGACTATAATACATAATATATATAAATTTACAACGAAACTTGGTCTATTTTTAGGAGAGTCTGACAAATTAAAACAGTGAACACTACACCGCAAATATGACCAATGTACAAAGTATTATACTAGGGGTGAGCTACCATCCTTTTACTTAGTGATGAGATGAAATAAATTGTAATAATGACGTCCAAAAGTTAGAATACAGGTGAAATTAGTTAATGACAAAAATAATAGTGATATCATCCATACGATTTTACCCTTTTTTTTCGTATGATTAACCAGGTAAGCCAAAACAATTTTATTAATTCGTGGGGCCAAAAATGAACGTTACAACACATACACATACACATACACATACACATACACATACACATACCATACACATACACATACACATACACATACACATACACATACACATACACATACACATACACATACACATACACATACACATACACATACACATACACATACACATACACATACACTCACATACACATACACATACACATACACATACTCATACACATACACATACACATACACATACACATACACATACACATACACATACACATACACATACACATACACATACACATACACATACACATACACATACACATACACATACACATACACATACACATACACATACACATACACATACACATACACACATACACATACACATACACATACACATACACATACACATACACATACACATACACATACACATACACATACACATACACATACACATACACATACACATACACATACACATACACATACACATACACATACACATACACATACACATACAACATACACATACACATACACATACACATACACATACACATACACATACACATACACATACACATACACATACACATACACATACACATACACATACACATACACATACATACACATACACATACACATACACATACACATACACATACACATACACATACACATACACATACACATACACATACACATACACATACACATACACATACACATACACATACACATACACATACACATACACATACACATACACATACACATACACATACACATACACATACACATACACATACACATACACATACACATACACATACACATACACATACACATACACATACACATACACATACACATACACATACACATACACATACACATACACATACACATACACATACACATACACATACACATACACATACACATACACATACACATACACATACACATACACATACACATACACATACACATACACATACACATACACATACACATACACATACACATACACATACACATACACATACATACACATACACATACACATACACATACACATACACATACACATACACATACACATACACATACACATACACATACACATACACATACACATACACATACACATACACATACACATACACATACACATACACATACACATACACATACACATACACATACACATACACATACACATACACATACACATACACATACACATACACATACACATACACATACACATACACATACACATACACATACACATACACATACACATACACATACACATACACATACACATACACATCACATACACATACACATACACATACACATACACATACACATACACATACACATACACATACACATACACATACACATACACATAACATACACATACACATACACATACACATACACATACACATACACATACACATACACATACACATACACATACACATACACATACACATACACATACACATACACATACACATACACATACACATACACATACACATACACATACACATACACATACACATACACATACACATACACATACACATACACATACACATACACATACACATACACATACACATACACATACACATACACATACACATACACATACACATACACATACACATACACATACACATACACATACACATACACATACACATACACATACACATACACATACACATACACATACACATACACATACACATACACATACACATACACATACACATACACATACACATACACATACACATACACATACACATACACATACACATACACATACACATACACATACACATACACATACACATACACATACACATACACATACACATACACATACACATACACATACACATACACATACACATACACATACACATACACATACACATACACATACACATACACATACACATACACATACACATACACATACACATACACATACACATACACATACACATACACATACACATACACATACACATACACATACACATACACATACACATACACATACACATACACATACACATACACATACACATACACATACACATACACATACACATACACATACACATACACATACACATACACATACACATACACATACACATACACATACACATACACATACACATACACATACACATACACATACACATTACACATACACATACACATACACATACACATACACATACACATACACATACACATACACATACACATACACATACACATACACATACACATACACATACACATACACATACACATACACATACACATACACATACACATACACATACACATAACACATACACATACACATACACATACACATACACATACACATACACATACACATACACATACACATACACATACACATACACATACACATACACATAACACATACACATACACATACACATACACATACACATACACATACACATACACATAAACATACACATACACATACACATACACATACACATACACATACACATACACATACACATACACATACACATACACATACACATACACATACACATACACATACACATACACATACACATACACATACACATACACATACACATACACATACACATACACATACACATACACATACACATACACATACACATACACATACACATACACATACACATACACATACACATACACATACACATACACATACACATACACATACACATACACATACACATACACATACACATACACATACACATACACATACACATACACATACACATACACATACACATACACATACACATACACATACACATACACATACACATACACATACACATACACATACACATACACATACACATACACATACACATACACATACACATACACATACACATACACATACACATACACATACACATACACATACACATACACATACACATACACATACACATACACATACACATACACATACACATACACATACACATACACATATACACATACACATACACATACACATACACATACACATACACATACACATACACATACACATACACATACACATACACATACACATACACATACACATACACATACACATACACATACACATACACATACACATACACATACACATACACATACACATACACATACACATACACATACACATACACATACACATACACATACAATACACATACACATACACATACACATACACATACACATACACATACACATACACATACACATACACATACACATACACATACACATACACATACACATACACATACACATACACATACACATACACATAACATACACATACACATACACATACACATACACATACACATACACATACACATACACATACACATACACATACACATACACATACACATACACATACACATACACATACACATACACATACACATACACATACACATACACATACACATACACATACACATACACATACACATACACATACACATACACATACACATACACATACACATACACATACACATACACATACACATACACATACACATACACATACACATACACATACACATACACATACACATACACATACACATACACATACACATACACATACACATACACATACACATACACATACACATACACATACACATACACATACACATACACATACACATACACATACACATACACATACACATACACATACACATACACATACACATACACATACACATACACATACACATACACATACACATACACATACACATACACATACACATACACATACACATACACATACACATACACATACACATACACATACACATACACATACACATACACATACACATACACATACACATACACATACACATACACATACACATACACATACACATACACATACACATACACATACACATACACATACACATACACATACACATACACATACACATACACATACACATACACATACACATACACATACACATACACATACACATACACATACACATACACATACACATACACATACACATACACATACACATACACATACACATACACATACACATACACATACACATACACATACACATACACATACACATACACATACACATACACATACACATACACATACACATACACATACACATACACATACACATACACATACACATACACATACACATACACATACACATACACATACACATACACATACACATACACATACACATACACATACACATACACATACACATACACATACACATACACATACACATACACATACACATACACATACACATACACATACACATACACATACACATACACATACACATACACATACACATACACATACACATACACATACACATACACACATACACATACACATACACATACACATACACATACACATACACATACACATACACATACACATACACATACACATACACATACACATACACATACACATACACATACACATACACATACACATACACATACACATACACATACACATACACATACACATACACATACACATACACATACACATACACATACACATACACATACACATACACATACACATACACATACACATACACATACACATACACATACACATACACATACACATACACATACACATACACATACACATACACATACACATACACATACACATACACATACACATACACATACACATACACATACACATACACATACACATACACATACACATACACATACACATACACATACACATACACATACACATACACATACACATACACATACACATACACATACACATACACATACACATACACATACACATACACATACACATACACATACACATACACATACACATACACATACACATACACATACACATACACATACACATACACATACACATACACATACACATACACATACACATACACATACACATACACATACACATACACATACACATACACATACACATACACATACACATACACATACACATACACATACACATACACATACACATACACATACACATACACATACACATACACATACACATACACATACACATACACACATACACATACACATACACATACACATACACATACACATACACATACACATACACATACACATACACATACACATACACATACACATACACATACACATACACATACACATACACATACACATACACATACACATACACATACACATACACATACACATACACATACACATACACATACACATACACATACACATACACATACACATACACACATACACATACACATACACATACACATACACATGCACATACAGATACACATACACATACACATACACATACACATACACATACACATACACATACACATACACATACACATACACATACACATACACATACACATTTATTTATTTATTTTATTTATTTATTTATTTATTTACGGATTTCCAGTACATATTGAAAATACAAAATTGAAATACATATTAAAAATACAAAATTATTAAAATTAAAATTAAATTAAATTAATTTAACACAGGTTACATATACAGACAGATACCTATTTTTAAAACCGCAGAAAAATTAACTATTAAAAGTAGACATAAAACTATAAGAAATAATGAACATAGAAGGTTAAGTATTAATAGATTATATATAGTTATTTTAATGTTATTTACAGCGATTTTAAAGCATTTTTGAACGTAGTTAGTGATTTGTAGAAGATATCTAAGGAACAATGATTATATTCACGGGGCAAACGAGACAACGGACTATGATAACCATAATTGGTTGAGTGTGAATGTATATAAAAGGTAGGTCTATTTCTGTTCGTTCTTGGCCCAGCATTAAAACAAAATTGTGACAATAAATCAGGACAGTTGATATAACCATTGATCAATTTATAAACAAACAATAGATCTGCATCAAGTCTACGTTTCTCCAGTGATATTAAGTTACAAATACTACCTATTGATTGATAGTTTGTTTCACTCCACCTATAACCCAGTCTATAAGCATAGTGTCTAAGAAATTTCTTCTGCACTCTTTCTAACATATTTATATCACATTGATAAAAAGGACACCACACAACAGATCCATACTCAAGACTTGACCTAACAAGTGATGAATAAATAAGTCTTAAATTGCTCAGAGATAGGTCTTTACTATTTCTAATTATAAAACCGATATTCCTAAACCCTGTAGATTTTAGTTTTTCGATATGATTCTTGAAGTTTAATTCTTTATCCATAATAACGCCGAGATCTTTGATCTCATTCACCCTTTTTAGAATGTTGCCGTTAACCTTGTAATCATGAATAAAAGTTGCTATTTTCCTAGAGAAGGTCATGGCATAACATTTAGAAGTGTTGAGGTCAAGAGCATTAAGTGTGGTCCAGTTGTAAAATCTATCTATATCAGCTTGCAACAAATAACAGTCTTTATCGTTTGTTATTGACTTAAATATTTTCAAATCGTCGGCAAATAGGAGATATTTTGAGTGATCAAATACTTCACCAATATCGTTAATAAAAAGATTAAATAAAATTGGTCCACAATGGGACCCCTGTGGTACTCCAGAAGGAACGTTTAGTGCGTTTGATACAAAATTATTAATTTTGACGCACTGCACCCGATTCGATATGAAACTTTTGATCCAATTCAAAATTCTTCTATGTATCCCAAAAGACTCAAGTTTACTTATTAATAAATTGTGATTAACTCTATCAAATGCTTTTGAAAAATCTGTATATATACTATCAAATTGCAACTTGTTCTCAAAGGCATTCAAAATGTGATTTTGGTAACATAAGAGATTTGTTGAGGTCGATTTGCCCAATGAGAAACCATGCTGTTCCTGAACAATTATATGTTTTGCTGACCAGGCCAATTGTACAGAAATTAATTTATCAAATAACTTTGGAATTTCAGACTGAATTGAAACTCCTCGGTAATTTGATATATTTTCTCTGTCCCCAGACTTATAAATAGGAGTTATAAAACCGTTCTTCCAGAAGCTTGGAAATACTGAGGTTTTTAAAGATAAATTGTATAACAGATGCAAGGGTTGTGTGAGAGTACAAACACAATTCTTCAAGAACACTGCAGGTATACCATCAGGGCCAAACGATACTTTAGACTTTAGTTCAGATATGCCATTAAAAACATCTTGAATAGAAATATGAAAATAGTCCAGATCCATGGCTTTATCATTGCTGTAATTTGGAGAAGCATGAATATCACTAGAATATACTGAAGAAAAGTGTTTAGCAAAAAGGCACACTGAAGAATAGCCGTCATTGCTAAATTCTCCATTAAAATGCATACTTGAAGGGTAGTTTGTTTGATTTCTCAAATTATTTACATGCTTCCAAAATGAAGAAGGATCATTTGTTATATTTTTGTTTATTCGTTCAATGTACCTTTCATAACACTCATTGCTAATCGTCTTGCATTCTTGTCTAATTTCTGAAAAGTATTGATAATCTACTAAGTTTTTAGTTTGTTTGTATCGCTTGTGGGCTATCTTTTTATTAATAGTCAATTGTTTAAGGTAGGGTGAAAACCAAGATGGAAAATTACTAGATCTGAACTTTTTTACAGGAACATACAAGTTTAGAGCTGTGTAAACTATGTCATAGAATTGCTCAAGAGCAATATCAATGTTGTGTCTGCTTAGAACATTGTTCCAATTTATGGAACTCAAGAAATTGTTTAATTGTAAGAAATTAGCATTTCTGAAATCATGATAGTATATTTCATACTTTAAATAATTATCGTTGTCACATATTAGTGAAAAGTTGTAAGCAACATGATGATGAGAATTTGGTAACAAAGGATCTTTAGCAGATACGACATTTAGCTCTTTACAGTGTGTAAAGCACAAATCTAAGAATACATCACGTTCATTTGGTAACATATTTACTTGAAACATATTGAGAAAGCTAAAACACTCATGAACAATACTTGCTGCAGAATCTTGAGGATAATCAGCATGAAAGTCACCATCTGCATTAAACCAAACTGCTTGTGGCATATTGTAATCACCACATATTACAAACTGGTGATTTGGAAGGGACGCTTGAAGGTTTTCCACACATTGCGTGTGTTCCAAATATATTTCTTCATTTGATTTAGGAGGAATATAAACAGCACCAATAACATATTTTGATCTACCAAGGATTATGTTTATGAATAATTGTTCGAAATTAGACCTAAATTTGTAATTTATGTTAATTTTACTACTACAGATTCCTTTACGAACCATTATCAAAACTCCACCACCTCGTTGTTTTGTTTCAGATTGGCGATCACACCTATATATCAAATAGTTAGTTATATTAATTTCAGCCATTGAGATATTGGAAGTTAGCCAAGATTCAATTAAAATTATAATGTCGTAAATACATACTTCAATTACTAATTTTAATTCTCTAAGTTTAGTTTGTATTCCTCCCACATTGTGGAAATAGCAATTTAGTTTTTTGGAGTTTGGATGTTAGTGCTGTTCCTCGTGTTAACTACGATTTTCGGAATCCCTCTGATAAATTTGACTATTAAATTCTTTTCTCCTTTAGCTTTTCTTTCGTCTAGGTCTTTATAAATCTTCTTGATATAATCCCGTTGCATAACTGTCTGATCGGCTCCTAATCTAATATTGTGATCACTTTGTAAGTTCTTCTTTCTTTTTAAACATTGTGATGCTAAGCTTGCCTCATTAAAAATAACCTTAATTGGCCTAGGTCTGTTTCCAAGACGTCCCAAACGAATAGATTTAAAACTAGATGCATTAACATCTAAGTTTTTTAGTATGTCGGAGGTGTGTGACTCATCATGAATAATTCTCTGCTGTAAGTCACTACTTGAACTTTCTGGTACGTTATATACAATGATATTACTAGCGCGATCTATTCTATCTGCAATTTCACTATACATGGCTTCTGAATTATCACTGTCATTATTGTGGTTACCATTTTTCTGGCTAACTTTATCTAATTGACATTTAAAACTTTCTATATCAGATTGTAACTTGTCTATTATTTTGTACATTTTAGGCACACGGGAAAGCCCTTCTTGGCATTCAGAACAGAAAAATTTTAACATTCTTTTTCCTTTTAGATCCATTACACGAATTTCAGTAGGAGAGAGTCCAGAACACTCCCTATGTAAGACCCGTTCACAGCTGTCACAAAAAAATACATTCTTCTCACCATCTGCTACCAAATTGCATTTAAAACAGTCCATTTTACTTTATTTGCTCACTGTGTACTTAACAGAAATAATAATAGTGGGCAGTAATTAAATACCAGTCTTGATATCGATATCTCTTAACATACACATACACATACACATACACATACACATACACATACACATACACATACACATACACATACACATACACATACACATACACATACACATACACATACACATACACATACACATACACATACACATACACATACACATACACATACACATACACATACACATACACATACACATACACATACACATACACATACACATACACATACACATACACATACACATACACATACACATACACATACACATACACATACACATACACATACACATACACATACACATACACATACACATACACATACACATACACATACACATACACATACACATACACATACACATACACATACACATACACACACACACACACACACACACACACACACACACACACACACACACACACACACACACACACACACACACAGACAGACATCATCGCGAAAATAGTCAAAACGGATTCAGGGGACCTCAAAACGTAAAAATCCATCGAAAACTCGAGGTCGAAAAAAATCATGATTCCTATACTTTCCTTATATCTGTATACAGATAGGAAAGTAATAAAAAACGAAAAACAGTAACTACTTCAAAACATGGCAAAATACACATGAGTAATATTAAACGCCCACTGAAAAGACTTTATTCTTTCGATAACTAAATTTTATCTTTTTAGGTTACCTGGTATACTAGGACTACCAGACACAATAACATTAAAAAATATAAGTGAAAATCCCGGACTTTTACCCTTAAAACTTGGCAATGCAAAAGTAATTAAATATTATCATTCAATAATTTATTATTATGATTTAAATCATTTACTTAACGAAATCGATGGACTAAAAACTAAATCTAAAAATATAACTAAGTCAGTTCAACAAAATAAAGATTATAGGACAGAAAATTCAAATTATTTCAAATTACTACACTTTTTAGAAGATAAAATAGAAATTAGATTAAATGAAATTATACCGCATCCCCAAAGAATAAAAAGAGGATTAATAAATGGAGTAGGTTCTATATTTAAAGCAATCACTGGAAATCTAGATGCCAGTGATGGAGAACATTACGAGAAACTGATTGAACAGCTTCAATTAAATCAAAATAAACTAAAAGACTCTATTAAAACTCAAAATTCATTAGCAACATCGCTAATAAATTCAATAAAACAATTCTAACAATAAAACATAATCAAGATTTATTAGCTAGTAAAATTGATACAATAACCATATTGGTACAAGACCAATTTAAATGGGAAAATAGTATTTATATAAAAGATACAATTATCCAAATTATTAATATGTATGAGTTATTAAATTCAATACTGCAAGATATTGAAAATTCTATATCATTTGCACAACTTGGAGTATTACATCCTAGCATAATTACAATCAAAGATTTATACAGAATTTTGGAAACCGTATTTAAAGATTATAATAAAAAAGAAATACCAGTTAGTTTAAGCTTAAGTAATGTATTATTTCTGCAAAAAATTATAAAAATATCCTGCTTTCTTTCTAATAATAAAATAACGTATATATTTCATATTCCAATAACTATACCTGTAGATTTAACCCTATATAATTTATATCCTATACCTATTTTGAAAAAAGGTCAGTTTAAGGCGATTAACCCGGAAAATAAATATGTTGTACAAAATAAATTGTACTATGCTTATTTGAGTAACTCCTGCACCAAGATGTCAAGCCAAAATTACATTTGTAACCCAACCAGTCTAAGAAAAATAAATCAGAACAGCTCCTGCGAGATCCAACTTCTAAACTACGAAACTACCTTTACATGCCCACAAGTATCCATAACCGTATCACGCCCTTCATTCACGAGGTTGGAACAAACTAATCAATGGATTTTGGTCCTACCCAAAGAAATTACGTTAACCCTTAAATGTAATTCTCAAGAAGAAATAATTAAGCTGTTTGGAACCTTCCTAGCCGTAATTCCAACAAATTGTCGAATTATAACTGAAGAAGAAACCATTGTTAATGCAGAGTCAAATTCATTCGAGAATCAACCAATTCTATTTCCAAAAATGGACGACCAAATTACCGAAAAAGAATGGTCCACTCCCAATGTGAAATTGCAACCTATCAATCTAGATGACCTTCAAACTCTACGAGAAAACATAATTCAAAATCAACCAAATTTCGAATCCAAAACCATTCCCTATGTACCAAGCTCATGGACTATTATTATTTATATTATATTAATTTTTATCCTTATCTTCTGGCTATTTAAAAGATGGAAAAAACTTAAAGAAAATCCAAGAAGTATAGAAGAAAATTTCAACCTACAAGATGTCCATCTTCCTCGCTAGCCCTCGGAACCTGGATCTTCAGGGGGAGGAGTTATATCACCCATACTAATAGACAATATATAAAATATTCCATTTTGCATAGTTAGCATTACACATCTATAATTTTGTATTTTAAGTTAAATAAAAGTTTTTAAAAAATAATTTTCGGTTCGAGATTTCATTTCTCGTGTTTTTTATTAAAATCTTATATTTTTTAAATGTCACCTTTAGATGGCCACTTTGTCTTTAAATAGAAAATTTTATTACCTTTATGACCCAATATGCACCACTTAGATTATTTGCCAGTTCATGGCCTTCTATTTAATTTTTTTTATTATTATTTATTTGAAAAAGGTTAAAATTTGGTAACACGGTCATATTATATAAATTGACAAGTAGATTCAAAAAAAAAAAACATAAAATATATACAGAGATTGATTTAAAAAAATCCAACTTGAAACTAAAATCTGAAATTGTATCCAAATCGCATTATAAATAAAAGGAATATAATTTTCGAAACGCACTTTTCAAATATAATTTTCTTATAATTCGAAGAGTAAATGTTTTTTTTTTAAATTTCATTTGGGGGAGGGGCAACTTCACCGACCTCGAATTTTATATAAAGTATTATTTCAATTTGGGACAATCAGTATAAGTTTTTATTTTCGATATCGTCCAGAATGAACCACCGTTAGTGAATCATTAATAACATTATGTAAAGGGGTTTTATATTTAAAGTGTATTAAAAATTAATCAGTACCTACTTCTCGCACCTTCAAACGAAAAATATTTTGGAAGTGCGCGTGCGATATAATTTCTTTTATAATTCGGTTTATTTATTATTAATAACATTGTTTTACAATGTATTTAGTGTGTGATGTGCTGATATGTTTGCCAATGGTGCCGGATAGATACATTAGGTAAGTGTTATTAATTATTTATTATTTAATTATTGTTTTCACTTAAATCCAGAGAGAGAGTGGAATTTTGTCCAAAGGAAATCGCCTTTTTTAAAAATCATGTTTGGTAAACTTCTATAATATATATTTCACTAATTCCAGAAATCGAATAATTTTCTTTATCCAGTAGAGTGTAGGTAGCGATTTTTAAATACTGTATATTCCGAAATCAATCGTTTTAATTTTTGGTCGGTTACATTCGACTTAAAAGACACGCGAATTTCAAAAAAAATTTTGTAATATTAGAAAGTAAAGAAGTTATATATCATGACAATTAAAAAAAATTTGGAGATTATCCACGATTAAGCGAGAAATTTAATATTAAAATCTCAAAAATTGCACATTTTTAATAAAATATTTTGACTTATGTGGACAGGGTTGCCAAGTATTTTAATATGTAAGAAGATATAATTAATTTGTAAACTCGTAAATTATTATACTTTTATGATTTGTTTATTTAAATAAAAATAATATAATTTTGTGACTCCTAACACGGATCAAAGAATAATATCTGTTCATATCATCTCATACAATTGTTTATAAAATTAAACAGCAATCCTTTGTAAGTTTTTATAACTTACTGACATTTCACATGACGTTTTTGAGTAATTTCTAAAAATACAATGTTACAAAATCATTTTATTTGACTTATTCAACATGAAATTTCACTCTAAATTCTCTGCTACCCGGTCATACTGTTAATACCCAGACTACTTAGTTTTTTAAATATTGCAGGTAACGGCCAAAATAGTAGCAAATAATAAATTAATCTAGGCAACCCCGCTCATTATCCAGAAAAGAAATGTCAAATATTAAAAATTTCAAGTTTTAGGTTAAATTTAATAAAAGACTCGTTTTCTTATTTTCAAAAAGTATCTAATTAAAACATATAATTGATTTATACTTTTTTTTCGTATTTCCAAACCTAAGGTGAGTTAAAATCATACTTAATCATTTAAATCAAAAAATAAAGTAAAGCTGGTCAAACAGTGTGTCCCTAAAATCGAACGTAACCCAGATAGGATTGTTTACAAAATTTCTGAAGCCAACGCTAGGCGTCTTCGGCAGAAACACAAACATCTGATTGAACATTGTAGCTAAGTTTACGGTAATGCAATCGTTCTCATACGAGATGTGAAATCTAACAACCGCGTAATAAGAAAATCGATATTTTTAAAAGTTGTAAACCGGTTTTTTTCATTCATCATTTTACAAATTAGACTCGGAAATTTGTTTATCAGATGTTCGTCCCATAGGCGTACAGAAATACATTTAAAAAACGTATTTAGCCACAATAAATTATTAGTAAATTTACATTATTTAACGATTTACTTTAAAAACGTTTGATTAACTGTAATACATTTTGAATAAACTGGGGTAGTAATCGGATAAAGCCTTTTCAATGAGTTTTTCAAATATTATTGAAAATAGATAGATATATCTGTTCTTTGATATAAGTAGCAATATGTCGACTTCATTTTTCTTTGCGAACAGTTATTTTGATTAAATAAAAATACAACAAATAAATAAAAAAAATCTAGGCAAATAGGTATTTTCAACTCAATAAAATAGTATCAAATGTTAGAGCTGGATTTATAAACTTCGTTCAGTTGGCGTTCAGTTCACGCTCAGTTCAAGTTGGTGAGTTCGTGCTGGACCAAATTTATATAGTCGTTGGTCGTTCGTTCGTCGCTGCGAATTTTGACATTTGAATTGACAAAACATAATCACAAACTTTACGAAATAAGTTATATTTCGTTGTTATTTTGTTTTAATTATATTTGTAGATGGTATTGGTTATAAAATAATTATAAATTCGTTATAATTTCGTATCCAAACCAAACTATTATGTCATTTTACACTCGAAGCAAAATCTAGTACTTTTTCTTTTTTAGCCTGTTTCCATTTGGACGACGGGTAAAATATATTATTGTTTGTGTTCGTTCTCGATAAAAGCTTTTTTGCTTTTTAATGAACCAAACCACCACAATTCATACAATCTGGTACATTTATATGGAATCTGGTACATTTCTCAGACAAATTTGGTACATAACAAAAATATATTCTGGCAACACTGTGCCCAAATCATCAATACTTCCCCCCAGAATGGAAACGTGCAATATTAATAGCCATCCCTTAACCTAATACCCAGCATGAGGAAGTTGACAACTACAGACCAATAAGTCTCCTCCCTGTATTTGGAAAGAATTTGGAAAACATAATTAAAAGTTTAATAATTAAAGAATGAGGGAACAAGATACTGAAATACCAATTCGGTTTTGTAGAAAAAAGGTCAACCACCCACCCAATCACAATCCTAACATCAAACGTACAAACATCTAACCTATATGGATAAAAAGTGCAGCAGTGTTTGTGGACATAAATAAAACATTTGATAGTGTGTGGCATAAAGGATTACTGTACAAGTTATGGTTAATGGACTGCCCAATATTTATAATCTACCTGATCAACGACTTCTTGAGAGGAAGATCAATTGAGGTTAAAATCAAAAATTATTTATCTACAAAAATCTTTCCTTAACTTGTTGAGGGGGTTGACACATGACAGATGTATGTATTGTAAAAATATTTTTAATTTGGAACAAAAAATCGACCTGTTTTAGCATTTTCTTAAAATCCAATGATTAATGCTGAAACGCAGGATGGCTAGATTTATCGAAATAGTTCATAAAACAAAATCTGCTTAAAAATGCATTTTTTACAAGATGTTCTACACAAGAAAGATCCTCCCATTGAAAAAAATTATTGAGCGCAGCGCCATCTACATATTGACCTATTTAAAATAAATTTATATCTAAAACTGAAAGCTCCCTTAGTGCTCTGTGAACTGGCTTTTACAGAATTAAAATATCTCTATTATTTATCAAAATATCCGGCCTGGGAGTTTTTATTGGTACACCCTGTATACCGCACTATCTGTAGACCCATTCTCGAATACTGCCACCCTATATATATATGAACACAAAAAATGAATCTATCAAAAACTTGCAGGTTGCAGAAACCTCAACGCTTAGGGCTATAACAAAAATGAGACCTCCGAGAAATCCACTCCATAATCTGTCAAACGATATGCTATACAGGAAAACAAAAACTCAACATATATAAAGAAGCCTGCCAGCATGTCAGAAAACTACTACAAACGCCAAGGAAATATTGTAGCAATACCGAGAGCAATACATACCATGTGTAGAAGAAGAAACTGAGAAATACAACAGAAAAGACATCCACAAAGAACTCTCTAGGAGCTCATTGAACAATGTAGAAATATACATTAAGAACATTCATTTAATAAAAAATTGTCATTTATTTATTTTTTTTATTTTACTAGAAATTTGATAATTTTTTTTTTTTTTGAGAACAATTATTTAAAAACAAACAGTAACGTAATACAACAAATTTAATACAATTGGCTGAAGGACTACGGTCGATGGCCATTTGACAATTGTGTTAAAGTTGTACGATTATCAATAAAGATGCTTTGTTTTAAAGTATTATTATTATTATTATTATTATTATTATTGACTCGCCTAAAAAAATTTCTGGTATGTAGTAAAAAATAACAATTAAAATCTGCTACTTATGTAGGCAATAAGGCATATCTTCTTGAATTTAAAAAATTAGGCAGGTTTTGTATTTTGTAAATTAGTTTTAAATGAAAAGAAATAAAGTAATTTATATTTTACGAGGTAAAAAATAAACAGTTTTTGGTGTCTACTGAAATATTTTATAAAATCCACAAAGCCGATTTTGACATTTCAGCGACAATATCTAATTTAGAATGACAAGTACCCCGTTTTTCTCTATATAATAGCAAGTGAAAACTTGTGATGTTTTGCAAAATGCACTTTAGTCTTTGTTTATTACTCCATGCTTAAAAATCATAATAAACTGTAAACATATTAAAACTGTGCTTCAGTGCCATGAAATTTCCTCAAAAATTTCTTTAGATGTTACAACGTATTAGAGAGATTGTGTATAGACAACCAGTAAAAGCTACTATAGATGACAAAATGTTTTTTTTTATACATATAATTCGGCAAATGTAGTCATTTTATTGCTTTTAAAATTCAGGAAACTATATTTGGTTCAGCATTGTACTTTTCCATTTATGTATATTAAAAAAAACTTTATCTCAAAACGATAATTAATAATGGAAGTAAAAAGCTTAAGTTTTTATCTAGTTAAAGGTGAGATTACAGAACGTCTGCAACTTTGTAGATCTGCAAATATGGTGGACTTACAAATGCAAGTATTCCAAAAAATATCTGTAAATTTGCAATATTTATTGTGGTTTATTACCCCCAACAACACTAAACCCAAATTTTGAATACGAAAACTTGATACTTGCATGTGTAAGTCAGTCATATTTGCATATTTTCAAAGTTGCCGCCATATTTGCAGATCTGCAAAGTTGCAGACTTTCTGTAATCTCACCCTAAGTACCTATATATATTTCTTGTATCTTTTAAATTGTATTTTTACATTGTTTTCCTTCTTTTTATATATTATTTGCTTTGTCAATGAGATGTAAATATTCATACATTAAAATCCCTACCTAATTTTGATTTGAACCAGTCTTTGTTAATAGTTAGATAGGTAGGTTCTTTAAATTTGTTCAGAGGTTTCAAGTTAAAAAGCAATAAATCAATAGATAAGTGATTATAAAAAGTTCCCAAAGCCAAGCGCCCAGGGGGTTAATTTTTGAAACCATTCGCTAAAAGTAGTATGCGTCAATTGGCATGACATTTATCGCATGCGTCAAGGAAAGTATATTTTTGAATGCTCTTCGATAAATATTTTGCGAACAGATCAACCTAACGAAGAGTTGTAGATTATTTCAGCAAAATTCGATGATCTACCAATAGAAACCTAGTATGAAACTACTTTACCGAGATGAATAAACGTCATGTCATTGCAAAACCTATTAAATGCCTATTTGCAAGTGACGTCAATTTCGCATGCGAAAACGAATAAAGTAAGTCAAAAATACAGTTTAGGTAAAAGTATACGTTTTCGCATACGTCAGGGTGGCGAATGATTCAAAAATTAACCCCCAGAAGGGCTTCCTAGGGTAAATTTGCCACTGCATTAAGGATTTTTGTGTATTCTTGGAGATTCCACTACATATCAACTTGTAAAATGTTAATGACAATTCAAATATGTTCTAATAATCTTTTTTAAATAGAGCTTGGTTAAGAAAATCAAATATGCACTTACTATTTTGGTAGATAGGGCTCGCGTACCTCTTCTTTTTCTTTAAAATAACTTTAGCGGTATTTTCTAACGCTGTGTTGTTACGCTGAAGTCCTAAATTCGATGTACTTTCTATTTTCAAAGTTGATAAATCACAATTTACAATGCTAAATCAGCAGTTCACTCAATTCACTCCGTTTTTGTTGTATATACTCATTAAATTCTTTCTTGGTATCCATCGCTATAACTTCATTAGTGTTCTCAAATTCTTTCCTGATATCCGGTTATCTAACATCGCTAGTGTTGTCCTCAAGTTCTTGATTAATAGTTTTAGAAAACATTTGCACGTTTTTGGAAATCTTATCTTTGGGATGACAATACTTGATTTAGTCCCTTTGGCCAAAAACATTTACTGGTTCGGTTTTAATAAACCTCTCGAGAACATAGAAGGGGATTTGTTCTTGTTTTACGTCCATCCCTATTCCAACAAATTCAACTTTAAATAAACAGATAAAAAAATAAGCATTTGTTTATCTGACAAATAAATTAAGAAGTAGAAGTGACAGTTCTAAATTGACACATGACATATATCAATGTCAACGAGCACAAATCTCAATCATTGCGACGGAAGTGACCGCCATCACCTACCAAGTTTTATTTTCTTATACGATTACAAAATCGTTATTATATGAGGCGCTTCGTCCGAATAGATTACTTTGTAATTATTTATTTTTCATTTGCAGTACCCATAGATTAGGGTAATGTCAACGGTGCCTCACTTTCTACCGACCTCTCGTGGATTTTTTAGTACTATGCACTGTTTGGTGTCATAGGTATCCATAACGCATATTTACACACTCTCCTATACGACGGCACCAAGGTACTGAAATTTGTTAGCCTTTGTGGCTACAATTGCGCTACAAAAGCTCATAATCACAATGTGAACAAACTAACTTACCCTAAGAATTTAAATAGACGAGAGCAAGTTATCTATTGTCGACTTAAAATTGGACACACTAATCTGACTCACTCATACATTTTATCCGGTCACGCAAGACCAAGATGTAATCACTGCAATCGATATCTGACAATCAACCACATCCTAACATGTGCCATGCACACTCAAGTCAGAAACCAAATCGATATTCAGCCAGAAATAGAAATATTAAAACAAGACGAAAATATAAAGAAAATACTTACCTTTCTAAAAGAAACCAATTTCTACTATAATATATAAACCATTAGTGTTACGAACCAACTAATACCGCATAAAACATAACAGATACTAACTTACCAGACACGCAGCCAATGATCACAGCAATCGAAGCTGCAAAACAAAAAAAAAAAAAAAAAATAAAATAATAATAATAATGGGCAATTCCTACAATGTCATATTCCTTTGGCGTGATCGGGTGGTCAAACACGGAGTTAGAGGCTCTTAATCGATCGATCCGTGTGCAAATGACAAAATATTTAATTCACCATCCAAAAGCTTGTACAGAAAGGCTCTATATTCCACGGAAAATGGGAGGCCGGGGACTATTAGATATAAAGTTACTTTATCAAAAGCAAATAAATAAACAAAAAAAATACTTTCGAGATAAATCCTTAACTTCTACACTTCACCGAGTCGTTACTCAGCTGGATAACTACTCTCCAGTTAAACTCAAAGAAGAAAGCTCAGCACTTCCTGATCTCAACATACGAAAAAGTGAATGGCTGTCGAAGCCCCTTCATGGAAAGTATCCCAATCAACTTCTGCAATCAAAAATTGAATTCTCAACTGAATGGTTGAGAAAGGGATACTTGTTCGGGGAAACTGAGGGATTTTTGGTGGCGATTCAAGACAACGTTATCGCAACACGAAATCATATCCAAATTATCCACGGAGTTCGACTCGATAACGACTTGTGCAGAATGTGTCGTCGCCACTCAGAAACAATAGAGCACATAGTATCGGGATGCACGGTATTAGCGCCTACTGAATACCTAAAGCGTCATAACTTAACGGCCAACATAGTTCATCAGCATCTGGCAGTTATGTGCAATTTTCAAGAAAAAGCTGAACAATATTTTAAGTATGTTCCATTCCCGGTCCTAGAAAGTGATACATACCTTCTGTACTGGGATACGCCAATACAGACCGACAAACCAGTATCCAGCAATAGACCTGACATCGTCTTTGTAAGAAAAAAGGAGAAAGTGGGCTTCTTCATCGACATCACGCACCCCAACGATCATAATCTAGAAAAAGCAGAAAAGGAAAAAAATAATAAATACTTCGAATTGGCCGAAGAATATAAAAGTATACATAAACTAAAAAGTATTACCATAATTCCCATAGTAATTTCAGCTACTGGTCTGGTTTCGAAGAAGTTGGAGTCGTACCTAAAACAAATAAACATCACTGACAAAAATATCTTCACAACAATGCAAAAGTCAGTTTTACTAGAAACTTGTCGTATTGTGAGAAAAACTCTGAACTTACCTGCCAATGAATAAAAGTCGCACAACTCACACTTGAAAAAATTTAAAGCCTGATTAATTGACTGATTCCGTAAGAATCCCAATTTATCAACAACCCTGAGAAGGAGAAAAAAAAAAAATAATAATAATAATAATAATAATAATAATAATAATAATAATAATAATAATAATAATAATAATAATAATAATAATAATAATAATAATAATAATAATAATAATAATAATAATAATAATAATAATAATAATAATAATAATAATAATAATAATAATAATAATAATAATAATAATAATAATAATAATAATAATAATAATAATAATAAAAATTGTCGTGTTGGTAATTGGCTGCTTGGGTGGTATCACAAATAATCTGGTTCCTAATTTAAGATTAATGGTGGCGTGCCATAATAGACCCGAAAACATAGCCGCCGAAATGCAGAAGGCTGTCATCTTGGGCTTACTCAGGTTGCTCAGAACTCACGAGAATCGGAACTCATAATTTCTTACTCTGCAGGTAGCGGGGAGAAGTTGTGAGTATTTTTACCAGTCAGGACTCGTGTTGTCGGAGATACGAGATAGCCTGGTCTGGAATTTACAACAAAAATAATAATAATAATAATAATAATAATAATAATAATAATAATAATAATAATAATAATAATAATAATAATAATAATAATAATAATAATAATAATAATAATAATAATAATAATAATAATAATAATAATAATAATAATAATAATAATAATAATAATAATAATAATAATAATAATAATAATAATAATAATAATAATAATAATAATAATAATAATAATAATAATAATAATAATAATAATAATAATAATAATAATAATAATAATAA
>OV651833.1:598930-607950 GCA_927349885.1 Psylliodes chrysocephalus
ATCCATAGTAGTCCAGACCAGACTTATTTCGTAAAGAGAGTATTGCTTCTCGAACATCAGATTCGATAATCGGAGCCAAAAAGAAGGACTGAGGTTGCCTCGGGAGACGACTTAAATACGCTAAAGAATTAATATTTGGATCTATAATATTAGAGACGATAATCTCAGATATAGATGCAAAGAAATTGTTAAATTGGTCAGCACTAAATGAAGTATTTTGACTCGTATTTTTTACTTTTCTTTCCTTATTAACCATTTTCCAAATAACTTTGCTTTTATTATCTGCAGAATTTATCGTTTCTGCATAAGCATTCCTCTTTTCTTCCTTTATGGCACGTTTATATAGTTTACGTTTTATGTGGTAAGTATGCCAGTCTATTTGGCAATTTGAGAATTTAAATTTTTTCCACAATAATCTCACTTCTTTTCTCAATTCTCTCAATTCCCTAGTAAACCACTTAAATTGCGGTCTTTTATAGTGAACCGACTTCAATGGAAAGCATTCATCTACATATTTTGTTAGGTTATTAATTACATATTCAACTGATTGTCTAGCATTTGAAATTTCCCAATTAAAAGTATCCCAAACAGTATTTCTGATTTTATTTGCAAATTTTAGAATAGTTTTGTCATTAACTATTCGTTTTTTATATGAAAAATTTGATTCCATTGAACTTGATCTGAATAATAAAAAGATAGCACTATGATCTGAGATATGTGGCTCATATACCCCTGCATAAATATTATGTTCATCCAGGTTTGTAATAATATTGTCTAAACAAGATCTAGTGGTTGCAGAAATTCTTGTTGGCGTATGAATAACATGTCTCAGGCCATACATACTAAAAATATTTTGTATATCCTTTGTATGTTCTATACTGTCGTCTAATTCTATATTTATATCACCTAAGATGATAAGATTTGTATATTTGTTCCAAAGTGTATCAATCAAAGCTAGAAGTGAATCTATAAATATTTTTATATCTCCTTTGGCAGAAGATCTATATACAGTTACTATAGCACAGTTATTACTTTTAACCTCAGCTGCACAAAACTCGGCATGAATAGGTTGACTAAATTTCGATACATCAATAGCATGTAACTCTATATTATTCATCGTATAAAGTGCAACTCCACCGTGATCCTTATTGCGCTTCCTACAAAATGATGATATTAATTTATAACCCTGTAGATTTATAGTTTTTAAGTTTTTTATGTCTAACCAATGTTCTGATATACACAATATATTAACCGGATTTTCATATAAAAATAAATTTAATTCATTAACTTTGTTTGACAGACTTTGGACGTTGAGATGCAAAACAGAACATTCAAAGCGATCAGATAGTACATTACTGGAATTTTGCATTGGAGTTTTCTTGGCCTTCGACAATGTTGTGTGGTTTTCCGGTTTTATCTTGGTTTCTTGAAAAACGAAATAAATTAATCACCACACTATCAGGCCAAATTTCACTATTTAATAATTTCTGTGATTCATTTTCCGGGACCGATATTAAAAAAGATGCATAAAGATCTGGCTTTCGAGAGTTAAGTTTTTTGACAGTTACACTAGGTGCGTGGCTTTTAAGATACTTGCCAAGTTCTTCTCCATCAGTGTTTGGGTCAAATTTAGTTGCATGATAATATTTAAGCCTGGTAGGATATTCTTTAAAGACAGCAGCTTTAAACGGGCAACTGCTGGAGTTTTGGCCTGTGCCAACTAAAATATTTCTCCCATTTGGCTTCCGTTGAGAATCTGGAAACTGGCGACCCAAACCAATGTAGTGTTGACATAATTGGCGAGTTTCTGTAGCATGCATAGCCGCTGAAAAATCTTTGTCTGAGATGGTCTTAGTTGATTGTGATTTAGATATGGATTCACTAGTTGATTTTTCTCTTATAATATCTAGGTCTCGAGGTGGTGGTGGGATTGATGAAATTGACGGCTGAGAATCTCGTTTTAGTAGCAAAATTTGTTCGTTTAGAGATTGAATGGCTATGCTCTGATTGTATATTATCTGATCTTTTTGTTTAATTAGTTCTTCGAGGTATTTAATGGTTATCTGATCAATATTACTTGAAGAGTTTTTATCACCAGAAGTTGTAAGTATATTCAAGTTGTCCATTCTTGAATCTACTAAATCGGGTTTTCCGCCGTTACAACAAATAACTGTGCCATCTTTGAAGAACTTTACATTTTTCATTAATTTCAAGCAACTATTATGAGAATAAGTTCCACAGATTTTACATTTACTAGCAGTTTTAGCTATTTTCACAAAGTTATTACAACGCACACAGTTTACTTGTAAATTTTCTGCCATATTATTAAAAATAGATGTTATAGGTTTAAATTTAACGACCTGTGGTGGGAGATTTCTCCGTCCGCCTTCAACGAAAAGTCAAAAAATGTCAAAATACTAATCAGATTTGGTATTATTTACAGATAAAACTGAATTTCTCACTCACCAATACGCATATGCAATGTAGGAGGGTTTATTATAGGGATATTACACAATTCACAAAATAAATCGATAGATTTCCACCAAACTTCACTTAATATATACAGAGTAGAAAAATATATGAACTAGGTCGAAGCACTGGCGTACTAATAATAATAATAATAATAATAATAATAATAATAATAATAATAATAATAATAATAATAATAATAATAATAATAATAATAATAATAATAATAATAATAATAATAATAATAATAATAAATAATAATAATAATAATAATAATAATAATAATAATAATAATAATAATAATAATAATAATAATAATAATAATAATAATAATAATAATAATAATAATAATAATAATAATAATAATAATAATAATAATAATAATAATAATAATAATAATAATAATAATAATAATAATAATAATAATATTAATAATAATAATAATAATAATAATAATAATAATAATAATAATAATAATAATAATAATAATAATAATAATAATAATAATAATAATAATAATAATAATAATAATAATAATAATAATAATAATAATAATAATAATAATAATAATAATAATAATAATAATAATAATAATAATAATAATAATAATAATTAATAATAATAATAATAATAATAATAATAATAATAATAATAATAATAATAATAATAATAATAATAATAATAATAATAATAATAATAATAATAATAATAATAATTAATAATAATAATAATAATAATAATAATAATAATAATAATAATAATAATAATAATAATAATAATAATAATAATAATAATAATAATAATAATAATAATAATAATAATAATAATAATAATAATAATAATAATAATAATAATAATAATAATAATAATAATAATAATAATAATAATAATAATAATAATAATAATAATAATAATAATAATAATAATAATAATAATAATAATAATAATAATAATAATAATAATAATAATAATAATAATAATAATAATAATAATAATAATAATAATAATAATAATAATAATAATAATAATAATAATAATAATAATAATAATAATAATAATAATAATAATAATAATAATAATAATAATAATAATAATAATAATAATAATAATAATAATAATAATAATAATAATAATAATAATAATAATAATAATAATAATAATAATAATAATAATAATAATAATAATAATAATAATAATAATAATAATAATAATTAATAATAATAATAATAATAATAATAATAATAATAATAATAATAATAATAATAATAATAATAATAATAATAATAATAATAATAATACGATACGATACGATACGATACGATACGATACGATACGATACGATACGATACGATACGATACGATACGATACGATACGATACGATACGATACGATACGATACGATACGATACGATACGATACGATACGATACGATACGATACGATACGATACGATACGATACGATACGATACGATACGATACGATACGATACGATACGATACGATACGATACGATACGATACGATACGATACGATACGATACGATACGATACGATACGATACGATACGATACGATACGATACGATACGATACGATACGATACGATACGATACGATACGATACGATACGATACGATACGATACGATACGATACGATACGATACGATACGATACGATACGATACGATACGATACGATACGATACGATACGATACGATACGATACGATACGATACGATACGATACGATACGATACGATACGATACGATACGATACGATACGATACGATACGATACGATACGATACGATACGATACGATACGATACGATACGATACGATACGATACGATACGATACGATACGATACGATACGATACGATACGATACGATACGATACGATACGATACGATACGATACGATACGATACGATACGATACGATACGATACGATACGATACGATACGATACGATACGATACGATACGATACGATACGATACGATACGATACGATACGATACGATACGATACGATACGATACGATACGATACGATACGATACGATACGATACGATACGATACGATACGATACGATACGATACGATACGATACGATACGATACGATACGATACGATACGATACGATACGATACGATACGATACGATACGATACGATAAGTTTATTGACCACTTTGAAATATACAGGTATTTTTGAAGTCCAAATATTAAGCAAAAGTATAAATAAATACATTAAAATTAGTTATAAAAATAAATTACAACTACATTGAGTAAAATTACATAGAAATAGGTTAAAATAACATAGAAGTAAAAGTATAAAAAATATATAAAATAGTTTAAACACACAAATTTAAGATACAAAATATGACTTTTTTTAAAAGAAGTTCAAATATTCTTGAATGCTGTAGAAGCAGTGCTCTAGTAAAAATGCTTTAACATGTTTGTGGAACTGTTTTTGATTTAATTTTTTAATGTCGACAATTGTAGCTAATTTGTTGTAGAGATTTACGTCGAGCTTATTTATTTCTGACACTTTTAATCTAGAAAATGGTACTACAAGGTTTTCTGCCCCTCTCGTATTGAAACTATGTACATCGCAATGTTTGGTCCTCATAGAAACATCCCGATGAATCATAGTTAAGGTTTCAAATATGTAAATACATGGAAGCGGAAGAACCTTGTACTTTTTAAACAGCTCTTTACAATGCACTCTGTTTCTGGCAGCATCAATGATGCGCAACGCAGCCTTTTGTAAAGTAAAGACTCTGTGGGTACCATTGGCTCTACCCCATAGTGTGATGCCATAAGAGAGGTGACTATGTACAATTGCAAAGTAAATTGTGCACATGACATTGTTACTGCTTATAGAACCTCGTAGTTGGCGTAATACAAATATTTGAGTGGAAAGTCTTGAACACAGCCTCTCTATATGATCAACCCACGTAAGTGCAGTATCAAAGGTAACGCCTAATAATTTAACTGGTTCAGACTTTGCCGCACATTTATCAGAACTGAAAAGTATATTTTGTGTCTTACTGTTATTAAGTTTCAATTTATTTGCCGTAAACCAATCCTTCGCCAAATTTAGGTTTGCTGTACTCATGCACTCTTCACCTTTAGTCAGCAAAGTAGTGTCGTCAGCGTACAGAATGACTTGACTCCTCTCATTAACTGATTTGGGTAAATCATTTACGTACAAAATAAACAATAATAATAATAATAATAATAATAATAATAATAATAATAATAATAATAATAATAATAATAATAATAATAATAATAATAATAATAATAATAATAATAATAATAATAATAATAATAATAATAATAATAATAATAATAATAATAATAATAATAATAATAATAATAATAATAATAATAATAATAATAATAATAATAATATATAATAATAATAATAATAATAATAATAATAATAATAATAATAATAATAATAATAATAATAATAATAATAATAATAATAATAATAATAATAATAATAATAATAATAATAATAATAATAATAATAATAATAATAATAATAATAATAATAATAATAATAATAATAATAATAATAATAATAATAATAATAATAATAATAATAATAATAATAATAATAATAATAATAATAATAATAATAATAATAATAATAATAATAATAATAATAATAATAATAATAATAATAATAATAATAATAATAATAATAATAATAATAATAATAATAATAATAATAATAATAATAATAATAATAATAATAATAATAATAATAATAATAATAATAATAATAATAATAATAATAATAATAATAATAATAATAATAATAATAATAATAATAATAATAATAATAATAATAATAATAATAATAATAATAATAATAATAATAATAATAATAATAATAATAATAATAATAATAATAATAATAATAATAATAATAATAATAATAATAATAATAATAATAATAATAATAATAATAATAATAATAATAATAATAATAATAATAATAATAATAATAATAATAATAATAATAATAATAATAATAATAATAATAATAATAATAATAATAATAATAATAATAATAATAATAATAATAATAATAATAATAATAATAATAATAATAATAATAATAATAATAATAATAATAATAATAATAATAATAATAATAATAATAATAATAATAATAATAATAATAATAATAATTAATAATAATAATAATAATAATAATAATAATAATAATAATAATAATAATAATAATATAATAATAATAATAATAATAATAATAATAATAATAATAATAATAATAATAATAATAATAATAATAATAATAATAATAATAATAATAATAATAATAATAATAATAATAATAATAATAATAATAATAATAATAATAATAATAATAATAATAATAATATAATAATAATAATAATAATAATAATAATAATAATAATAATAATAATAATAATAATAATAATAATAATAATAATAATAATAATAATAATAATAATAATAATAATAATAATAATAATAATAATAATAATAATAATAATAATAATAATAATAATAATAATAATAATAATAATAATAATAATAATAATAATAATAATAATAATAATAATAATAATAATAATAATAATAATAATAATAATAATAATAATAATAATAATAATAATAATAATAATAATAATAATAATAATATAATAATAATAATAATAATAATAATAATAATAATAATAATAATAATAATAATAATAATAATAATAATAATAATAATAATAATAATAATATTAATAATAATAATATAATAATAATAATAATAATAATAATAATAATAATAATAATAATAATAATAATAATAATAATAATAATAATAATAATAATAATAATAATAATAATAATAATAATAATAATAATAATAATAATAATAATAATAATATAATAATAATAATAATAATAATAATAATAATAATAATAATAATAATAATAATAATAATAATAATAATAATAATAATAATAATAATAATAATAATAATAATAATAATAATAATAATAATAATTAATAATAATAATAATAATAATAATAATAATAATAATAATAATAATAATAATAATAATAATAATAATAATAATAATAATAATAATAATAATAATAATAATAATAATAATAATAATAATAATAATAATAATAATAATAATAATAATAATAATAATAATAATAATAATAATAATAATAATAATAATAATAATAATAATAATAATAATAATAATAATAATAATAATAATAATAATAATAATAATAATAATAATAATAATAATAATAATAATAATAATAATAATAATAATAATAATAATAATAATAATAATAATAATAATAATAATAATAATAATAATAATAATAATAATAATAATAATAATAATAATAATAATAATAATAATAATAATAATAATAATAATAATAATAATAATAATAATAATAATAATAATAATAATAATAATAATAATAATAATAATATAATAATAATAATAATAATAATAATAATAATAATAATAATAATAATAATAATATAATAATAATAATAATAATAATAATAATAATAATAATAATAATAATAATAATAATAATAATAATAATAATAATAATAATAATAATAATAATAATAATAATAATAATAATAATATAATAATAATAATAATAATAATAATAATAATAATAATAATAATAATAATAATAATAATAATAATAATAATAATAATAATAATAATAATAATAATAATAATAATAATAATAATAATAATAATAATAATAATAATAATAATAATAATAATAATAATAATAATAATAATAATAATAATAATAATAATAATAATAATAATAATAATAATAATAATAATAATAATAATAATAATAATAATAATAATAATAATAATAATAATAATAATAATAATAATAATAATAATTAATAATAATAATAATAATAATAATAATAATAATAATAATAATAATAATAATAATAATAATAATAATAATAATAATAATAATAATAATAATAATAATAATAATAATAATAATAATAATAATAATAATAATAATAATAATAATAATAATAATAATAATAATAATAATAATAATAATAATAATAATAATAATAATAATAATAATAATAATAATAATAATAATAATAATAATAATAATAATAATAATAATAATAATAATAATAATAATAATAATAATAATAATAATAATAATAATAATAATAATAATAATAATAATAATAATAATAATAATAATAATAATAATAATAATAATAATAATAATAATAATAATAATAATAATAATAATAATAATAATAATAATAATAATAATAATAATAATAATAATAATAATAATAATAATAATAATAATAATAATAATAATAATAATAATAATAATAATAATAATAATAATAATAATAATAATAATAATAATAATAATAATAATAATAATAATAATAATAATAATAATAATAATAATAATAATAATAATAATAATAATAATAATAATAATAATAATAATAAA
>OV651833.1:608450-895950 GCA_927349885.1 Psylliodes chrysocephalus
CGAGGTTATAACATCCTCTTAGCTGATCGAGTGTTAGTTCGGTACAACGCGTTGATTGCAGCGTATACAACGTTGCCAAGTTGTAATAATTTTACCAACTACGCGTCGATTGCTTTAAAAATATTTTTATTTTAAAAATCTATATCTTTTTACTAAGAAGGTCAAAAAATTCAGCGTTTCTTTAGAAAATTTTATACCGTCTTGATTTACATTACATTAGTTTTTAAAAAATATGGTAAGAACAGTTTTCGAGATATCTGGAAATAAATGCATTACTTGTGTACATGAGAGGCTTCAAGAGTGTTAATTATGCACATTTTGATTGTTAATATCTCGTTTCATAGACGGTCAAAAAATTTAATTTTTTTATTTACATAAAAGACACTTTCATTAACCTTATATTTCAATTTTATTGAATTCTTAAGAAAAGCCGTTTTTACGAGCGAACTACCTTAAATGGTTTATTGTCAGTATATATCCGTTAATAATGTCAATGGGTTTTAATTTCGTTGCAGAATGAAATGGTATTATTATATGCTAAAATTGCGTAGATTATTTTATTTTAATCGGAGTATCTGATAAACCTTAAGTATTTAGTAAGCGTAAATGCTCACTTATCGTAGAATGGAATCTTTCTATTATTCCATTAGATTCAGGATGATCTGGGGAACAAAAGTTATTTTTATTTTATGAAGTCCTAATAATTCTGTTAAAACTGAGTTTTTGACCTCTGTACCGTTGTCCAAAATTATTTGTTTAGGTATGCCATGATGGGAAAAGAATTTTAATAAATTATCTGCTACTTCTGTACCTTGTGGTGTTGTAGCGCTGTAGCAGGCATTTAAATAATATGCTTTATATTTAGAAAAATTATTAGTTACTGTCAATAATTTTCATTTAGTTTTTTTAATTGTTTTTTTTTTTGTTTCAGTATGTACTATTTTAAAACTACTACTTAAAGCTATTAAATGTTTTTACCATAATTTACTGCATAGTTTACGAATGGAATTGTCATTAGAATTTGAGTTTTTATTTTGAATTTAAAAATTTTCATTTCCTTCTGTTATGTCTAAATTTTTATGTAATTTAGAAATTTTGAAAACTTACAAATATGACTATGTTTTTTTTAACCTAGTTTTATTTCTGTTAGAGTAAAAATAGTTTTTGAATCTTGTTCTTTTTAAATTATTGGTTCTTATTTGTAAATTATTTGTTACTTTATTTGTTACTTGTAAATTAGTTGCTTTTGTTGGATTAGTATCTGAATCTGAATCAAGATCAGTTGAAGGTGAATCGATTTTTAATTGCAATAAACGTTTCTCTAATTCGTCAAAAGTAAAATCTGTCATAAATTGTACTTACAATAAAAGAGTAACTATCATTATGTAATAATCCCAAAAAATGTCACTGGATCTGCGATGCTGTCTTCACCAGTCCGTAATTCTTGTAGATTTGGGCGATATGTCTCCCAAGTCTTGAATTCTTCTAAACCACCTTTACAATAAATCACCAACAGTTTGTAAAATTATTCACCAACGGTTTGTAAAATTATTCACCAACAGTTTTTTGTTTTAATGGAAAGTTCGTAATTCAGTTAATCGTAAGACGAAAAATCTATCAGTTCGATACGAATCGATCCCGAATTATCCTACTGACTGCGCCAGAAATGAAATCTCGAACCGAAAATTATTTTTTTAAAAACTTTTATTTAACTTAAAATACAAAATTATAGATGTGTATGCTTTGAATGCTAACTAGGACTCTCTTAAACTGATTACAACTACTTTTATATAAACAACTATTCTAAAATGCTAACTATGCAAATGGAATATTTTATATATGGTCTATTAGTATGGGTGATATAACTCACGTTTTAAAAATAGAATATTTTTAGTGATTTCGCGTTCAAGTTTTTCAACTATATTGTTAAATGCGGGTAAGCCGGAAAAAACAATATAAGATCCAGAATTTTAGCTTATGTTGTGTCGGATATAGGAAAAAAATATCCGAGTACCGGATACGGATACTTACACGACTAATTATGCAATGGTGCATTTTGGTGCAATACTTTTCTTTTGGCAAAAATGTCATTGGGGTGCCAACTTCATCGACCTCGAATTTTATATAAAGTAGAATTTTAATTTGGGATAATCGGTATGATTTTTTTTGCGATATCGTTCAGAATAAGCTACCATTGGTGAATCATAAATATCAATATGTAAAGGGTTTTTATATTTTAAAGTGTATTAAAAATGAATCAGTACTTCTCGTACCGTCAAACGAAAAATATATCGGAAGTGCACTTGCGATAATATCAGTTTTTTGATCTATAGTTCGGTTTATTTATTGTTAATAAAAATTTTTAACAATGTATTTAGTATGTGATGTGTTTGGCCAATGGTGCCGCTGTTTCTAAATGGACTAACAGATACATTAGGTGAGTATTATTAATGGTTTATTATTTGTTTTCACATAAATTGAAAGAAGGTGGGGGTCCAAAACACTCTAGTGTCACAAAAAATAGAACTATTTTGAATGTGGTAGAGACCAGTGTTGCCAGAATATATTTTTGTTATGTACCAGATTTGTCAGATAAAGGACCCTGCCCTTCTCTAATGGCAAAGTGGCGTTCCGTCAAATGTAATAAATTTTGAATATGATGTTGTACTCGACTAGTTGACCAAAGTGTTTACGGGACCAATTCAATCCTATGACTAGTTTTTAAAATACCATTTTCATTTCATACAGAATCTCTCAGAATTTCAAAGTCGAGAAACGTATTTCTTGAAACTACGTAATTTAATTAAAAAGAAAAAAAATAAGCATTTTTAGTTGATTGTAGCATTATTATGTCCTAGTCCTAACGCAAACGTACACATAAATAGTTCAAAATGTAAACATATACAGGGTGGTACTCAGTTACATCAGGGGGAATTTTTGAAATTCTGAGAGATTCTGTATGAAATGAAAACATGGTCAAAAATAAATGTTTACTGTTCTGACATTATATAAACCCATTTAAGTTTTAACCATGTTTTCATTTCATACAGAATCTCTCAGAATTTCAAAAATTCCCCCGGATGTAACTGAGTACTACCCTGTATATGTTTACATTTTGAACTATTTATGTGTACGTTTGCGTCAGACTAAGACATAATAATGCTACAATCAACTTAAAATGCTTATTTTTTTATTTTTAATTAAATTACGTAGTTTCAAGAAATACGATTTCTCGACTTTAACACCCTGTATTTTAAAAACTAGTCATAGGATTGAATTGGTTTTATGAACACTTTTGGTCAACAAGTCGAGTACAACATCATATTCAAAATTTATTACATTTGACAGAACGCCACTTTCAGAAGAGCAAAAAAAAGCTTTTATCGAAAACCATATATTATTTTACCCGTCAAATGGAAATGGGCTTAAAAAAGTTAAAGTACTAGATTTTGCTTCGATTGTACTAGAGTACCAGAGTCTTAAATAATGTATTAGATCTAGTACAATTGTACTAGACTGGCATACACTGTTTGGGCAGTATTATATATTTTTAGTATACGGGTGTACAGGGTTTTTCATTATATTTTGACCACTACTTATTTTCATTATTCTTGTGAACACAAAAAAGTTTCAAGTAAAAGCTTTGTTTTTTTACCTCAACTTTTTCGGCCATGGTATAACCCATTACAAGCAATTAACTGACAACTTTTAATTAACAAACAACTGTTTTACTTGGAAACATCATTTCATAGCCATCTATGTGTTACGCTTTCATAGTGCAATAAGTCACTAAATAATTAAAATATTATATATTTGTAATCAGGAAATGCAAGTCTACTTAAAATGGAAAAATTATATAGGATGTCCCATTAAAAGAATGAAATTATATTTTGTTGGAGGTGCGCTGTCTATACAATTCTGCCAGTTATTACATTTTTAGTTGGTACAAGTAAAACAACAAAGCTTTACTTAAAACTTTTTTTGTGTCGCAATAATAATGAATATAAGTAGCGGTCAAAATATAATGAAAAACCCTGTACCAATAAAAACTCCCAGGCCGGATATTTTGGTAAGTAATAGAGATATTTAATTCTGTAAAAGCCAGTTCATAGAGCGCTAGAAGGGCTTTAGTTTTAGATATAAATTAATTTAAAATAGGTCAATATGTAGATGGCGCTACGCTCAATATTTTTTTTTTCGATGGGACGATCTTTCTTATATAGCACATCTTATAAAAAATGCATTTTTTAAGCTTATTTTGTTCCATAAACTAATTCGATGAATCTAGCCGTTTTTGATATACAGATTGAGTCACGCAACAGTTTCATCCTGTTTTTCGGCATTATATCATTGGATTTTTAGAAAATGCTAAAACAGGTCGATTTTTATTTCAAATTGAACACATTTTTACAATACATACATCTGTCATGTGTCAACCCCCTCCCTATCCACTTCTCCAACCCCTTAATTTTAAATAAGGAATGTATCATGTACGGCAATTCATTGACAAGGTAATTTTATGAGGAAGTCAGAAATATGACTGTTTATTGCGATACTCTTTAATTTTAGCGCCGTCTATCGGGATAAAAAAATCTTTAACGTATTATAAAGTGTGACACTTCATTTGAAAGCTAATTTAATTACTAATTCAATGCACCACATAACATTAATATAAATATTTCCATATTGCACTTACAACAAAATAATAATGTTTAAAATAATGCATAACTAATTTTCAAACAATTGCAAGTGCAATATGGAGGATATTTAATTAATGTTATGTGGTGCATTGAATTAGTAATTAAATTTGCTTTCAAATAAGGTGTCACACTTTATAATACGTACAGTTTTTTATCCAGATAGAGGGCGGTACAATTAAAAGTATCGAAATGAATAGTTATATTTCTAAATTCCCCATAAAATTACATTTTTAATAATGTACTACATATTTTAGTGTCACACTCTATATTACTTTTTTTATACCGCTAGAGGGCGATAAAAATTAAGTAACGCAATGTACAGAAATATTTCTGAATCTTCCATTAAATTACCTTTTCAATGATGTGGTACATTACCTATTTAAAATTAAGGTGTTGCAGAAGTGAAAGGGAGGGGGTTGACACATGACAGATGTCTGTATTATCAAAATGTTTTTAATTTGGAATAAAATCGACTGTTTTAGCATTTGGTGTGTTTTATTATTTATGATTTCATCTAAGATGGGTTATGCCGTTATTTGTTGTTTCGTTGCTGTCGAATGTTGCGTCGAATCGTCAGAATCGTCTGTGTCATCTGTCCAGTTAGGTTCAGGGGTACTTAATTCATTTCGTGTGTCATTAATTGTAGGAGGAGGAATTTTTATATTTGAAATTATATTAATTTTGGATTTATTCGTTTTCTGTTTCTTTTGGAACATTTTCAGCTAAATTTTGCAAAAATTCTAAAATGTCATTACCTGCATCTCCGGTATTATTAACTACTGATTCATTTTCCAGGGCGTTAAGTGATATACGGGATAAACAATCTGTATTTGTATTATTTTTGCCTTTTTTGTAAATGATTTTATAGTCTTACTCTTCTAATTTGAGCCTCCATCTTACTAGTTTAGAGTTAGGCTCTTTTAAACTAAATAACCACGTTAATGGTTTATGGTCACTGTATATATAAAAGGATCTCCCATACAAATAAGGTCTGAAATGCTTGCAACTCCAAACAATTGCAAGTAGTTCCTTTTCAATAGTCGAGTAATTTGTCTCTGAGTCATTTAGGGTTCTAGAAGCATACGCAATAGGCCTATCGTTTGGTACAGTACCTTGCGATAAAACTGCACCTATAGCATAGTTACTAGCGTCTGTCGTTAGTATAAAAGGTTTATTAAAGTCTGGGTATTGCAGTATAGGGTCGTTTGTCAAAATGTCTTTACATGTTTGGAAACAGTCTATAAAATCTTTATTATGAATTACCTGAGCGCCTTTTTTCAAACATTTTGTTAATGGCTTTGTAATTTTAGCAAAGTCACGAATAAAGCGTCGGTAATAACCTAAGAGTCCAAGAAAACTTTTAATGTCAGTCTGAGTTTTGGGAATTGGAAAATTTTTAATAGCCGAAATTTTATCAGGATTTGGTTTAACTCCAGAGGAGGTAATTACATGTCCTAAATACATCACTGATTTTTGAAGAAATTCTGATTTGTCTAGCTGAACTTTTAAATTATGTTGTCTGAGTCTGTCGAATACGGTTTTTAAACGTTCTAAATGTTCCTGAAGGGAAGTACTGTAAATTAAAATGTCATATAAATAAACAATACATGTTTCGTCTGTCAGTCCTCGTAATACATTGTCCATTACTCTTTGAAATGTGGAAGGGGCATTTTTCAATCCAAACGGCATTCGTTTAAATTGAAAATGACCTTGTGGGGGTACTAAATGCGGTTTTGTCTACGTCATTGGGGTCTACTTCAATTTGGTGAAAACCACTAGCTAGATCGAGTGTCGAAAAATAATTTGCTCTACCTAATCTGTCCAGGATTTCCGTAATGTTCGGAAGGGGGTATTTGTCATTTATTGTTCGTTCGTCATTTTCTTTTCCCGCTTGCATCTTGTTTTTTAGGAACTATCCAGATGGGGGATGAGAATGGTGACGTCGAGTTTTCAATTATGCCGTCATAAAACATTTTTGCTATTTGCCTTTTAACTTCATCTCTATGTATTTCAGGAAAACGATAAGATTTTGTGTAAATTGGTGAATCATCCGTTAATGTAATTTTGTGTTTAATTTGATTTGTGAAACTTAATGGGATACCTTCACAATAAAAAATGTCTCTATACTGAAAACAAACATTTTTGAGAGATTCTTTCTCCTCTCTGTTACAATGGTTAAGCCTGATATTTTTTAAATTTTCTTTTAATTTATTATCATGAAAAGTGTCATAATTCGAATCTGAATCGACTTCCATTTTGTCTAGAAAATTGACTTCAATTAAATTCAAAATTTCGATATCAAAAGGTTTCAAAAATATCTAATTTTACAGCATTTTCATTTAAATTAGTGACAGTGGTTATAGCAAAATTGTTAGTTACATTTACCAAAGCTTTAGGCATCTCAAGACCTTTTCCTAGAATTTTATAGTCAAGTACGCCTAAACCATTTTTTAAATTTACCGGTAATTTTACTATCTGTTTGCAACGTCCAGGTATAGTCAGTGAATAATTATTTTGTCGGTTGTCATGAGTATCTGTGTCCAAAATTAAAGGAATAACTGCATTAGGGGTTACTATTTCATTTTTATTTACATTTATATTTGCATTTAATTGTTTAAGTAAATCTACGCCTATGATGCCATCAAATCGGTTACTAAACTTAAAAAGATAAAATTTATGATAGTCTTGCAAATTAAAATTTTTAAAAAGAGGAATGCAAGCGACTTCATCGTGATATGAAATATTATGCGCTGTCTGAATATTAAATTTCTCTTTGATTATATAATTTTGATAATACCTGTATGCCAAATTCGGATCAATTAAAGATTTCGAGCTGCCCGTGTCGATAAGAAAAATTGCGTTAATTTCGGGAATTTTGATATACGGTAAATTTGCTTTTAATGCGTTAACAAAGATTATGTCGGATTGCTGGAACTCGGCGCCTGGATAAAATCCTGACTCGGGTTATTTGCATCAGCTGAGAGTGTGGGATTTGTACATAAGTCATTACTATGAGAATATGTAGTGTTATCATTTACAAGTGTCGAGAAATTATTATCATAGGAGTATTGAATTGCAGGAGAATAAGAATAAGGGTCAATGTCATTGTCTATTTGCGTATGGTATAAATTTTGATTATCGTGACAGTCGTATTGATTTTCATATTGTTCAAATTGTTGATACTGATATGGATTTTCAAATTGTTGAGGGTTGTATGAATTTTCAAATGGTTGATATTGATAAGGGCAGTTAATATTTTGATTAAAAAGTTCTGTAGAAGTAAATTGTTGTTTTGGATGAATTCTAGTATTACCTGAAGATGTATCCATAGGTTCAGGTTTGGAATTTTGAGAATAATTTTGATTATTAATTTGTGGTTGATTAAAAGTACGGGGTTTCATTTGATTTTTATTCTGATTTTGGAAAAATGGGTGACGTTGGGTAGGGAAATTGTTATTTGGTCTCCAATTGTAAGAATTATTTATTGGGAAATTTGGTCTAAATTGAGAATGATTTAGAAAAGGTGCTCTTGGCATAAAATTTGGTTGAAATGTAGGACGAGGCAATTGTGGAAGTGGTTGATGAGAATTTAAGTTACTAAAATTTGTGTTAAATGTTGAATGGGCTATATAATTTGGATTTATGGCAGGTGTGATTCTTAAATTAGGTTTAAATGATGAATTTGAATTTATATTATTTGATTTTTGAGTGGAATATAAGAAATTTTCTTCTTCTAATAGCTTTTTCTAAACTATCAGGTACTCTTAATCTAACGTTTGTTTGAATAGGTAATGGTAGTCCTCGAACATATGTTTTTAGTGCCAAATCATCATAGTTTGAAAGTCTGATTGCGCGTTCATTATCATGTAAATTTAAAGAATTTAATTTTGAAATAATAAGACTCCTGGAATCTTGACATCTCATGCCAAAATTATAGGGGCTTTCATTTTTTAAAGGACGCAAATTTATTAAATCTTGAACCAAGCAATCTATGTTACGTTGATCTCCAAAACTGAGGTTTAATGAGTTTTTTACGTCAACCCATGTTTTAAGCTCTGTTCGGGAACCAATTAATCTTTGGGCTCTCCCTGAGAGTTTGCCAATTATAGCTTTTAATAAAAATGAATTTAAAGCAAGATTATTTGGACTGGCAAAAACTGATATCAAACTTTCACAATTTTCGATAAAAATACTTAAAATATGAGGATTACCATCGAATGAAGGAATTGAATCTAAATATAATCTAAGCATTTGATAATCTACTGGAGGGGGACTCATTTCTGAATTATTTTCTAAATTATCTGAATTATTTTCTAAAGAACTTAAATTAAAACTTGTTTGAAACAAATTAACTAAATCGAAAATTTCGTGTTCACTCATAAAATAGATCAAACACTGTTAATAATAATTATAACTACTATAAGTAAAATTAAAAGGAATTAACAGGAAATAAAAGGAATGAGCACTTACAATATAATGAAGATTTTCATTCTTCTTATCTGCTAAGGGTTTGGACGATGTGTGTTCCTCTCCCAGGTGTAGAATTCGTTTTCGTCTTCTTCAAAGTACACTCAATGTTCGATCAACTGCAACTGTCTGTTCGCGACCCGATATTCTTTCGAATAGAAAACAGAAAAATCCGATATACTTTCGAATTTATAGCTCACAGTATCACAAAGTTCGTTATTTTGGTTAATCGTTGATACGAAAAATTGCCCGTGCGATACGTTCAATTTCCAAAATATCCTACTCACAGACTGCGCCAATTAAGTGTGAGCACTTCGAAAAAGACTTTTTAAAAAACAAAAATTTAAATGAAACCTTTATTAACAGAAAGCTAACAATGATCTAATCTTTTTTTATTCTGACTTATATTTATAATTTTAGTCCAGAGTGCAACGTAAACACTATTCTTGTATTAGTCGGCGGGATTGTTTCCATAACTTTATGGCTTAAGTTAGCCATAAGCTTAAGTTTAAAATTTGGCGCTTTCCTCTATATTCGTTTTTAAGTTATTTTCAAAATTCGAAGTTTGTACTTTTTCTCGAATATCCCGAACACGATTCATTTTCAGGATGTACGGGACAAAAATGATAGAAAATAACATCACAAACAGTTTTTTTTTAAATTGGAATTTTACACTTTCTGTCGAATTTCTCGAATAAGGACCATTTTAGGAAAATTATATATTCAACAAAAAAAAAAATAGATAATGATATAGCATTGGTAACTTTTATTTGAAGAATTTTTTTCTCCAAGCGCATATATTCCATAAATTAGAAAAACTAACCTGTATAAAGTACCCCATCAGATGTTCCGTCTATGCTCACAATCTAATCAGGTCACCTCAGGATTAAGGCTTAAGTTCAAAATTTGGTGTTTTTCTCTTTATCCATTCCAGAGTTATCGAGTATACGGACACACGAACATCATCTCGAAAATAGCGAAACCGGATTCAGGGACGTATACACTATTTAAAACAACATTTACAGTAATTATTATTTACTAAATATTCCTATTAAGTTAATAATTAATTGTTATTAGATACCTACCTTTTGGCTTGGATATATTTAAAATTTTCCCATTTTTTTTTACAGATATGTCACAAAAAGGCTGATTTTGTCTATTTTTTTTTATATAATTTTAATAACCATTTATTAATTTTACTGATCATTTATTAATTTTACTGTAATAAAAGTACTTAAGTATAAATAATGTCCAAAATAGTTTTTTAACCTACGGAAAAAGGTTCTTCTACTGACTAGAAATTAGAAATATTGTAGGTACTTAATTTTTATCATTTTTATACACATGGGCGTGTACAAGGGAGGACAGCGGAGAATTCATGTTGCCCCCCCCCCTCTTAACAAATTACTGCATATTCCTGCATACGCCCATGGCTATACTTTAGATAATGCATTAAATACTGATTGATTTATTACGACCCAAAATATAGTAGTTTAATTACATCTTCGTTGTTTTTAAACCTTTTATAATATTGTAAACATTATACTATAAATAAATAATTTGTTCTCATTTTCACTATGTAGGTATTTATAAAAGTTTCTTAAAAATAAATAAATCGTTACAAAAATTATTTATTGCCTACAAATCTTTTAAATACCTATTACCTAACTGAAAAATGTACCAACTTTTTAACTTACCGCCTTTTTATGTCTTTCAATAAAATGTTTCTGTTTTTTTTTCAAACGCTGGCGTTTGTTTCCCATTTTTTATGTATTAATCAAACAAACGATGTAATATAGTAGGACAAACGGGTTGGAGGCATACAACATTTACATTGTTTATTATAATTATTTATTATAATTACAAACAATAATTAAGCCCGGCGCGACGTTTACATCGGCTTCTTTTCATAGAACTGATTAGCTCGGCGTTGCCAACGTTCTTATACATTTGGCATACCTAGTAGGTATGCAATATACATCACACGCCCTACCTTATAAAAGAAATCAAAAAAAAAAAAACATTTAAAATGCAAAACATAAAAAATTAAACAGAATGAAATGACAAGAAAAATTAAAAGAAATGTAAAACAAAGTTATAGGTTCAATTTTTGAGGAGTCTTCACTGTGCGACCACTTCTAGTTGTTCTGCAGGTTGGGTCTGTTTTGCACGTGTCTGTTTTTGGTGTATCTATTTCAGGATCGCTAAGATCACTGGCTGATATCATCTCTTCATCTTCCTCTTCCAAAAATTGTTCAATCAAAGGATCGGCAGTTTCTTTTTTAGTGGCCGCAGATGTTGGCGGTTTCTCCGATATTGAGCTTCCCCATCCTCAGTCTCAACTAAATAATCATTAGGTCCAGATTCCTTTATAATAATTCCGGGTTTCCATTTTCTAGTATTTTGTTGAATCAAAATTGGTTGCTGGACTTGAAGGCGAGGAAGTTGCTTAGTAGATCTGTCAAAGTACTCCTTTTGCTTGTTTTGTTTAAGTTCAAGTTTTTCTTTAACTTGATTTAAAGGAAAATTGGGTTGAAGAAGTTCTATATTCATGTCCGTAATTTTCTTTCCATTAGCAAGTTACATGGAGCAGGAAGATCATCTTTTGTGGTGACATTATGGATTAAAACTGCTAAAAAGGGATCCTGCCCTTCTTCGTAAGCTTTATGTAACAGTCCCTTTACAGTCTGAATGGTTCTCTCTATCATTCCGTTCGATCTTGGATATAGTGGACTCGACGTTTTATGTATAATGTTTTACTGCTTAGTGAAATCATGGAATTCGTAGGAATTAAAGGGTGGTCCATTGTCAGAGAATATTTCTTCTGGTAATCCATTAATAATAAAAACATTTTTTAAAACAGAAATAACACTACTTACTGTTTTGCTAGTTATCTTGTTTACTATAGTAAACTTGCTAAAGTAATCAACTATTACTATAAAGTCCAGCTGACCTAGTGATTTAAAATCAGTACCTATTTTTTGCCAAGGATAAGTAGGTACAGGGTGAGATTGTAACGGTTCTCTAGTATTGGATTTGTAGTATTTTTGACAAATTAAACAATGTAGAACTAGATTTTCCACATCAGAGGATAAACCTGGCCAGAAAACTGCTTCA
The DNA here is from genome assembly GCA_927349885.1 of Psylliodes chrysocephalus. NCBI lineage: Eukaryota > Metazoa > Arthropoda > Insecta > Coleoptera > Chrysomelidae > Psylliodes > Psylliodes chrysocephalus. The sequence continues at coordinate 620,735 of OV651833.1, forward strand.
TTAGCTAATTTTTTGCAAGCTACAACTCCTTGATGTGCTTTGTGAATTATTGACAAAAATTCAGGTTTTAGAGACTCTGGGATTATTAATCTTTTCTTGAAGAATACGACATTTTCATGCAAATGGATGTCACTTCTAAATGGCCAGAATTGATTTACCTCTACAGGGACATTGCTTTTATGACTTGGCCAGCCATAAAGACTAAATCGTTTGATGTGTTGTAGCACCTGATCTTTATCTATTTCCTCTTGTATCCGTTTTTGATTATCAGGAGTAGTGGAGATTATGGAATTTACTCTTGAGATTTTTATCAAGGTAGGTTGTATCGATTGTGTCAGTCATTGGATCTCTGCTTAACGTATCTGATACATATTGTTGTTTACCAGGAACATATTGAAGCTCAAATTGATATCTTAGGAGCCGGAAAACTAATCGCTGTATTCTTGGAGACATCTCTTCAAGAGGTTTTTTGAGTATACCAACAAGTGGACGGTGATCAGATTCAATTTTAAATTTGGTTCTGTTATAATTATAACTGTTGTTAAATACAATAAAACTATTAATATTAAATGGGAGCTTTTATTACGTACCCTTTTCACATCTTTACAGCAACCAGAAGAAGGAAGAGGAAGGAGCGCTGTGTATGCAACCAAGAATACATGACCGCTAACTAAATACATACTACTGATTATGCAACTCACAACATCTCCTTCCTTTCATAAAAATAACTATATTCTAAAGTAATAATTTTAAAGAGCTCTTTATAATATGAAACTGAATACTTAACATTAGGTATGTGATATAAAAATTATGTAATATAATCTTTTAAATAATGTGGAGTTCTTATAACTCTTCCACACCTGGATTTATTTTGTGGCGAAACAGAATTCGGAATAATTGAAGTATCAGGTCCTGAGTGATCTTCATTGGTATCTGTAGGCTTAGTTCCTTCTTGTACCAAATTCTGCTTTTCCATGAAACTATTAATGTGTTTTCTTTCCGAATTTCCCAAGTAACTATCTAGCAGACCATTAAATGTATTATGATTAATCTTAAAATGATTAAATTTAAATTTATGGAGAAATTTCTTGTTTCTCACAAAACATTTATTATTTTTGTTTAATTTTACTAGATAACTTCTTGGTCTAATTTTATCAATATCTAGAACCACACCTGGTTCCCACATTTTGCCAAATTGAACCATAACATTATCTCCAATACTTAATTTTTCATGAAATTTAGATTTTTTATCAAAATATTGCTTTTGGTTAGCTTGTCGTTTCTTGAAAATTCTATTAATTTTTAAAGGCTTTTGTGGTTGCAGGCGTTTTTCAGGTATTGGTAAGTGACCTCTTAAGCGTCTACCAAATAATAGTTGTGCAGGACTTGGAATATTATAAGCTATCGGGGTATTTCTATATTCTAATAATGTCAGGTATAAATCTTTGCCTTCAAATAAAGTTTTTTTTAATAAGTTTTTAATTGTTTGAATATGCCTCTCAACAAATCCATTAGATTGGGGATAGGTTGGGGTACTAGTAATATGTTGAATTTCCCAAGTTAATAAAAAGTCATGAAAGTTTTTATTTACGAATTGAGGGCCATTATCTGAATAGAAAATCTGGGGCTTACCATGCCTAGAAAAAACTGACTTTACATGTTTTACTACATTTTCATGGGTAGTGTCTCTATTCAGTGAACAAATTTCAGGATATTTAGAATAAAGGTCAACAATTAATAAATAAGATAAACCCTGATAATGAAATAAATCAGCAGCAACACTGGTCCAAGGAATATTTGGTAATTCTCTATTTAATAACGGTTCACTGCGTTGACTATTATGATAAGTTAGGCAGGCTGGACAGTTTTTTACTTTTTCTGAAATGTCTTTTTCTATACCTGGCCAAAAAATTAGTTCCCTTGCCCTGAGTTTAGTTTTTTCTATTCCCATGTGATTATAATGTAATCTCTCTAGCATATCTAACCTCATTATAGAAGGAATAACAATTTGTTCCCCTTTAAAAATTATTCCATTCACTTCTACTAGTTCGTCTCTACAAAACCAATAGGGTGCTACTAACTCACTAACCTTACTTTTCTTTTCTGGCCAGCCCTCTTTTATATTTTTCATCAAAACTTGTAGCTCTTTATCTTTAAAAGTTTCTTCCCTTACTAAATCTAACTTTTTTTTTACTAATATCTTCATTAAATTCAATAAGACTAACATGTGCATCTAAGTCCGATTCACATATTGTAAAATTTTGATCATTGTAGCTAGATCCAGATAACGCATCAGCAAAATAAAGCTGAGAGCCTGGTTTATATTGTACTCTAAAAGAATAATTTTGTAGTGTAATTCTAAGTCTTTGTAATCTCAATGGACATTTTTCTAATGGTTTACGAAAGATGGACTCAAGTGGCTTATGATCTGATTCCACAGTAAAAACTTTAGCATATAAAAATTGGTGAAATCTCTGACACCCAAAAACAATTGCCAATAATTCTTTTTCTATTTGGGCATAATTTTTCTGACTATCAGTTAAACTTTTCGATGCATAAGCCACCGGTGCCCCATCTTGCAATATGACAGCTCCAAGGCCATCCTTAGAACTGTCAACTGATAAAACAATAGGTTTTCTTTCATTAAAATAGTGCAATACAGGTCTTTTCATTAATAAGTCCTTTAAATTACTAAATTCAGCTTCATGAACTTGACTCCATTCCCATATTATATTTTTTTTCATAAGGTTTCTCAAATTAGTAGTTAAACTGGACAAATTAGGAATAAATTTAGCTACATATGTGACCATACCTAAAAACCTTGCCAACTCTTTGGTATTTTTAGGTACATTTATTTGCTTAATTGCTTCAATTTTATCTATGTCAGCTTCAATGCCCCTTTCTGAGAGAATATGTCCTACATATTTGACTTCATTAATTCTAAACTTACATTTTTCCTTATTAAATCTTATTCCCCTTTCCTTAGCTCTATTTAATACTTTACCCAATATTATCTCATGTTCTTTCATATTTTTCGCTATAATTAGAATGTCATCTATATATACTCTCACACCCTTAATATCAGCAAAAACTTCACTAAATGTTTTATGAAAAATTTCTGGAGAGCTAGCCAGACCAAAAGGTAAACGTAAGAAACGAAATCTACCATAAGGAGTTGCAAACGTTGTTAATTTTGACGACACCTCTCCTAATTCAATTTGCCAAAAGCCCTTATTCGCATCTAATTTTGAAAAAATTTTTGATCCTGACATATCTCTGGTCATTTCTTCAAATGTAGGTAGCTCATAATATTCCCTAATTATTGATTCGTTTAAATTCTGAGGATCAAGGCAAATCCTAATATCACCATTTGGCTTTTTTACAAGTACTATTGGGTTAACAAATTCTGTTGGCTCAGATATAGGTTCTATAATATTATCTTTAATCATGCGGTCTAACTCTAATTTCAATTTATTAAGCAAGGCAAACGGTACTCTACGACATGGTACAATTTTTGGATTATAATCCTTTTTTAATTTAAATTCCACTGGATTCATTTTAATTTTTCCTACGCCACTGAACAATTCACCAAATTCCTTAAATACATCAATTTCTTTTGACTCTACAATTTCATCAATATTTCTAGTGATTAAATTTAATTTTTGTACTGTGTTTATACCTAAAATTGGAGCCGACTTATTTTCAGTTTTAACTATAACAAAATTTATTGAATAAATTTTCTCTTTCCAGAATATTTTCAAATCACAGGTCCCTATTACATTTAATTTATTACCACCATAGCCAGTAATATTAAGATTTACTTTTTCCAATTTTTTTAAATCTAATTTCTTAAAAATATACTCGGGAATTACATTTACATGGGCCCCTGTATCTAATTTAAATTTAACAAATTTGCTACAATCAACAATTTTCAACGTTTGAAACCAATTTTCTTGAATGTCATTAATTTCAACTGAACCCAAAATATATTCACTACAACTGGCATTTTCATCACTATAAACAGGTATATTCAATTCACTTATATTTTGAACTGCCCCTTGATCACTTTCAATAACATGAACTTTAAATGTTTTACAGCAAAAGGCAAAGTGGTTGTTTTTCTTACACTTATGACATACCTGTCCAAAAGCTGGGCATCTGTAAGGTTGGTGTTGTGTTCCACATCTTTTGCAAACCTGGTTTTGTACAAACCTAGACTCTCTTGGCTCTCTTCTTTCTATAGGTTGATGTTGATAATAATTTTCTGGATTCCTTTTCACTTCTTTGTTCATTCCACTAGTTCTTTTTATTACACAAATGTCATTGGAAACTTCATCACTGTTAGTTATTGTTTTCAAGTCATGATGTAACATTTCTACAGCTCTACATATTTCCACAGCTCTATTCAAGTCTAGATTCTTTTCAGTTAAAAGTCTGTCTCTCATTCTCTGCTCCTTTACTCCACTGACTATTCTATCCCTTATCAATCTTTCCTTGTATGTTCCAAAGTCACAATTGCTTGCTATTTTTTTCAATTCTTCATAGTATTCATTAAATGTTTCTCCTGGTAATTGATTTCACGTGTTAAATTTATGTGTTTCCACGCTGGGATTTAATTTTGGCAAAAAATATTCATCCATTTTTGTCATCAAAATATCAGGATCGGTTTTTTCGGTATCTGTTAGTTCCATATTATTTATAATGTCCATTGCCCCTTCACCTATGCAATGAAGGAAAACTGCAGCTTTTACTGGTTTAGTTTTTTCTTCACACCCTGTGGCCAAAATATATGTCTTGAATGATGATTTGAATTTTTTCCAGTTAATGCCAAGATCTCCCTCCATTTTCATGGGAGCTGGCTGTGACAAAAACTCCATGTTTTTTTTTTCTAACCTCCAAATGTGCTTTCAATTTTATTTTCTTTTTTTTTTAGAAATTCACAAGTTCCAATTTTTCTATTTATTTACTGTTAATCTGCAGGTTATTAAAATTTTACTGCGCCATGTTATAATTATAACTGTTGTTAAATACAATAAAACTATTAATATTAAATGGGAGCTTTTATTACGTACCCTTTTCACATCTTTACAGCAACCAGAAGAAGGAAGAGGAAGGAGCGCTGTGTATGCAACCAAGAATACATGACCGCTAACTAAATACATACTACTGATTATGCAACTCACAACAGGTTCCAAAAAGGTAGGTATGGAATCGTTCGCAACCAAAAACCACTGCTAGAAGTTCTTTATCTATGTGGTTATATCGCTGCTGTGTAGGTGTTAATGACACAGAAGCATACTCAATAGGGTGGCCATCTTGATGTATATATGCTCCAAGGCTACATGGTGCTGCATCAATAGTTAAAACTGTTTCTTTATTAGGATCGAAATATGGCAAAATTGGTGCTGATGTGACAAGTTCTTTCAAGTGCTTAAAACTTTTATTTTCGGCATCAGTCCATTGCCACTCTACTTTATTACTCAAAAGTTTTCGTAACTGTGGCGTTTTTTTCTGAGAAATTTGGAATAAATTTGGCTAGGTACACAACCATACCTAAAAACCTTTGTAGTTCTTTTCGATTTCTTGGTATATTCATTTCTATAATGGCTTGAATTTTATTTTTGTCTGGTGAAATACCTTTTGCACTAATAACATGACCAATGAATTTTATTTCTGGTACACAAATTTTTAATTTCTCTTTATTTAATGTTAGACCAGATTTACAAATTCTTTCTAGAAAGAACATGATATAAGTTTTTGTTATGTTCTTCAACAGTAGATCCAAAAATTAAGATATCATCAAAGTAAGAAATAACTCCTTTAAGTCTCCTTAACGTATCTGACATAAATCTTTGAAATCTTTCAGGTGCTGAACTTAGACCATAGGGTAAACGCAAATAACGGTAGCCGCCAAATGGTGTTGTAATTGTGCACAGTAAGGAGCTTTCCCTGTCCAGAGGTATTTGCAAAAATGCAGAAGACGCATCCAGTAAAGTGAAACACTTTGCTCCAGAAAGTTCAGAGAATAAACTCTCATGGGTGGGAATTTCGAATGTCTCTCTTCTAATGAATTTATTTAAAGATCTGGGATCCATACATACACGAATATCGCCATTGGCTTTTGGAGCAATAACAACTGGGTGCACCCAGTCTGTTGGCTCTTCTACAGGAATAATAATGTTTTGAGATACCATTTCGTCTAACTTCAGTTTTAATTTATTTTTTAGAGCGATTGGAATTTTTCTGGTGGCACTTACCACTGGTGTCGCATTGTCTTTTAAAGTTATTTTGTATGTTTTATCAACTTTACCTATGCCACTAAATACATTTTTAAAATTGTCTAATATTTGCGGAATTGAATTATAGTCTGGCCACACTGTAACGGAATCGATAGAATTCCCGTTCGATTCATTGTTCATGACGAAACCGAACTTTCGTGCCGTGTCTAGTCCTAATGAGGATTTTTGCCAGTTCTCGCGAAGCACAAAAAACTTTTCGTTTGTCAATTTCGTTTTTTTATATTCGCAAGAAAGACGCACTTGTCCTAAAATATCAAGTTCATGTCCCGAATAAGACCACAAATGGGATAAAGGTTCTTCCAACTTACATTTTAAACAATTTTCAAGTTTTTTAAAGTCACTTATATTTAAAGTATTACCATTACTTCCCGTATCAATTTTGAATATTAAGTTTATTTTTCCCGAAAACGAAATGTCTTCAAGCCACTCAATGGAATTTACACTAAGGTTTATTATTGTCCAAACAAATTTATTATAATTAACATCATCATCGTCACTAGAGTGATGTTGATCGTAATAATCAAGTTCATAATCAAGTTCTTTTGAACCACAGTGTCCACATTCATCACTTTCATTAATTTCGCAAATTTCCTGGTTTTTGCACCACTTACGATAATGTCCTTTTTGTTTGCATTTACTACAAAATCTATTAAAAGCAAAACACTTACCTCTGTGATTTTTTCCACAGTATTTGCACTCAGGGTTACCTGTACCTGTAGTATTGCTTGATTTGCTGGGTCCGGGTTTGCTTTTATTGTACTCTGGTATCGTCACTACCTCTTTTTGCTATAGCTTCATGCCACACAAAACATGTGGCTTGACAGGTATCACAGTCGTGTATTGTCAGGTTAAAAGTCCATAGCTGCCTTTTGTAAAAGGCAAGTGATTGCACTACAGGTGTCGGTAAACACTGTTGCAAGTCAAAGGTTATAGTCTTCCTTTCTGGATCATCTTTGGTAACAGTTTTGTCTTCCTTTCTAGACAGATAAGCTAAGTCTGCAAGTTTATGATGTTGCGCAAGATCATCTTTTAGTGTAGTATTAGTTGGATCAAGATTAATTTGCATTGATAACTTATCACACTTTTCACAGGTGTCTTTATGAGGACGCTTTATGCTGATATTTAATTGGTGGAACTCACGTTCGTATGCAAATCTTGACACGGGTTTCACAGGATATTTCTGTTTGTACTCGTTATAGAGATCGGTCAGTGTGACGTATGGCGGCAAATACTTTTTTGTAGAATCTCTGCGTGTGTAGTGACTTTCATACGTAGGCACTGAAAGTGTATGTTGCCGAACGTTTTCTATATCTTGCAAGGTTCGTTTGTTTGGTGGTGCACTTTTTCCTCTGCCATCAGCTACTGTAATTCCAGACTGATTTGACAACTTTTTCTCAATTACAGTTCTTATAATTCTTTGAGTTTTATTAAAGGATGCAAGGAAACAAAATTTACAAACAGAGTCGTTCCTACCATTTAATTGCAAATGATACAAGACTGTATTCATGCGGTGTTTACTTTTATTTGGGACAGACGTACGGGGTCTTGATACTGCTTTTTTATTTATTTCAAGTAAGCCAGCAACATAAGCTGTTCTTCTATTATAATCCCCCACAGCCCAATATTCAGTAAAGAGTTTATGTCTTTCTTCTTCAGAAATATTTTCTCTACACTTATTTCTGCAAGGTTTAAGAGGTATTACGTTTCTCCTTTCTGTGCTGTCGTACAGCCCTCGTATCTCCTTTTATTGCACGCTTTTTGCCCCTATTATGTCTGGCTCTATTGGTATTGTTGGCAATAACTTGCTCCTCTCTATTTCTATATGTATATAATTTATATATGTTACATATTGATATTGATACAACATTTTATGTTATTAGCATTTTTTAAGCAACTTTAAGCAAGTTAAAAAATTCAAATTGAAGTTAATAAAAATCTTTAAACTGTAATTACTCAAATCTTGTAATTTTGAGATACTCCTGTTTGTCTTGTTAACGACGTTATTCGTTTTGCACGAAAACATCGATTTCAACCCTGAATTTTAGAAACATTTTTTCAATTTTGCTTGAACAGATATTCTATAAAGATGTAATTTAATAAAGTCTGATTAAATCCATCGCTAACTTAATTTTCATAAAAAGTGGATTTATTCCGTTTTGCTCTAAAGCTCCTCAATTGTATCCCTGGCTTTTAATTCTTTTGGAATATTTTTATAAATAATTTCTGGTATTACTAAATTATTATAAAATGATACTAGTTTTGGCACCACATCTTGTCTCTCCAGAAATCTTTATCTCTTTGAATGATTTCGATATTTAATGGTTCTATATCATTTATGTAAATGATGAAAAAACAAATATCTTTTTGGCAAATATTTAATTGGCCCTGGATCTACAACAAAATACACAAAAAAGTATATTACACAATATCCTTGCATAAAGGTAAACATATTAAATCATTAAAATATACTGACCTGGTAGTATTAATTGTGGTTTCTTTTTAAAATAATTTTATCATCAGTCAATGTGACACATAGCTGTCTATTACTTTTAACAGCTTCCAACAAAGTTTTCCCAGAGCTATGTATACTTGACAAACATTTTATTTCAATTATACCATTTTCTCCTACAAATGCATCCGATGTAGTACCAAAAAATCATACTCATGCGAAATTGTCAAACCGCATTGACGAATTTTTGCAATGGGTCTCTGCTTTTCAAACCTTTGTAGGGCAACGGCTTCATTCCGTTTTCCATACGCCATGTGTTTCGTACAGAAGGTGGTGTCATACAATTTTTTTTTTTACAATATTGTGGCATGGTGTATTTATTCTTTTTTTATGACCTCTCCAAATACAGAAGCAGTTAGGCGATCTCTTCGTTCCAATTTGTAGTTGACATTATTCCATTGTCCTACTGTTGCTCTCTCAATTTTTTGTTGTTCATCTATTATAACCTATACAAAAAAAAATATTTTATATTACCTGCAGATTCTATAGCAGAAAATATTAAATTTATGTTCAATAACTGTGGGTCAAATATGAATAGTTACTGAGATAGAGGGTGTTAAAGTAAAGTAGTAACTATAGCACACCTGCATATATAATATTTCTTATGAATTAACCAATATAATCAACATACCTGTAAACGTTTCAAAACTCTTTGACATTCTGCCTCATAAGTTTCTACGCTGACAGTAGCAGGTACAGAGGGTCCATAATCCGTGTTAAGGCTCTTTTTTGTTTGTTTACTTCCAGAACTGTTTTCAGTCTTCGAAATATTTTTATTCACTAGCCGTTTGCGAGACTGTTCTTTGGCAACCATCCGCTTTAGAAATATTTTTATATTTTCGCCTTCCTCTGTGTCCGTTATGTTTCGCCAACTATCTGCATGCCAATTGATTCCTTTGTTGTATCTTAGAGCTCTTGTTTCGAATGATCCCCTTGTTATAGGATTTAGTCGTTTTCCAGCATTATATGTAGCTAAAAGCGACATGAACATTTCAGCTTTGTTGCTGGTTTCGTTGCTAATCAGATATTCGGCCAACATCACACAGCTAAAACATTTACATATTAAAATTGATATGTGTAGTCAAAACCTGAAGATAAGGAGATGTTTTAAATCTAATGAAGTGGTAAACGTTCAACTATGTGAAAAAATTTTATACAAAATATTTAAAATAATATTACTACAACAAACCTTTAATGTGGTATAAAATTCAATATTCTTCAAGAAGCGGTATGGTATTATTAATAATATTTCCAGCTTCTTGGCAATCATTGACACTCAAAATTATCGCCAAATACGTGGTTTATACTATTTAATAAACCTTTTCGTAAATCATCAACACTGTCATTTACATAAATGGCCCTTTGAGCTGCATGTTGCAATTGTTTAATAACATTGTTTATTAAACATTTTCTGCCTTCTGACATAATCTTTGTGTTACTTTGTAGTTTGTACAAGGCCTTTCCAAATTTTTTATTAAATGGTTTTTGCACTCTTGCTTTTGTACCATGGCACCATATGGTACTTTCTTAATAATGTTTGTGTAGACACTTGAGTCTCCATCAGCAATAAATTTTAAATATTTTAAGTTATGCATTGCAAGACTTTCTTTAAAACCTTCAACTATAATATTAGATTCCATTGCACTTGAAGAACTATTCCAGTTCTTAAAACAAATATTCTCTCTTGGTTCAGTCATTTTTCTGTGCCCTTGTACAAACACAGCAATATTTATTTCTTACCCCAACGAGAAGTATTTTGGATGTTAATTTTCGAAAAATAACAGCCTGAAAATTTAAATAGGTATATATTAAATAGAATACATTTAGTACAATATCAGAGATACTGTTACTGATTTGAAGAAAACTTATATTTTACACTATTTCAAATTCAGAGCACACTTACCACACCAGAGGCGCATTATAATTATGGCCATAGGAACGATAACTCCATCCTCCATCTACATATACTGCAGTCCAAACAGAGCCATCAATCACTTGTCTCTTCTCTTTGGCTAAATTGTACTCCTCTTCACCAGCTTTTTCCAAGCAGCAGCATAAATCTCCTTTTAATTTATTTCCTAAGGTGTTCTCTGTTTTGTGAAAGAGGCTGTAAGCCATTGCTGGAATATCCATGCAGGCTAACAGTTCTGTCATATGACTATAGGTACTGCCTATTGCTCCATAATTTATTTTATATAATTGATCTTCTTTTTGCGTTTTATGTGTTTTAGCAGTAGTAGTGTAGTTGCACATATTACTTACACATTTTAGTTCACTTGCTAATCCAAGTCTCTGTTCACCAACAACACATAATTGAGAAATTGACAAATTTTTGAGTGTCTTAACTGTAGTTTTAATGATCACTCCAGTACATACTGTAAATCTACAATTCTGTTTCCACTCCATATAGGATTTGGCCTCGGATTTGGCATTGAGGTATCTACCTCAATTTCCAGTTCATGTTGTGCTACGTTAGAAGGAAAATACACAATAATAAAATGTTTTTTGGGCGATTCAAACGAATTAAGTTATCATTGTAATATTAATTATAGATATTTCTTTTGCAATTTTCAATTTACCATTTCCTCTCTGGTGTTAGCAGAATAAATTTGAATGCAAAATATTTTTGTGAATTGTATTAACACATTATTCAAAATAAGAGACAAAACTTTATATTTTCAATAGTATTGAAATTTGTAAGTTTTTGTCTTTAAAAAAGTACAAAAAAAATAATATACTTGTTATATTCTTCTTCTGATATAAAGGAAAATTCAAGGTTATATTCCTCCATCTCGTTTCTTTATCTGTATCCATGTTACTGTAAAATAGTTTTCAACAATTATTTATTAGTTATAAAAAGTATTAATAAAAATAAAATTATTACTACTAATTCTGAGGGGCGAAACACTTTCGCAATGCATCTACAGAACTCTGTTTATTTATTTTTTGTTTGTTTTATTTTATATCACATTTTGGAATGTACAGGGACAATAATAAAACAATCATTAAATTTCTTTTAAAACGGTATTTATTACTAAACTACAAGATGGACATTCTACTAGCTATATCTTAAACTTAATACTAGATATACCTAATTATTTTATAAAGTTTTGACGAACAAGAGGACCACTAGTTATTATATGCGTAATGATGCGCAACTATTTTCACATAGTCAAGTGTAGTCAGTTTATTATTTTTGTAGTCAGATATTTTTTTAGCAATAAAATTCTGTTTCTTTTTTGTATCAGTATTAATTCTGAGGTGTATTAATACTATTGCACTTAATATAAGTTTCAGATTGAACACTTAAAAGTTCGTTTACAAAAATAAATAAATTTGGATGTGTTTGATACAAGGAATTATTAAAATGTGAATGAAAAGATTCACATGCATTTGTGGTCTTGTTAAGGTCTGCAGATGCATTTGCCCAAATATGTGGAGGAAATTTTGATTCATTTGTTAAGTATTTTTCAAAAGATAATCGGAAACCTTTTCTAAACATTCTTTATTGGGTTTTAACTCGTACAGTTCCAGGAAATAAAAATCATCCACTTTTTCGGGTTCTAAAAATAGAAGACCAAAGCAATATCTCAGCCATTAACCATTTTCAGAATTTTTATTTTTATATTCTTGGCTAAGTCCAAGTTTTTGAATTTGTCGATACCAAGATTGGGTCAAATGAAATCTGCAGCCGGTTATTTTTACATTATTCCAAACTTGCAGTACTGCCTTATGAATAGCTATCTCAAAATCTACCACAACTTCTTGCGGCCATAATTGAAATTTATATTCTATGCATACATTTTAAATTTTTAACAAGCATGTTTTATATGTATTTTCACTCTTATCGTTTAGCAAACAAAATACCAGTGGAACATAATGTCCATTGAAATATCGATGAATCGAAAATAATTGCTTAAAAAATTTAGTGCAGTAAAAGAACGTTCCATCTACATAAATTATTTTTGATTTACATAAGAACTCCAAATTATTCTTACATGAAAAAATTACGAGATTTTCTCTGTTATCATTAATTAACAAAAACTGTTCATTCTTTGAAGTTTTTGGAGTTAGCACATTCAAAGCTTCGTGAACTTCCCCAATAGATTTTGGCAAAGCTGGCACCAACTTCCGCCGGGCGTAATATATGTTTTTTCTTACGCAATGTATGTCTTTTCTTACGCAATGTATGTCTTTTGACGTTAGATTCATCATATTTGTACGCTGCTCACAAAGTTCTTTTCTTATCACTTTTGCTGGTTTTTCTGCAATGCCGCTCTCATCTTTTCTTTTGGTTGAATATGTCAATATTTGCCTTTCCAAAACATTTGTTTCCTCCTGCTCATGCGTATGGTTTGCATTCAAACTCGTTATGAGTCGATCAGACGATTCACCCAAAGTATGAATGAAGGCTTTGCACTTGTCTTTGATACATCTCTATTTAGATTCTCCAGAAGATAGTTTTCGAAAATGTTCCTTGTACTTGAAGTTATTTAGTACTAATAACATTTTCCCCCTTTGACTGTACATTTCCTTCAAATCTCCAGAACTAGCCATGTCTCTGTTTTTACACTTTTATACACTCTTTACTCAATCACTAACGAAAGTAAACTAATAGTTGAAGCTTGACATAATTCACAACTCGACTTCCCGTAAGCTATGAATTTAATTAGGTACCTACCTCCGGCGCCCGATGGTCTGCACTTAAAAGGATTATACTTAATTATTATGTTTTGATATTTCTTATGTATAGACAAAACTGAAATTATCTGTATTATGAAGTTATAAAAATCTCATAATGAATTACCTAGGATTATGATAGTTAATTCTTTCTAAACTGTTGATATTTAGATTATTTATTTTAGATATTCCTATTTTATATCAAATATATTCTTACTCATAACATTTTGACAGTTCCAAATTTAAATTTTCACATAGTCAAGTTTAGTCAATTTATTATTTTTGTATTCAGATATTTTCTTAGCAATAAAATTCTGTTTCTTTTTTGTATCAGTATTAATTCTGTGAGGTGTATTAATACTATTGCACTTATTATAAGTTTTAGATATTCCTATTTTATAACAAATATATGTTTACTAATAACATTTTTATAGTTCCAAATTTCAATTTTTGTCATTGATATCGACCTTTTTTTATTGAAAGTTGCAAAATTGTATAGTTGTCTCTTTGATAAGATATAAAATTGACCGTAGTATAGTGTGTCGAGATGGGATACACCCTTTCTATTACCTGTGAGTTCTGTGTGCCGAGATGGGTCATTACAAAAGGACCGGCAATGTGTCATAAAATTGACCGTAATTAAGTGTGCCGAGACGGGCTACACCCACAATAATTATTTATATTGACGATATTTTTCTTTCAAATGTTAGATTTCAAATAAACTAAACATGTAGGTAAACTGCACTATCATCTTTTCAGTAGAGCAGATTAAATGTTATTTGTACACTTTTTGTTCTCCATAATTACATATTATTATATTTTTCAACAAGAAATGTAGTCAGACTCAATTATTGTCGCAATATTTATGAATTGTTTACTAATCTAAAATATAACTTCCTATTTTTTTTACCTGTAGGTGCGTTCCTATTTTGCATCTTTGTATTGTTTTTCCAAACATGTTGGACCTTCAGAAAAATTGGTAATATATCCAAAAGGAAAACCCTGTATTTCAGTTATGCTTGGTAACTGGTTATCAAGGTGATGCAATTTACTAAAATATAAATACAATTAAGTCAAACCTTTTTTTTTTAAATTCAAAATTCTTGAAAATTTATTTTTGGGATTTACTTACATTTGTTGTTCAGTGTTACTAACATTCTCAGAAACCGGAGGGTGTTCGTTAACATGTGCCAATGTGTTCAAGCTGAAAGATATACATTTTATTATTTAACACAATTCATTTTAATCTATTAATCTCATATACATTTGTTTTAATTGGCTATAAGGATTCACATGGTGAAATGTTATGGTTTTACCATGTGAATGTTTATGGCCATGCTCAAAAAAAATGCTGTGATAATCACATGTTAAAAGAAAATGCCATCAGTTCCCTAGCTTACACAAGTTTTTGAAGAACCAGGTTGAGAAAAATTACATTTTAATTTCCAATTTATATACTTTAGATAATACTTACATTCCATCTTTATTAACAGTATCGCAATCCAGAGTATAAGTATGATCGTGATTTACATCTCCCAACCTAAAACAAAAATTTTGATTAATAGGCAGTTACAGTAGTTACATAAAGATCTATTTTTTTATTTCCTAATTATTACTATGGCAACCTTAAATTACTCTCTTAATCTCAATACCATGTTTAAAACTTGACCAACTTACTTGTTTCTTCTATGCCACATACTAATTCCTTTAGACATCTTATTTCTCTTCCTCTTTCTACTCGGGACATTTGTATGTTGTCCCATATTTTTTAAGGTAAAAGTTTATACACTAACTACTAAAACGTACTATCACTAAATATATCCTTATAACTAATAGAAGTCTTATAAAAGTAACAAATAATCACAAATAACGAAAAAGCACAAAAAATAACACCCACTCAAAAATCTGCCAAAATTCAAACACGAAAAACGAACCGTTTACGTTTTGTCATTTAGACAGTTTTTTGGCTTGTCAGTTGCTTAGTTCCGAAATTCACAATAATCGATCCAATCGATTGTTAATTTTCACAATTTCTGTCTAATCAACGAAAGCATGAGCGATCATGTTATTAGAAAGTTTTTAAGCCAGCAAAAATAACGTCAATTTTAGACGTTGTTATGGTTATATTTATTAACAATAACGATTACTCCAAAAAGAAAAAGAGGAGATTTTAAGCCATCTAAAGATTTGTGACAGTAATTTAACCTCAAATTAAATTTATTTGGTTTTATATTATAATAACCAGTTAAAAGATATAGATGTTGTTTGATGATATTCCACACTGGATTTAGCAAATGGATTTTGTCCTGCCACCTCACGCAATAAAGCAATATCATCCTCCTCCCTAAACCTTATCCTTCTTTTTTTACCGCCATGCCAACATAACTACATCTAGATTGATCTAAAGAACCACTTCGTACATCTACAATTAAAAGTTCTAATAAAAATTTGCAGACAGGCCATCAATAATATTACAATTCCCTCCATAACCAAGCATATAAAATTAAAAATTATTATTTTATTGTCGAAATGAATCGAGAAATCATTCAAATTATAAATTAATCGGTTTACAAGTTTTGCAATTTTTTTTGGTAAAATATAAACAAAACCCTTCGAATTAGCAAAAACCATAAAGTAATAAAATTTCTACCCATAATAAAATACCTTTCACTCCAAGCCAAAAATTGCGATGTGGAAAAGTTCAATTGACCCGGTTCTTTAGGATTAAAATTATTATTATGACCGCCAAATATAGTTTACAAGTGAATACAATATACCAGTAATGTGAATAAATGTTGAAACATTATTCTAAAGTAAAATTTAATGGTTTTTTCTTCTTGTCACATTTAACCTACTTACTACTTACCAACTACTTTTTTTGTTTCTTCAAGTTTTATAGTATTTTTAATACAAATCCCGATGCAGTCAGAGATCATTTATGACGTCACGGCCTTGCAGTGTTGCCTAATCGTCAGAATAGTTGAGGAATTTAGAATTTTTTAAAATTGTAAGGTTATGTATTTGTTATGTTACTAGTAGGAACAATTAGTTTTAAATGTATATAACTAATGGAAAATATTGAATTCCTTTATGAATAATAAACATCTGAACAAAAAGCTTTAAACATATTATGCAAGTCATGGAAAATAAAACTGTAAGGTAGTAGATTGCAAATGGATCAACATTGGTTTAGAATTAGCACAGAAAATATCTAAAACTAATTTAATTTCACCAAGAAAGTTATTTACCAGAACTACATTTAAGTTATAAACCACCACACCCCATAAAATTAAAGAGGTAATTGAAAAAATTAAAACTACAAAGGCATGTGGAGGATTCATAATATCAGTAGATACCTATACTTAAAGAATTAAAGTTTGAAATTGCTAAAATATTTGAATACAAGAAGAAAATTGTTAAAATATTTGAGTAGGTGCTTTAGTAAATCTTACTTTCAATAACGGTTCTGTAGCTCAAGTATTCAAGATAGCCAGAATTGCTTCAAAAATAAACGGATATCGCTACTTCTTTTCAACTCTAAAGTTATCGAAACATGTATGAACAATAGATTCATCACTCAAACATCAAGATTCTCCATTCTACCAGATTCAAAAGACATTTGAAAAATGTTATTCTCAGTCAAATATTTTTTTTATATTTTGGAATAAATTAAATAAAAATACAGATATATAAGAAATATATCAGACTGTTTATTGTTTTAAAAATTAGACAATGTTTTTTTTTTTAATACACTATTTTCTCATAAAAAAACAATTATTCATCTACTAATCTTCATTATTCCTATTAAAATTCTTTTATTTCTCCTAATCCAGATTCAGAAGTATTTGAATCGCGGTCATCGATATCGCCATTAGGGTTAATTATAATAAAAATAATTTCCAATCTATTAAAAACTCCCTCTGCCAATATTTTTATTATAATATTGCTTAGAAAGGTCACAAATAAGTTCAATGGGGTTAAAAATACAATGGTAGGGAAGATTACGTAATACTTTGTCTATATTGTTCTGCTTAGGTATTATATACCATATATTTCTTTAGCGGTTTGCACCTGAAAAAAGAATATTTTATTTATTTCTATTTAGTTGCTATTTCGTATAACGTGTGTCAATATCGCTATATTCTAAATTGTAATATCGAAACAACACATATCAATGATTTAATGTTAGGTACACCGTTATATCAAATCTTGTAACTTCATTTTTAATTTTTTGATATTGTTTTAAAGTTTATTTTTGAAAAAAAAAGGCATTTTTGGGTTTCACTATACATCTTGAAAATGTGTAAACCATGTAGATTTTTATTGACCACTGTAATCAAATTTTTCCAATTTAATTGTCTTTATATGATTGCTAGAATAGCCTATCTACCATTAAATCTTCAATATGATGCGTCATTTCAATATTAATAAATTCTTTTAATACAGTTGACAATGATGCAATATAGCCATTAAACATTTGTCCTTCAATCAACTTTTCTCTTAAAGGTTCCAAAGTTATATGTTGACCTGCAAATAAGTATGTATTTATATTACTATATACAAATTAAAACTTTTATAGGTAATATAAATAAATTATGATTGACTAAATAGATTTGTCTTTATACTTACTTGTTTCATACATATTGTAATGTGAGCCATTTCATTATTCAGTCATGCTCTAATACTCCAAGTCCCTCTCTGTATTATTTGGCCTTTGAGGCTCAACTTGTCCGCTTATTATACATAATTGAACCCCTTAAGACTAAACCTATGGGACGACTATGGTGGACGTGTTTTCGATGATGTTCGAGAAAGGACGAGATGTTTCTAGTGTATTGGAGAGAATATGTGAAAATTACTAGAACGTTCTGGAGCCCCCACCATTTTTTTAAATTTGTATATAAATTGGCGGAAGAACTCGGTGCAATCAAGTTGATAAATGGACAGTGAAGATAAATAGTAATTAGTAGATAGTAGAGGTGTGTCGTTCGCGAACGATTCGTTCAAAAAGAACGAATCAGTGCACTGACTCGAATGAATTGATTCCCTGTTTTTAAAAGATTCGAATCTTTTTTGAGTCAATTGCTCGATGGCTCTGCGATCGATCAAACACGCCGAGTTCCGAGTTTGGTTGCTTCGTTCATTCGATTCGGATTCGGTATTTGGTATTTTACATCGGCATCGGCAAATTGGTCGCTTTTGTTCTACGTTCTACGGCATAATACAAGAACTCTAACTGACAGGCGGTGGCGGTATGTGTCTTTAATGTTTTTCTCACTTTACAGGAGGTGTGTATTAAGCTTAGGTAAACAATTTATGCGTGTTGTCTGATAAATAAATTTAAATCAAAGTAAAATTAAAACAAAAAATGACGAATCGTGAATATATAATTTTGCGTTAATTTTGGCTATATATTTGGCATTTAAAAAAAATTGTGTTATTGTTGTTTATCTTAACGGACAAGGATGTATTTATTATTCAGCTGCCTTTTTTTTATGAAATATGAAACATTAATTCGCTTTACTTTAAAATAAATCTGGTTATAATTATTTTACTCAACGACCTAGTAGGTAGGTAGGTAGGTAGGTAGGTAGGTTAGGTAGTACTCAAATTCGTAAAAGTTCGGTTCGATTTCCTTCGCCGGATCGGCGGAATAACATCGTTCGTGGTTCGCTAAAGTGAATCACTTGAGAACGAATCTTGAAGAACGAATCTTTTTAGGTGAATGAATCAAATGAATTAATTCAGTAAAAAGATTCGAACTTCCCACCTCTAGTAGATAGACAGTGGTGAATATAAATAAGTGTTTAAATAAATTATTAATAAATAAACTGTTGTTTGAAAATAAACAAACATCACAATATTATAAATACCACTTCGGATTCCACTTGTATCCAGTGTTATTGTATTAGTAGGTAATCCTTTGTTTATATGAATGCTCTTTTTAATTAGCGATTTTAATCATTCATTATTCTTGACTGCTTGCGAAATACTACTGACAGTAGAAATATTTTTATTTAGAGATGCTGCAACACACCAAAAAAGACAAGAAAATAATTTCATATTTCTATTAAATTTTATAACTTGTAACTTACCTCTCTTACAGCAGTTAAAGGTAAACGTGGTCCATCATTTTCACGCTCTCATTCAAAATAATGGATTAAAGAAGCTATCAACTCCTTACAAGGACTATTTAGTTTGTATATAAAAATTAAAGGACAAATAATCAGCTTATTCACTCTATGGTTGTTTTGAAAAACGTTTTTTATAAGTATAACTGGCAAAGCTTAAAAATACAGGCAAAAGGATTTTAAATTGCAGAAAACAAAATGCACAATCAATAATTAACTCAACATAAACATAAACTAATTAAATCAGTGAAATTATTTAAAAAGGGTTTGCAACACCGCAACAAGGTGTACCAATTGCTGTAATGATATTTCTTCTCTATAAATACGAGCTCCATGGGCGTACAGAATGTCAAAATTATTTAATGTAAAGAATTATTTTTTGAGTACTAAACATTTAATAATGACTGACACGAGTTGAAAATCGACGCAGATGTCTTTATTTGATCAGAAAACGGTTGGAATTAAGGTCTAGAAGTAATCCCTTTAACTTTTCTAATGATAGATTCCTTGAATTATTTAGACTTACAAAAGAGTAAGACAATTTTATAGTTACGTGAAAATTTTATATAAGTATAATAGGTAATTGTTTTTAGCATGGTTCGAGATTTGATCGATAGACTGATGCCTCTTATGCAGGAGAGAATTTCTACAAAGGGAATTTCTCTAGAAACCAAATTTTTCACTGCATTGCGATTTTATGCTGTTGGGTCTTATCAACGATGTATTGGCCAAGATTTTAATTCTGGGCTTAGCCAAATATCTGTACATAGGTGCATTAACTCTGTCACTCGTGCATTAACTCTGTCACTCATGCTTTAACACTTTTAGCCCATCAACACATACAACTTCCCACAACTCCCCAGGAAAGAAATGATATTAAATTTGAATTTATGGATAGATCAAGGTTTCCTGGGGCAATAGGAGCAGTAGATGGAACACATATTGCCATTTTAAAGCCTTCAGTAGATGAACATAACTTTTTTAACTGCAAAAATTTTCACTCTCTTATTGTGCAAATTGTTTGTGATTCCAGTTTGAAAATACGTAGTATTAATACAAATTATGGTGGATCAACTCATGATTCATTTATATGGAATCACTCAATAGTTAAAGAGTTTATGGTTAATTTAAATGAACATGAAACTTGTTGGTTATTAGGTGATTCCGGTTACCCCCAACAACCTTTTTTAATGACACCAATACGTAATCCGCAGAACAACAGTGAAAATAATTATAACTATGCTCACATAAGAGCTAGAAATTGTGTAGAACGGTGTATTGGGGTTTTAAAATGCAGATTTAGATGTCTTTTAAGAGAACGGTCTGCAAGATACAAGCCACAATTTATGGTAGATATTTTGAAGGCATGTGCTTTTTTGCACAATCTATGTATAGACGGTAATATGTCCTTAAACGAAGATATTCTAGCAGAGGATGACAACAATAATGATGGTGATGTTGGTCATCATGTAAATGCCCCTAATGTAAATGGAATTGCTGCAAGGGATAGACTTTTAAACCAATATTTTACATAGTTTCACAATTAATAAAATACATTCTTTTCGAATATTTCTTTTTTTTTATTATAAAATAAAATTTTAACAAAGATAAGCAATTTTTAAATTATTTTGTTTGTATTTTGTTCCATGGCTGTTGCTATTCGCTCTAGCTCATTTGATATACATGACAAACCCTCTTGCATGGTTACCTTATTGTCCTTAAGAAAAATAAGTGTCTCTTCAAATATTTCCATCTCTTTCTGCTCATTTGAAAGTTTTCTTTTCTTTTTTGGAGTAGGGATCCCATAGTCGTGTTCGGTAGAAACAAAGGTATCTTTCTTACTGCAACTTGCAGATGTATTTGCAATTATTGAGGGTGATAAATAATTAGCCTCTTTTCTAAATAAAATTGATTGTGCAGGTTGTAAATTAATTTTTGTATTAGGCTGCAAAAATTAATATTTTTATATACATATTATTGCAAAATTTTCAAACTTACTGTAGCAATTTCCTCACTACCAACCCCTTTGTAAAAAGATGGGCCAAGTAGAGATATTATTCGTAGCTCCAAATCGTTCAAAGGTACAGTGTTAGATGGTCCTCCCCCAGTAGCCATTTGGTCTTTGTTAATGGCAGCTGCCTTCTTCTTTAAAAGATATTTGAAGTCTGTCCAACCCTAAAATAAAATATTTCATAATTACAGAGTAGCTACATAGGAATATCTCAAAGTAAAAAATATCAATTTTTTTAAATTATTGTTATCGTTTTATTATCTTTTGTACAAAAATATTTAAGATGTTTGATATAGTATAGTTGAATCGTAAATTTAATACAATTTCCAATACTAATTCTGTCTTATTGTTTGAAGCTAATTCAGAAAATTATAGGTAATAAGAAAACAAAACAACCTAACTTATTCCATTTTTCTGGGGTCCTTTCTCCTAAACCCAGGCTATTTAATTGATGGCCTAATTCAAGCCACAGTTTTCTTTGTCTTTCTCTGCCATTAGCAATTAGAATTGTCTTGTGGCCATTTCTCTATTTTTTTCCATAAAATTTATTATTAAGCTCCAATGTTGATCCTTCAATTTAAACGTCATTTTAGAAAATAACATGAATTACCATTTATATTTATACTTATTTAATCTACGTTAATTGCATGAAGATAAGGATAAACTGAATAAACATAACCTCAACAACAGCTATTCGATAACATGTGAGCTGTCGAATTTTATTATCGAGTATGAAATCGAATTTCGAAAAACGGAATTAATCAAATCGATTAAATATGGCGGATTCGATATAAATCGAGTAACGGAATCTGCCCTCTGGATATCCCAAAATATATTAGCTTTGTTCGGCTTACTTTTGAGGACGGTTTAAAATCGTTATAATCATGCGCATTTAAATTTACGTGTTCGGGTTTCTCCAAATCTAGTCCTAGGACACTCTAGGATTGACTGTTTCGTGTGTAATTTAGTGCGCAACTAATTTCACGCAGTTCAGAAACGTTATAAAATTGGTAAGCCGAACAACGCTATTATTCTTCTAAAACATTTATTGGTCTCTGTGTACCTATTTATAAACAGAACTGAGTCGAACTTGGGTTAGTCGTCCTTGAACAAAAATCGAAGTTCGGTTACAACGTTTCTAAAGTTCCAGGTGGTTCCGGTGTTACACTGGAATTTAGAAGTGGGTAGTAACAAATCGGAAATAATTTCAAATAACAGAATTTTAGGGGCTTCGTTTTCTTCTGTCGCCAACAGGTTTAATTTTTGAATTTTCGCGGAAAATGTTACTATTTTCGTACAGATACTCCATTTTTTACGAGCAAGTGAGGAGCCATTTTAGGTGGTCTTATTAATTTTTTTTAAAAGAAATCAATTTACGGTAAGTCATAAAATTACACCTGAATTATACACAAATGTAAAATATACCTTTAAAAATATATGTATGTAAACGTAGTGTAGATGAACAACAAACTGGTATAAACAGAACAGGAAAAAATCTTGCTAGTCGATCTCGTTAAAGAGCACGGTAGGACTATTGAAAATAAAAGGA
The DNA here is from genome assembly GCA_927349885.1 of Psylliodes chrysocephalus. Lineage (NCBI taxonomy): Eukaryota > Metazoa > Arthropoda > Insecta > Coleoptera > Chrysomelidae > Psylliodes > Psylliodes chrysocephalus. The sequence continues at coordinate 643,914 of OV651833.1, forward strand.
CAGATGGGGCAATAGTGGGTGACAAAAATAAGGCCTGGGAATTATTAGCCAGCAGCTATAATTCCCAGCCCAACGTATTTGTTTTGCGAAACGCAGAGCAACTTAAAAAATTATGGGCGAACTTGAAGCAAAGGTATTTAAAAAAATTAATATTATTTTCATCATACTCGGTTATACATTTTTAGAAAACGAAAACATTCTACAGAACTACGGCACAGCATGCTGACTACTAGTGGTGGTCCACCAAAAAAGCCAGCATTTGATCCAGTCCTTCAAGTTGTGGAAGAGGCTGCCCCAAATTTAGATGTTGTGTCCTTTTGATAGTACTGCCGTGTTTGAACGAGGTATGGTTGGATACTTTCAATATTATTAAATATATCTGTGTGTACTCAAATACATAGGTATTTCTTTTCTAGAACAAGGGCTAGCCAGAACTTGCACCAGTGCTGTGTATAATGATGATGATACTTATTTACACAATAATGGTAGGTTATATTTACAAATCATAAATGCAGATATCACTTTTTTTATTAGATGAAAGTATAGAATCGCCTGTGTTAGATGAAAATTTAGACTCGGACGTGCTAGATGGAAGACTATCAATTACAGAAGCAGCCGTTCCCAGTAGTAAGTTTACCATAATCTTGTTACTTATCCGATTATTAAAATTTAAACATATCAGTTTCAGCTAGCTCTCCTACTGTAGGTAGATTGCCACATGATGATAAAAAATCTGCAGAATCAGTGCTAATTGAAAAGCTTTGGACTCGGAAGCTTACCCAATCTATTCGTCAAGATAAAGAACTTTTTCTTCTGAAAAAAAGGATGGCTGAAGAAGAGCTGGGTAAAATATCCGAAGAGCGGGAATTGGTAAAAGTAAAGGTGGAGTTAGAAATTAAAACGGCAAAACATGAAGAAAAATTGACAGAATACAAAACAATGGTAATTTTTCACTTCTCAAAATTTCAGAAATTTAATATTTACATATTTAAAACCTTAAAAAATTTCAGATCCACTAGCCGATATATTTAGTTTTAGTTATATTTTTAGTATAGTTAAATGTTAAGTTGATTTAGTGATTTTATGGTATTTTTTGTTTGTTTTTAAGTTGAGTGTTTTTACATTTTTTTTTACAAAAGTTTGTTTTCGTTTAGATTTTTAATTTATTAGTTAAATATTGTTAAGTTGATTTTTTTGTAGAATATTTTTTTAGTTTGGTTCTTTAAGTTTAGTGTTTTTACCTCAGTTTTACATCTTTTTTTACAAAAGTTTTTTGTTTTAGTTTAGATTTTTATTTTATTAGTATACCTATTACTTTTGCACTCATGATTTTATTTGTGCGGTGTAATTTTGTAAAGGATAGATAGTATTTATTTTGCTTAAAAATATTGTTAGGGTATTTGTTGTGCATTATTACACTTTCAAATCAAACATATGATTAGATAACTGATGTCAGTTGTAATTAAAAACAAAGTTCTGCACAATTATTTATGTATAAAAAGTTCTGGTCAATTATCTATATATTAGTAGTATTACTAACAAAATTTTGATTTTGAAGTATAGATAGCTGCTTCATTACTAATATACTTTGATTGTTTCCTTCCTGATTTGTATATGACAAAACATTTAAAATAGTAAGTTAAGCTATAGTTATACACAACTGCAAAAATTATAAAACTAACACATTAGGATCATGATACAAATGTCTGATTACCTGTTGTAATTACCAATTCAGAACTATTTGAAAAAGTATAAAAACGTTTCTTAAGATATATAGGTAAGAGAGAATAACGAGTACCCATATATGGTTTCATTCAGGTCAATACTAACAATACTTTGAATTTCAAGCACTAGGTATTAGAAGGAAAACCAAGTGGTGCTATTTATTTAATACATAATTAATAACATCAAATACGCAGATTGCGATTTAATTAATATTACCTCCTTCAGAGTACCAAAAACTAGGTTAAGAATTATATGTAGATAACGCCAATAATATATCGTCCATAAGTAAAATAGTAACATGTTAAGGGGCGCAATCAGATATTAAATAACATATATAAGATATATTTATAAATAAGATCCGGGAAATACATAGCGTCAAGATACAACTGTGATAAAATAAATGTGATGTTGAATGAACGATACTGCCTTTCAAATAAATTGCTTCAAGATTAAATCTCTTTTACAAAGAAGAAAGCAACAAGCTGTGATATATTTGTATTCTATTTTAAATAATGTTAAGTACAAAGATTGTGATATGATTAACTATTAACTATACAAATTTTAATGTGCCAAAAATTAATCTTAGAATCCCAAATAACAAAAAAAAAAAAGATATGGCTGTTACCAATGAGTTTCTTAGCTAGGTCCAAACAGATATCTTTAATGTTAGCCTAAGAAAGTTGAGGACTACTAAATTTTCTTTAGATATTAAGTTTTGTTTCTAAATTTCTTGTTGTTACTTAACTCTATATGTAACTACTATTAATTTTTTATAGTGTTTGTAAAGTACCCAATAAATATATTTGATACCGATGTAAATAAAATAAAAACAATATGTACCTTAAATATAATAGTTTTTTTTGGCGTAGTTTATTAATTTTGCTCTAATGATTTTAATGGTATGAATAATGCTATTTTTAACACTCTGGCTTTCATTTGCTATTTTATTTAGATGGTGTCAATTTTTTTTATTTAAAACCATTTGGAGATTTCATTGTGCAGCTTATGTGTGTCCTCTTTTTATGTATATAAATATTACATATTCATATCAAATATACATAGGATTAAATAACCATGTCAGTTGAAATAACTAACAAATTTATGCATGATTCATAAAATAATTAGTAGTGTTACTTGAAATGAATTATACTCCTTTTGTAAAGGTTTAATCAATTAAAAATGACAATTAGCTTGACAAGATTAACTAACATTAATAACATAATGACAATTATTGAATAACAATAGAAATATTAATTTTCAAGAATCTGAAACTCCTTCCAAAACTCAGTTATTGAATGCTCCTAATGTAGAATCCCGACCTACTAGGATAAATCCTGACGAAGATCCCCGACCTACTAGGATGAGTCATAGTGAAGATCCTCGACAAGATCCTCGACCCACTAGAATGAAACGACGACCGAAATATTTAGTTTCTTGCCCTGACAAACTTTAGCGAAATGGCCAAGCTTTTTACATTCTTTGCAAATAACATCCCTAGCAGGACAATTCACACGAGGATGTCTCTTATTTCCACAAAAATAACATTTCGCAAAGGAATTCGAAGCTGCGTTGCATGACTGACATGGCGATGGCCGGTTGGCTGTATCTTCTTGGGTAATATCTCTAGATTGCATTGCATTTCCAAAGTTTAATGGTTGAGTATAAGCTTCGGCGTGTATCTGAGCAGATTCTAAAGAACGTGCTTGAGTAACTGCTGTCTCAAGGGTTAATGAAGCATTTTCAAGAAGACGTTGACGAATTTGTTGGGAACTCAAACCACTTATGAAGGCATCTCTAATATAATCGTTACGATTTTCGTCACATTTTACAGACTTAAAGTTACAATCTTTACTAAGTATTTTTAAATTCTGAAGAAATTGATCTATAGTTTCATCTTCGCACTGTTTTCGGGTTATCAGCTTATGCCTAGCAAATATTTCATTTTTGGGTTTCACGTAAACAGTTATCAAACGTTCTATAGCAGTCTCATATGTAGTACACTCACTAATATATTTAAAGACGGATGGTGAAGTATAATTTATAAGTAAATTTAGTTTCTTTTCTTCTGTTAATATGGGTAAGAAATTCTCGAATGTCTTATACCAGTAAATCCATGCATCAGAGGCAGTGCTTGAATTTATCAGGCTGGAAGAGTCGACCCAAGAATGACTTGTTTTCAAGAATGGTAGCTGATGCTTCATTCGTTGTTAAAGGCATTATTTTTAATTGATTAAATTGAAATGAATTATACTCCTTTTGTAAAGGTTTAATCAATTAAAAAGGACAATTAGCTTTACAAGATTAACTAACATTAATAACATAATGACAATTATAGAATAACCATAGAAATATTACCACATTACTGACAAAATTTAGATTTTGGAAATATAAATATCTGCTTCATCCATGTACTTTTGAATATTTTTTAATTCCTGACTTTCATTACTTTATATTAATTATTTTTTGTTGTTTCTATGGAAGTGCTAATATATGTCATTAATTTGTGCTTTGTTATAAAAATATACTGCATGGTTTTAAAATTTATTTAAAATAAATATTTATTCCAATGAATTTGTTTTATTTGTACCTAATAATTTTGTGTAGGGGGTTGTATAAAAAAAAACTTATCTTGGTACACACCAGAGAAACTCCATAGGTTCAGTAAAAACATGTTTTCTGTGTGGTCTTATCACAATGAGTGAAAAACCATTTATTTTAATATTTTACAAAGTGTATGTAAAAAAATTAGTTAAAATGCATTATAATAAATTGCCTGCGAAAATCCAAACCTCTCCGGGCATCAGGAACATTTCTGATAACTCTTCAATAACATTTTCATTACCATTTAAATTGTCCCGCAGCATAATGTTGTAAAGTACTGCTGTTGCGCAAATGACAGCTATTGAAGTTTCCAATTTTGTTTGGAGGCCACGATAGAGACATGGAAAGAGCCTTTTCCAAATTCCAAACAATCTTTCAACGATATTTCGAGTTTGTTCGTGAGCTCTATTATACCTTCTTTCTGGCTCAATGTCTTCTACCAATATAGGGGTAAGGAGATAATTTCTGCAGGCATATCCATTATCTTTCCATTTTTACCCTGATAGAACTGCGGTCAAATATCAAACTATCATGACATGATCCTGGATGACGAACAACAATATCGAGAATTTCTCTATTAGGCCCAGAAACAACTTGAACATGTAAAGAAAAAAAAAAATTTCTGTTGCGGTAAACTTTTGCATTTGCACCGCCAGGATTTGCTATTTTAATATGAGTGCAATCAATACATCCCGAAACGTTTGGAAAATTAGCCATTTGATAAAACTTAACACAATTTGACTGTAATTTTTCTTGCGTCCTTGGAAAATTAATACATTCAGCCAAACGTCCCGCTATTAAAATCGACACCCTTTTAACGATGAGACTTATCGTGGATTGGCGATACAATCTGAAAATTAGCAGTAGCAAAAAAACGTCAACATGTAAGAATTTGCACAATTGGCGATATTGGCAAACCACGATTATCCGTTTCTTTGCGAAATCAGTACCGCATTAGAAACTGCGAATTGTTAAAATGTTCTAATGGGTTTGCAAGGTCCCGTATATAGCGTTTAGGCACACGTAGATGTCGGCGATTTTGATCTCGAACATGATCGTACTCTGTTTTCCAAAAGCTCGTCCAACTCATCAAATACTTCCAACATTTTGAGTAAATCGTAAAAAAATAAATCAAAAATACTATCCACTGCACAAATCACACTGTCAATAAAACATATTTTGTTTGGTTATACGTCGTTTATACAACTAAAAAAGAAGTAGAAAAATTAGACCAATCAGCAGTGGGATTCTGTTTGGTATCGACTGATACGCGTCGTATGGTTTACACCATTTTTGCGAAATTTAGCTATCGAGTAGTTGTCAAAGGTCACGTGATGTCGACTATAAATGTCAATTTCGGACGGTTGCTATGCGGGTTGCTATGAGGCTGAGTCGATACCTATAGTTTACGCCATTTTTTCCGAGATTAGTTGATTCTATTATCTATCGAATGAGTCGATGGTCACGTGATATCGAGTACAAACGTCAATTATGCGTCAATTTCAGACGGTACCTAAGCAGGTTCCGTCTGGAACTTAAAATGAGGTTATGTATGTTATACGCACATGGAAAGAAAGGATTGGAAGGAAGGATATACATTTCACAGACTCGTTATGTCTCTTTTTGGAAGAGAAGGTAGCGAATTCAAATTAATTTGCCGCGCTGTATTAGCGATTAATTGATTTTAGTTCACTCTTTGATTTATTAGTGCATGTGTATTTTCGAAATTCACAAATTATTAGAAATGAATGTTAGATCCACATCTTAGAACATTCGTGAGAGGTGAGCTTGTAGTAAAAGTCTTTTATTAAATACATGACCTCTTACTGCCGTTTAAAGGAAGTCAAAAAATGTGTACCGCCGCTAACATATCTAGGTAGTTGTTTTTGTTACATATTGCAATGCAAATCATATCAATGGAGCAAACGAAGAAAAAAGCGGTATCGAGGAAATAAAGTAAAACGACGTACTTTAAAAACGCAACATAAAAAGCATAAAATTGACCTTGAACCCCTGTCAAATATGTTTTTAGCATTTAGGATGTGTTTATTTATTTATTTAATAATTATTTAAGGTTTTACTGTAATAAGGTTGGTTCGTTAAGTTATAGTTTAATATAACCTTAGACAAAATAACATTATTCGTGGAGGTACCTGTTTAAAGAAAATAAAATTAATTCAAAACGTATAATAGATACCTACCTACACCTACATTTAAATTATTTTATTTGGACGCTAATGAAAATCCACCAGTAAGGAATAGGTATAACATAAATATATAGTTTTAGCACAGTTATTATTCAAAGCAGATGAAAGTTTTGTTATTAAAACTGCAACGAAAGTTGTAAATAATTTTCATATATGGTTGGAAAGGTGCGTTTATTCTATTTATTCAGGTTGAACTTTTCTAATAATTTAATCTCCCATCAATGAATAGTGTAATTGTTAAGTAAAGTCCATTTTTTGTAATGCAGCTAAGAACATGAGTGTGATAATGTGATATTGTAAACAATAAGCCGATGACTTAAAATAATACAAGTTGTAGGTTTTTCCGCCGTAAAATTGTCAAAACCACTTACAGAAGGGTACTTATATAAACTATAATTAACTCTACAAATCAATTCAAATCAGAACCTATTAAAAAATAATAAGCAAAACAATACACATAACCTTCTGTGTGTCAACCAAATGTCATTCAATTTTTTTGACATGTTCGAGAGGGTTCGAGGTTGAGGAAACAAATCGTAAACAAAAATGATTGTGCATCGTCATATCAACCGCTTATGAAACGTGTTTCTCTAATTTTAAAATATTTTTGACGACGAAAACACGGCCAATGCGTAGCACGAACTCACCTTCTGTTTAGACCTCGGTCTAGACCATCGAGGAAGGATAGTTAGGTATAAAAGTGATCTAGACAGTGTTTCCGTGGTTGGAAAAATACCCATCTTTTATTAAACTTTCTTCATTCTTCAAAATTTTTCAAGTTTTAATTTTTTTCTTGCATCAAATTCTGATTGCAAACAAGCGACTTTAGGCTGTCGTTGCCAAAGCATTGATATATTTATTTATACAAATAAATTTAATTGCCCAATTTTTTAAAAGAGTAAGAAAACGAAACGGAAGATTTATGTAAAAGAAAGTAAAGAATTAAAAAAAAATGTCAGCTTCACCTACAAAATTACCTATATCTTCGGAATAAGTATCATCCCAAACATAAAAAGTTAAAACAAAAAACATAAATACCTAATGTAACAAAATAATTGTATTTTGTGAAGTTTAATTTTATTTGAATATATGTTTTTATTATATTTAAATATTACACGTAAAAGATAAAAAGCTTTTATTTGAACTACATAATTTTATAAAAATCTGAATCAAGTTAAAACGATATACCTGCCCACACAATACATGTGTTTACCTTAGGTATCGCCCGTCTCGAAAATCTTGGTTTCTGTCGAGACGATACCTATAGTGTTGTAACTCGACATCGAGTGACTCGATATCGAGTGAGTTGATAGCAAACAGAATCCCAATGCAGAACTCGAGATTGGTTGCCTGTATGTCTAAAGACAAGAAACGAAAAAAAAAAAGAGAAAAAGAAGAAGACGAAGCATAACTTGTTATAGGTTTTTAAAAAATCAAAAAATATGCAAGAAAAATACGTGATCAACGTCAAACTCAAGCTATAGCAACAGTTTCCTACTTGCAAAAAGTTAAATTTATATCCAAGTGACATTTTCCGCAATCATTAAACATCATATTTATGAGTTGGCCAAAGCACAAATTTGCAAACTAATATGAAAAAGAAGACAAAAAACCATTATAGCGACATTTTGCTCTGTTCATCTTGTTCATCTCTAAAATTCCCTTGATAACCGAATTTCCTTTTTCGTTCAAGGACGACTTACCCAAGTCTCACTCAGGTAAGTTCTGTTTATAAATATGGGCCTAGATTTGGCAACCTGGATATAAAAACAAGTACGCTTAAAAATAAAATTGTAATACTAGCTAGCGGTACATGTATTGCCATCTATGTACAATGTATTGAATACTTGCTTTGTTGCAAAACTGCTGGCTCAAATGTCGCAGCCTTAACAAATCAATGAAGCCACAGCACATAACCTACAACGAAAATGCCGCGCAATTCTTGAAGCAAAACTGACACAGTAGCGACATCTTTTAGATACCTTTTTAATTATATATATTTCTAAAGGACAAACCTTAAGGAAATATTTTAAATAGTGGGCTTATTTTTTAATTAATTTAGACAAGAGTGGCAATTACTGGTACAGTGGCGACTACAGGTACATTCACCCGATATGGATTATAGATAGCAATTACATACAGAAATCTTCTATAATATTTTAAATATCCATAAACTTTTAAAATTCAAATAGGATGATCCATATGTGCATCATTGCGCAGTTGATGTTCAGACAAAATAATTTTTCAAATTTTAAATACTTAAAAATTTATTTTATTTTACTTGATCAACTTACTTGTTTCTTCTATGCCACATATTAATTCCTTTAGACACATTATTTCTCTTCGCCTTTCTACGCGGGATATTTGTATGATGCCCCATATTTTAAAAGATAAAAGTTTATACACTAACTACTAAAACGTACTACTACTATCACTAAATATATCCTTATAATTAAAAAGTAAAAAATAACTATAAATAACAAAAAATTACAAAAAAATAACAAAACCCATTCAAACACGAAAAACGAACTGTTTACGTTTTAGTTTTACGTTTTATTTAGGTGTTTAGACTTCAAACCTTCGACATTTAGCAGTTTTTTTGGCTTATCCGTTGGTTAGTTTCGAAATTCACATTATAATCGATACAATCCACTTTTACCCAGATAGCACAGACACGTTTTAAAAACATCCTAAAAACGTTTGTTCACGACGTTCATGACGTTTTGAAGATGTACACTAACATCCAAAAGATGTTTTAAAGGCGTCTCTAGGACGTACATTGTTACAAAACAAGGCGTCTTTAAGACATCCAGTTTGGTACGTCTTTAAGACAAATCGTTTCGGACGTGTTTAAGCCGTTCATTTAATTGATAGAAATTTGTTTAAAAAATATCCACTATATTAACACTTATGTAAAAAATACTGGACGACGCTTCTTACTAACATAGTAGCTTGGTCAGAGTAACGGCAAAAAAAATTAAATTAAGATTTGATATTAGGTTTATTGGGAACTTGATGAAGTTACTGTTAGTAAAACGTGTCATACATTTTTTAAATTTAAGTCTAATATAGTGGAAATTTTACTTTTTATAGTTAGTTAAATATTTTTTTTTTTTTAAATAAAATATGAAAGCTTTAGGTATATGCAACTCTGCGTTATTTTAAGAAACTACAGACTTTTATATTGAGTTATAGACTATATGGAACTACAAAAAAAAATCAATCACCTTTTGACTCTATTTAATGAATTGGTACATATTAAACTATTTATTACATTGCATCACAACCTTTTAACGGTTTTATTTTTCCTTTCCGACGCTCTCCTTAGCCAGTTTTGGATGGACGTTTCGGTCTCCTTACTGGACGCGGCCATCCTAGCTGCTTCAGCTGAACCTGAAATAATTTTCAATTTAATATTAAGTTAATATCTCATCGCAACACATTTCCTTTTTTTGCAAAAATAAACATCACAAAAAAGGTGTGTATAAAGGTCAAGTATTAAACCATCTCTGTAGTCAGTAAATCATTTCCCCCTTCCCCAACTTTCTTTCAACTTTTAAGCAACAGGGCCATTTTACAGTCTTTAGTCTTTCTTACCGCCCATGAGTAATTACTGAAAATGTTCCAGAAATGAAAATTGTGATAAATTTTGAATGACACTCAATGGATAAATATTACAAAAAAATGCGCATCAAAAATCTAATCAGAAAAAATAATATTTTAAATTAGGCATGTAAAATGTTACAGAAAAGATTAATAGTTTTTTTTTATTAACTAGTGGGTAAAGTACCACATAACTGATGCAAAAAAGCCCAAAAGGGCTAATTTTTTTCAAGTGTGTTTTGTGGAACTTACTCTTCAAGTCAAAATTTTATCTAACACTGTAAAATAAACACTTAAATGTAAAATCTAAGAATCAGATAAAGCATCTATAAATTACTTCTTTGTCCCACTAGTGAGTTTTATGCCACTTTATTGCCCTAAATAATGACACATAAAGTAGACATTATTTTACATTGTTGGATAAAATAATAATTAATAGACAGGTGAAAATGAGGTATCATATACAATTTGTAACAAAACATATAACAAGTGTAAATTAAAAATTAAAAAAACCGACTTCAAAAACGTGCAGATGCCATCACAACATCTTGACCAAATTTATATGGGATCACCCCTGAGGTAAACATCGCTAAACATACATAACAAATCATGATTCCTATACTTTCCTTATATCTGTATACAGATAGGAAAGTAAAAATAAAGAGTTTGAGGATTTTCTCATGGACCCAATTTTTAGATTTTGACCAAATTTATATGGGACCACCCCTGAATTTATTGAAATCGGACACCGTGTTAAAGAATTATCGCTGAACATACATAGAAAAAAAATATCGCGACGAATTGATAACCTCCTCCTTTTTTGAAATCGATTAAAAATAAATAACAAATATGCTTACTTATTATCAATTTAGCCACTAAAAGGTTATGAAAGTTCTTTTTTGTTTTCCGTCCCAGCCAGCTATACTTTACAGCTACCTCATCACTAAGTAGTGAACTAAGAGCTCTTTTTACAAAATTATAGTTATTTGAGCCTCCTAACTTAGACAGCTCAAGGACCTGCAAAAATATTGTTTGAGTTAGAAAATATTTTACTTAAGACCACTTTCTGAAATCTAAGCACATATGTTACTTATAAAGCCTGATGTTTTAGAAAATTTTCATATTTTAAGACCTAAATTTAGCTTTTCTGTTAATTTTCGTTTTAATATTTTTCTTTTATTACACAATTATCATTAAAATACCAAATAAATAATTTTTTATTAATATTATATTTGATCCATACAATTTGTATAAATGGAACGATATTTTCAGAAGTGGTGTAGCTCAGTGCTACACTTTCGATGCAAAGGAAAAGACCTATTATGATGCATTTTAGAGATACCTATTACCTAAAAGCCGCTTTACATTATGCAATTTTGATGCAATGCATCCAAGTCATTGCATTTCATTGCACGATTGTTTTACCCCAGTATATATACCAATCAGTATTGGCACTCTGAGGCGGCACGTTTGATCTTTAAAAGTAGAAATTTTAGTTGACACTTGACGTTTTCGGGATATGAAAAGTTTTCTTTACACGGACTTGGTATACCTGGTTAGTTGAATTTTTGTTCTGCTGCTTTTCAAATTCGTTTGTATGAGGGAGATGTGAGATACCTTTATAGACAACGGTTGAACAACTTAATTACTTTGAAGAAGAAAATAGATTAGATATCAGGGCAGTCTTCGCAAATGTAAGAATGACAGAACCGTTTTAAATTTTTTTTATATATGTGAAATATTACTTTTTGGTGAAAAGTTTAATTATTTTTAGTTCAAAATATAACGTTAGTTTGTCAAGGGAAATACGAGCCCCTTCCCATTTCAGTTGGCCCACCTATTGATATTTTTTTTATATAACGACAATAAGAAAGTATTAAAGATTACATGCTTTTTTAAATCATAAATTAATTACCAATGTATCAATTTAGAATTATATTAGAACTAGAAAACATCAATTTTTTTTATTTATTTTTAAATTTATTAACACATGGAGCATTATTGCATTATTTCAACTTGAATTCAATTCGTTAGAAAATAAACCAAAATCGAAGGTAGCATTGAAAAAATAAACAATAATGCAAATAACTGTCACAAGACAATTTAACCTCTTTTAAGCTAATTCTGTCTAATAAAATGGACAGAGGAAAAATCATTGACGAAAAAATAAGTTTTCTTGTTATAAAACATTGCAATTCTGGAAAATCGAACTCGAAAATTGCAAATATATTAGATTTATCACGATATAGTGTAAGAAATATAGTTAAAAGATACAAAACTACTGGTTCAATCAGCTCAAAGCCCCGTCATGTTAGAAAAAGCAAGATTACAAATGCCGATAGACGAGCATTGAGAAGAATTATTGAAACCAACCGTCGTGCTAATTACCTTGAATTAAGTGCTCAGTAGAGTGATGCTGTTGGAAGACGAATTTCGATATCTTCATGTCATAGAGAAGCTCGCAAACTGGTATTTGGGACTTACAAAGTAAATTTATAATAATAAAAACAAAAAAACATGGATTGAAGACACTAAAACAATCAAATATATTTGCTTAAAATTGACAATATTGTTACAGGTTAAAGAAAAACCACTACTAACTGCGAAACAGAAAAAAAATCGATTAAGATGGGCAAAAGAACATATGAGTTGGACTTCTCATCAATGGGATGCAATACAATGGAGTGACGAGGCCCGATTCGAAGTTTGTGTTGGAGATAGCAGAAGTCGAGTTATTCGCAAAAAACATGAAGCCTTCCATCCAGACTGTCTCAAAAGAAAAGTAAAATTTTCCGCATCGGTCATGGTCTGGGGCAGCATGTCATCTAAAGGAATAGGGAAACTACATTTTATTGAAGGAATTGTAAATACAAATAAATATTTGGACATTTTGGAGAAATCACTTTTACCGACTATGGAATTATATTTGACATCAGGGAAATATTTTGTATTTCAACAGGATGGAGCAGGATGTCACACGTCAAAGAAGCTCTAAAATGGATGAAAGACTTCGGTGTCCCACTTTTGGAATGGGTTTCTAGTAGTCCTGATTTATCACCAATAGAAACATTGTGGCATGAGATGAAAAAGGTACTTCGAAAACATCCTGCAAGAACAATACCTGAAATTAAACAAAAAATTCAAGATATATGGGATTCGTTTACACCAGAATTTTGCCAAGGCTTAGTTAATACCATGCCGCAAAGAATTTCAGCTGTAATAAAAAATAATGGAGACGTTACTCAATTGTAAACTTTAAAATTGATTAACGTTTGATTCCAACTATTTGTTTATTTTTTTTAATTTTATGTTAAATAAATATTTTAATGTTTTCTACATATTTTTTGTGATTAAACGATAATAAACATATTGTTTAATGAATAAAAATTGGAAAGTTCATGCAATATTTATATTTTTAATCTTTAAATACGAATTTCCTAAATTTCAATAGTTGGGCCAACTGAAATGGGAAGGGGCTCGTATATAACACACAAGGTTAGAGTAACAAAATAGAGGTATTGCTTTATTTTTTAAGAATTACTCTAATCTAAAACTATTCTAGTATATTGTAAAAATTTATTCTATACGTTATTTAGGTACTGCAAAATCTATAGGAAAGTATGTAGTTTTAAATTTAAAAATTTGTAACGGAGACATATTTAGTGTAGTTTTTTTACATATATATACTCAGTGACTTGTTTTTGTGAATGAGTTCAAGTATGGCAGACTAAAATCGTTATTTTTTATTATGAATTAATTTGAATTTATTTTAAAATGGGAACTATATGTATATGGTTTTCGTAGTTTTTACACTTGTGATAAAAATATCAAAGTTATGTATATTGGCCATTTACTACACACAGCAAATTCATAGACACAATACATATTACTATTTGACATTCTTGTAAAACCACTAATTTAAAATTGACTTTTAACTAAGTGACTACACACAGAATTGTTTGAAAGCAGCCATAAGGTATAATTTATTTATTGGATACTATAAAAAAATTAATAGTAGTTACATGTAGAGTTAAGTAACAAGAAATTTAAGACCAAAAACAAAACAAACCTTTATTATATCTAGTGAACTTAATTTAGTACAGTCCTCAACTTTCTTAGGCTAACATTAAATATATCTATTTGGATCTCGCTAAGAAACTCATTGGTAACAGCCCTAATCTTGTTAAAAGGAGATATACTACTTGGATCTAAATCAAATAATTTTTTGTTACTTGGGTTTCTTAGATTAATCTTTGCCGCATTAACATTTATATAGTCAATCAATTCACACTTTGTACTTAAAATAGAGTACAAAATATGTCACAGCCTGTTGCTTTCTTCTTTGTAAAAGAGATTTAATCTTAAAACTATTGAGCATAGTTTTATACGAGATCTTAGGTATAAGGGTACAAGTATTTTTTATGACATAAAGGTACCGTAAAAATATTTTTTGTACTTTTTCAATATAATCAATTTGTGTGGCTTCCAAGGGCATCCATATTTGTGAAACATACTCAAGATGGAGTCTTACTAAGGCATTATATAATCTGATTTTGGTGGTAATCCTAAATTTTTTTGTATTTCTGATTTAAAAACCTAATGCTTTTATTGCTTTTTTAGTTATGTGTAAAAAATGGTTATTGACATCACAGGTCTTATTTCTAATGTAAAACATTAAGAGGCTATGATCCTTACAACTTAAAATATGCATACGTTTGTAAGTGTTAGACGGATAAAAAGTGTTGATTTTTATTTACAACTATAATAAGAACCCATTAAAAAGATTAAGAGCAATAGAACATTTCAACAAATTTCTATACGTACACATATTTTTGATACCTGATAATCAATAAATAATATATTTTTTGGAGTAGCAACAAGTTTATTAATACACAACTATTATTTTGTTACAAATACTTATAATATTTATAATTAACATAATAGTTGATATAAGTCCTTTAAATATAATATATTTTGATTTAATTGTTGAATTTATACATGAGCAATTTTCCTTGTAGCGTTGTTTACATTTTGCAGAGAACTATTGTGTTCCCTGCTTTTAGCTGAAAAATTATATACATGTAAATTTGTTGAATGTAGACAATGTTAATGTTTTTGCTACTACTGTCGGCTGGGAATGCTGGACTGGGACACGAATAAAAAACCAGGAAGCACAAAGCACTAGATCAGTTTTTATCACTTATACTCCTACAATTTACAGTCATTTAAGTAACTGGCAAGTTGGAAATACTCCACGAAAACATATTAAACATAAATCAATCGAATGCAATGTATTTTCTTTTTATAATACACCTTTTTAGCTTGATTACTTTTAGTACTCTATTTATTCCAATGTCCTCAAATAAAACGAGCAATAATAAGGATAAAACACACACTGAAGTGTATTTGGGGTATTTTTGATCTAAATCCACTATCAAAATAACAAATTTTCCGTTTTTAAGCTGTGAATGTATTACAAAAACTACTTCGATAAAATGTAAACAAAAGTTTATATTTGTGTACGAAATATGGGTTGCCTGCGCATGGTAGCGAGTTTTTAACCGGATTTATGACAAGTGATAGGTTATATCCCGAAAACGTCAGCGCAGTAAAAGCTGCGCGTCTTTTTCCCGCCCAGGGAGTGTCATGGGCCTGGCCAGCACCAAAGTTACCAACATAAAAAATAATTCCAACCAATGGTGCCAACATATGGTAATTATTCTGATTAGTTTTGTAGTGGGCGGTTGTTGAGAATAGATTTAGTTCTTTAACTAAAAAGAGAAAATGTTGCCCAAAAAAGGAAGAAGATCTATGTAGGTTTTGTGATTCATTCTTCCTTTGTTCATTCATGTGTTTGATTTATGTTCTTATTTTTGTCCAGTGTTTGTTTGATTTACGTTTATATTTTTATTTTTCATTTTTACAAGTGTTGCAATAACCATAAACAAAGAAAATATGTTGACTAAGAAGAATAAAACAAATTATATTATTAACAGTATTATGGCACACATTGCGAAAAAGCGAAGAGAACAAATAAAAAAGAAGCCTAAACGATGGTGGGTTAAACCTTGGGTCAAACGCTAATCGGGAAATTTGAGTTTAGATACCAAATGCTTGAATCCCAAGATTTTAAAACATTTAAAAATTATTTAAGGATGGATGAACCTTGTAAAACTCTAGCTCGTCGTTGGGTGAAAGAAGGAAAATATTCGTCAACTCAAAAAAATACTTATACTTATAAATACTTTACTGTGGAACACAAAATACAAATTATAACCATAACATTATTAAAATTACGTCGCCAACAAGGGTTAAGCAAGACAGTGCTCTTCTCTCTCTGTCCCCAAGTCGACTGACCGCCCGTCGTGTGGTTCCTCGTTCCCGCTCATACCACCGTCTCGTCGTTTCACCCCGCACTCCTCACTTACCGCGCCGATCGCGAGACAAAGTACACTCCCGCTAGCACTTCGTAGTACAGCATTGGAAACAAGTAAACGTCGAGGAGCGTAAGAATAATATTAAAATAAACGAACTAAAATAGGCTTTCTACAACCTACATTTAATAAATTATTAAGTATGATCCAAACTAAAATCCAAAAATTAAACACGAATTTTCGAAAGTAATTTCTGCGAGAAATATCCTAATTGTAACATTAACACCCGTGTGCATAGTCGATCGCCAGCGATTTGTCAGAGATTCATCTCGGCGGTATCACCAGCGATCCGCTGGGGAAAGCGTCATAACAAATATAAAATCGCGAGTGAAATTTTTAGCGGCGAGCGACTGTGCATCACAGTTCTTGTCTAGTGAATGGCGAAATCCTGGAGACTTCATGGCGATCAACTATGCATACGGGCCTGAGATATTTGGCCACAGAAGAATCTTTCAGATCATTAATGTACAATTTTAGGATATCTGAAAGTTTAATATCCAATTTTATTCCAGTTGTTTGCAAAGCTATTTATGATCAATAAAAACGAAAATATTTAAAAGTATATCTAATCTAATAACTATTGAAATTGTTCTCAATTTTTTCAGGTACCATCTACAGCTGCAGAATGGTTAAATATTGCACAATCTGGAATTTACCAAATATCCTTGGTGCAGTGGATGGTAAGCACATTCTCATAAAAAGTCAGGAAGAAGAAGGGGATCTGCATTTTTTAACTATAAGAACCAGCACAGCATTGTTTTACTTGCATTAGTTAATGCAAATTATAATTTTATATATGTAAATATAGGAGCGAATGGAAGAGTTTGAGATGGAGGCGTTTATAGAGAAAGCGATTTGTATAAAGCAATAAAAAAAAAGTTAAATTTTCCATAGGATCAGCCACTTCCTTCCAGAACTGAACCTGTACCAATTGTGATAGCAGCTGATGCTGCATTTCCATTAAGTACTCATATTATGAAAAAAATGACAATAGAACAAAGGATTTTCAATTATCGACTAAGTCGTGTTCGTCGGGTTGTAGAGAATACATTGGAAAACCGTTTTACGATTTTATTAAATATTAGTGTTTTAACTCCTGAAAAGGTTAAAAGTGTGACACAGAATTAATTGTGCAGGCTACAATAGTTCTACACAACTATTTACAAAGTAGTGAAATTGATTTAGTACCAGAAGACAGGAAGTATTGTCCATCTGGTTTTACAGATATCGTCAATAATGGTGAAGAAATTTTAGTAGCTTTGAGGGGCTCAGCTCGGTCAATTTCATACATAACCTAGAAATCCACGTCCTTTACGTCTTCGCCATAACCCCCCTCCTTTAAACAAATTTTTAGGCTGCCTGAAATATATCTTTGTGCATTTGTGGTTGCATAGCCTACCAATTCTCGGATAAGAACATCTAGACATAGCATTTTTTTTTCATTTTATACTTGTAAAATGTGTTCTAGGTGCCATAACCAACATAACCAACTTGTAAAATGTGTTCTAGGTGCCATAACCAACATATATGAAGCGCCAAGTTACACATCTATTAAATTATTTATCATATCGTTAACTACTAGATTAAAAGAGAGTGACTACTACATGAAACGCGGAGCTAGGTTCTTACTCCTAGATTGCACTCCTGATTTATCGCCCCGCATATTAGAGCCGTTGTCATATCCCTTCCCTCTTATATTCTGTAAATTTAAACCCAAATTGCAATTATAATTTCAAACATTTGCTTCCCTGTAAACCTTTCAACTGGAAGAGAACCCAAAAAGCTTTCATTAATTTTAATTTCAACCTCATCCTGATTGGAATCAGTTTTATTGATTGAAACATACCTGATTACAAGAGTCATTTGCTCCACCTTAGAAATAACAGGAGTGTAATCTAAAATTATCGAATAATATTTGGCTTTTTTATTTCATTAATAATATAAAATTTCACACTTTGATGCAACAGGTCTATTATCTTGTTTTGAACATTTTTAAGCACGTGTTCTTCCATAATGGGATTAAATTCAGATAGCAGCTGAACTATTTTTAAGAAGTTACCGTTATTATGCTCAAACATCTTGTCGTTTGTACCTTGGAAAGCCAAATAATTTTTACCAAGCATTTCAGTGATTGCTACGATTCTTAAAAGCATTCAATGGTTTATATTAGCGTTAATAAGTCTTTGGGAATCTGCATCTATAGTTTTACAACACTTTAATCTTAGGTTCAGTTCTAGAAAAGATTTTCGGGACTGAATATGATTTTTAGAAATTTTGTGGTCTTTTAGAGTTTGATTCAGATGCTTCCAATTTTCAAACCCCTCATTTGAAAGGGAACTAAGTACATAGCCAAAAATTTTGCAGCAAAAGCAATATACGCAATTTTTTAAGACGGAATACACTAGCAAGTTTTAAAATTTGCTCTCTATTACTTAAAATTGTTTTATAATAATTAGGACTAAATTTTCTACCAGTAACGCCGTATGGAAATCTATAATTGTACAATGCGGCTGCTCCATTCCAAAACACAGTATGTGTAAAAAATAAAATTGTGAATAAAATGTGTTTTAGTTTTTTTACTTGGCCTTTGTAGGCTATTTAACGAATTCTTTTGATATTTATTAATGCTATGTAATACAGTTTTTCATAAATTTTTTTCCGCCTCTTTAAAGTTTACATAAATTTAATTTTAGCTATAGATTTGATACTTACTTGGTTTTGACGTAGGTTATGGAACATTTTTTTTTACCAAACATAGTATCTGCAAGGAGAATCTATACGAATATAACGATAAAGGTAACAACTTTTTAATTAGTCAAAATTAACTTTTACATAGCAAAAACGAAAGGGTATTTTAAAAATTACTAAAAATTAAATCCTAGTTTTATAGAGAATCCTAAAAATACTGAAAAAAAAAAGGTTTCTGAACCAAATCACTACATACTATCGACTAAATAAACATTGTCAATTCTTTCATTAAGTCTGGAGCGGAATCACTTTCAACTAGATTATTCCAGAAATCCAACCTGTTTTGTGGCATTAAAGGCCCCAACACTTTTATGATTTCTTCTTTCTTGGATTTCTGTATCCCACGTTTCGGTAGCGTTTCTGGCATGCTTTGGATGTTAAATTTCTTCTGCAGAAAATCTAGCGATTTATACTCTTTTTGGTCAAAATCGGTTTTGTATTGTAAGCATTTTGATCCCTTCTTAAATCGTACCTCAACTATTGGACTTAACAAAAACCCATTGAGAGGATCATCGCTATTTTTACAAACTTGTCTCTTCTTTTTTTCCCATTTGTGAAAAACATTTACATCTAAAACTTGAAGGCCCTTTCTTGAAGAAGCAACTGCGGCGGTGAGATCGCTATAATCATATATATTGCCAATCTTATTAATTTTGGTCTCTATATTTCCGTGGACGCCATCGGCACTCATATGTGTGTGCCCTTTGGTAAGATATCGTAATGTCACACAATCCGGTCCAGTTTCTTGATTGATGAACCAAATTAGCGATGTGTACAGGATCCAATTTTTATTTTGTCCTGTACAATTATCTGTCCAAATAAAAAATTCTTTAACTTCTCGTTCTTCCTGGAAAACTCTAAAAATAGCATCGACAATATTATGACCATCACGTCCTGCCAAACCCTCATGCCACATGGAGCAATATTTTTTAAACAAGGACTTTTTTTTTAGAGCAGCAAAAGTCAAATTGAATGCTGTGAGGCGGCTTACAAAATGACTATCTTTTACGGCGGGCATATTAGGAATTAAGATGACCTTTTGCAAATCCATGGAATATATTCTGATATTTTCAGTATCTGATATTAAACTATCCTCATGGTATTTGTTAGTGGCTTTTGTAGCCTTTGCTTTGTGGATATTCCATTTTGCCTCATTTTCAACATTCAGCTCAATGTTTTCCTTTGACTGATTCTTGAAAGTTTTGCAGTCAACACAAACGTCAGATTTGGACATGCATTAAGAAATATGCATTAATTTCATGGTCTTCCTGTACAACTCAATCTTACAGAATCCAGGATTTTCACGTTGAAAATCATTGAACATAGATTTAATCGTTAAGTCCCTCGGTAAGTATTTCATATTTGGTGCATTGTGTCGTCTATAGTGGGTAATACAGGGCCTGTATTTATTGATGTGGTTCATAATAACAGTTCGTTCCCGTTTTCTTTTATAATTTCCAGTGGTACCCCTATTTTCTCTTACAGCAGCCAGCAAAGGACTTTTCTTCATAGCGGCGCATAATTCAGTGATAACGGAATCATTGGAATACCCAAGAGAATTTAAAAAAAAACTTGCGACAGACACATTGACTTTTACATTCTTTAGGTAAAAAAACCTTGCGACTATCACCTTTTGCGAAGCCTGTGTCCGGATTGGCTGGTACAGTAGTTCTTCTCTTCACAGGTACTATCTGGACATTTTTAGCCAACCATTTACGCCTGGAACTGTATTCTAATGACCAATATTGTTCCCAAATTTCAAATCGTTCTTCTTCAGAAAACGTAGAACCGCATTTTTTAGCACATTTTTCTGAGCACGGTGGTTTTATGGGATGTTTTTCTTTGTCACGAGCAACTTTTTCTTCTTTCGTTAAACGTTTATATTTTTGGTTTTCTTTCTGCCGTCTTTTAACAGGAGGCTGAATGTCAGGGGCAATAACAGCTGCTGTTTTAGAAACTGAGTTATCCAATTTCTGTACATCGGAAATTGTTCCTTGCTCAGCTTCGGGTTAACTGTTAAGGCTGCGAATCATCATCCGTAATTTATTACTGGAATCGTCAAGATCAGGATTAAAATCAGGATCGGCAACACTATCATCACTAAATGCATCGGATGATTCGTTTTCGAAGTTGCTTACATCCATTTCTTCTTGTAGCTCATTATTTTGTAAGGCTATTTCTTGACTTCTGAAACAAGAAAATATCTAATATTAACTAAGAAAACAGCAACTCTAGGACGCCACTGAGCTTAACAATTTTAATCTAGTTAAAGCCAAGTAACCCCATTATTACTCCAAATTTCAACAAAATCGACAAACAGTTTTTTTATTATACTAGTAAAAAAAGATTTAAAAAAGTTCAACAACCTGTATTTTGAAAATTACGCATTTACGGACCTATGATTATTATAATTTTTTTCATAAAAATATCTTAGGAATACACCATTAAATTTGGTGTACTCTAAATGGTAAGTATACCAAAAAAGTGAGGTTATGAAATTATTTCTACAAATTTATAAATTATAAAAGAACGCTAATATACTTACTGCTTTTTTAGACACATGTTCACTATGAATTTTCCACGATTCATAATTATTTGAACGTTTTAAAACTATATTTAACCAAAAAACTGGTAACCACGCCGCACACAACATAAACGCAATACCTTTTTGCAGAACAACTGACAATTCGGTGATAAAACACAGTATCTTGCAGTTAGTAACTGTAGTGGTACAAAATTTTAGTTGTTGTCACTTGCCAAAACGGAGCATCTGGTATGTACTGTGTTTTGATGTAGAGAAAACAGATACTATGTTTTGGGATGGGAAAAGAAGTAAAGTTATGTAGATACTAGGTTTTGGGCGTGTCGTATCTCCGAAAATCTTGCAGCTATCAACAAATAGGCTAGGTTAAAAGATGCGTCTATACACAGTATATTCAAAGATACAAAAACCCGATTTTCTGAGAAAATGTTTGATACTGTGTTTTGGAATGGAGCAGCTGTGATATTATTTAGTACACTTCATAGTTCATGTAGTCTTATTATTTGATAGTAGTTTGACGTTTCTATATTTTATTTAATTGTCAGTCATTTCGTTCATTAAAGCCTTACTAAAGGTCTTTTGCGTTATTACAATTTAATGAACGAAATCTTGTTAGTAATTATTATAAAATGGATCGCTTACTTCGCCCAGATAAGTTCAATGCAAGTCCCAATTCCCCATCGGCCCCGCAAGAATGGAGTCACTGGTTCAGAACATTTAGAAGTTTCATCGATTCGACTGAACTTGCAGGCGAGGATTCCGTTAAAGATAAAGCTAAGTTAAATCTTCTTATTAATCACATATCGCCAACTGTATACGATCATATAACTGAATGTAGATCTTACGATGCAGCTATAACAACGTTACAAGGTATATATGTAAAAGAGGTCAATCATATATATACCAGACATATTCTTGCCACTCGGAAACAACAACCTGATGAGAATATAGACCAATACTTGCATGCTTTGCAATCTCTTAGTAAACATTGTTTATTCAAATCTGTTACGGCCGACCAATACAAAGACGAGTATGTTAGAGACTCTTTTATACGCGGACTGCTTTCTGCCCCAATTAGACAAAGACTATTAGAAAACACAACATTGTCTCTAAAGCAAGCACACGACCAGGCTAGATCATTAGAGGCCGCCCAGCTACACGCTAATGCGTATGAAAGTTCAACACTCATACCATCCATAAATTCTGCTTCATTAGATTCTCAAAATGAAGGACCCAAGTCCGAAAAATCTCAGTTAAATGCCACGCAACGACGCTCAAATCCCAATCTAAAATGTTACTTCTGTGGTAATAAATGGCATTCCAGAGATAGATGCCCAGCAAAAGAATCAATTTGTTCCCTATGTCGTAAAAAGGGCCATTGGGCTTCTGTTTGTAAATCTTACAACGCTAAGCAATCCTCCCAAAATGCTGTAACATCTGCTATAGAAAATTCTTCTGTGATAGCAGCCTTTCATCCTAGTCTAGCAAAATCAACTCTTTCAATTTTAGTTAATGGTATTTTAACCCATGCCTTAGTGGACACTGGTAGTTCTGAAAGTTTCATAAGTTCAAACATAATCCAGACAAGAAACATCCCTGTGTTACCTTGCGCTGCAAATGTCTCCATGGCAACATCGTCCTTAACTACTGAAATTTGCGGATATTGCGAAGTGGACCTGCAAATCAAAGAACATTCTCACAAAGGAGCTAAATTATTAATTCTTGATAAACTCTGTTCTGACGTTATCCTTGGCCATGATATCTTAAATAAACATTCATTCTTAGAATTACAATTCGGAGGTAAAAAAGCTCCGATTCGAATCTCTAGCTTAGTTGCTGCTAAGATACCAGAAGCTTGCCTTTTTGAGAATATGCATCCTAACTGTCATCCCATAGCCACGAAATCTAGAAGGCATTCTCAACTTGATAATAAATTTATTAAGTCTGAAATCACAAAGCTATTAGAAGAAGGAATAATCGAAGAAAGTCGGTCCCCTTGGAGAGCGCAAGTTTTAGTCACTTCAAACGCGAATCATAAAAAAAGAATGGTGGTTGATTACTCCCAAACTGTAAATAAATTTACATTCCTAGATGCATTTCCTCTTCCCAGAGTAGATGAAACAGTTCATCGAATTGCAAACTACAGGGTATTCAGTACCATCGATCTCCGCAGTGCTTACCATCAGATTCCTATTAAGGAAGCCGATAAGCCATACACTGCTTTTGAAGCATGTGGTTGTTTGTACCAGTTTACAAGGATTCCTTTCGGAGTCACTAATGGTGTTGCTGGATTTCAACGAGTTATTGATAGCGTAATACGTCTAGAAAATCTTAATGATACATTTGCCTATCTAGATGATATTACCGTTTGCGGCAGAACACAGGCGGAACACGATAAAAATTTACAAAAATTTTTCATGATTGCCAAGAAATATCGACTTACAATCAATGAAACAAAATCGAAATTTTCTACAAGATATATACAACTTTTAGGTCATACCATTGAAAACGGATTCATCAAACCCGACCCTGATCGTCTTCAACCACTTTTAGATATGCCAGAACCTCAAAGCATTCCTTCTTTACGTCGAGTTCTTGGACTGTTTGCACATTACTCTCAATGGATTCCGCGTTTTTCTGAGAAAATTCATCCCTTAGCTCATTCTTTTCAATTCCCGTTATCAGAGGATGCATCTAAGTCTTTTAATACTCTCAAACAAGATCTTGCTTCCGCTTTTCTTTCAACTATAAATGAATCAGAAATACTAATAGTTGAAACAGATGCATCAGAATTTGCCATAGCAGCCACTCTTTCACAATCTGGTAGACCAGTAGCTTTCTTCTCAAGGACGCTTAGTGGCAGCGAGAAGAGTCATTCTTCAATTGAGAAAGAAGCTTATGCTATAGTGGAAGCTATTCGCAAATGGAGACATCTACTACTAGGTAGGCAATTTCAATTTGTGACTGATCAAAAGAGCGTTTCCTTTATGTTTGATAACAGATCCCATGGGAAAATTAAAAACGACAAAATTTTAAGGTGGCGTCTGGAATTATCTCCTTTTAGTTACGAGATTGTTTTTCGTCCTGGAGTTTTGAATCGGGCAGCTGACGCGATTTCACGAGTATGTTCCTCAATCGATAGTAAAGTTAACTTACATGAAATCCATACATCACTATGCCACCCGGGAATTACCCGTATGTACCACTGGTTAAGGTCTAAGAATATTCCAGCTTCTTTAAATGAGGTTCGACAAATGACAGCGTCTTGTCAAATTTGTTCTGAAATTAAACCAAGGTTTATAAAATCTCAAGGAGTTTTAATCAAGTCTACTTCACCCTTTGAAAGGCTTAACATGGATTTTAAGGGACCACTTCCAACTTGTTCAGGAAAACCTTATATGTTAACTATTATTGACGAATTCTCTAGATTCCCTTTTGCGTTTGCGTGTTCAAGTACAACGTCTTCTGAAGTCATTAAACACCTTAAAGAGCTTTTTTTTACTTTTGGTACCCCCTCATACATTCACTCTGATCAGGGATCGTCTTTTATGTCTAAAGAACTTAAATCCTTTCTCGGGTCTCTTGGAATAGCTTCAAGTAGGACTACACCATATAATCCCCAAGGAAATGGACAGTGTGAGCGTTACAATGGAATTATATGGAAAACTGTTAGTCTCGCACTGAGATCCCGTAATCTACAAACTAGTCAGTGGGAACAAGTACTACCTGAAGCACTCCATGCAATTCGATCCTTACTATGTACCGCAATCAATGTGACACCACATGAGAGAATGTTTACTCATCCTAGACGTTCAACAAACGGCACTTCTCTACCTACTTGGCTTACATCCCCAGGGCCGGTTTTACTTCGAAATTTTAACAGAAGCAATAAATATTCTCCTATGGTCGAAGAGGTTGATCTTTTGGAAGCCAATCCTCAGTATGCTCACGTACGCTTCTCTGATGGTAGGGAAACCACTGTTTCTCTCCGACACCTGGCTCCTACCCACGAACAAGATACTTCTCATAAGTCTGTCAGAGAAAGCGTCCCTGTCAAAGAAGGTCAAAACGAGAATACTGAATCTACGCCTCTAACTATGCATGCTGATCATGATCCTGTCATAAAGGAAGGTATATTGCCAGTTGGATCTCCCTACAAAGATGAATCTACACTAGCGGACGAAGAAAATTCAAAAAGAGTTTCTACGCGAAACAGAAGACCGCCTCCTTACCTAAATGATTATATTAAGTAACAGAGGTGGGAAGAATGTGATATTATTTAGTACACTTCATAGTTCATGTAGTCTTATTATTTGATAGTAGTTTGACGTTTCTATATTTTATTTAATTGTCAGTCATTTCGTTCATTAAAGCCTTACTAAAGGTCTTTTGCGTTATTACAGCAGCCGAATGGTTTAGGTGGACCTTGCCTTACCAAAAAGGTTCTTTCGGCTTCTGGTAGTATCATTGGCCAGATGGCCGGATCTGTACTTAAAGGTTGTTGAACGCTTTCTGTAGGTGCCACGTTGGTATCAATAGTGCTCTCATTTGGCGACGGAGGGCTGTCACTGTTAGTTGCAAGTATCAGTTCAGGTATGTCGTTCATTTGTTGATCCTCATTTTTCTCAGACAATTCTCTGTTGTCAGTGTCTTTCAATGCTGTCTTTGAGGTAGAACATTTTGAGTCTTTATTTGTTTTGGTACTGCCCGACGTACTCTGTAAATAATTTAGTCCCAGCTTGTCTTTGCATTTCCTTTTCCACCCTTCGTTTTTTATATTCGCAACCATTTAAGTTCTAGGGGAACGATTAAGCAGTTTTATATCGTCGACGAAACCGCAAACCCAAGTTACTGCAAAAATCAAAATTTTCAGGAGGCACTAAAAACCTCACAATTTTGAGTTATTGAAATGGATTTGATAGAAAATAGTTACAAACCACTTGGGAACTAATTTGCTTGTTTTTATTGGTAGTGTTAGATACTTGGTTTTGACATCTTCCTTTGCACGAAAAGTGCTCCTTACGAGGTTTTGCGCTGTTAATGCTGCAATTTTAAACAACAGCTAGATGCATGTTTTTAACATAAATTATTTATTTATTGGTATCAAAAATACAAAATCAGAAACAAACAAATGTAAATACAAACTTAATTATTGAGGTAATGAATCATAAAATTCGAGTACATCTAAGGGTAAGACACTTTTAAGTGCTTGTAGGTGTTGATACTTCTGTTCTTTTATTTTTATACGACTTTTGTATAATTGGCTAATCTGTCTATTATTTATAGTCTTCAATCTTTGAAGTAAGAGAGACCAATTGTATGAAAAATTACTCTTAACCCTTTCTGTCTCAACGCCGCATATATATGTTTTTTAAAAAGTGGGTCTGTAGTCCCAGCCGCCGTATATATACGTTCAAGGTGGAATGGTCTCAATTTACCAAAGCCGAAAATATGCGCTACTTTTAAATTTTTAGACCCATTGGGGTCCCAATGCTGTAGAAATATGTCAGAAAATGTTAGATTATTGGTCCCAAAGCCGCAAAATGTTGGCACCTAAGACAGGTCATGCGGACCCATTGCCGTATATATTTGTTCTCATATTATAGCATGAAAAAACCTCTGGGAATGAGGGACCGACATGTAAATTAAGGCCCGGGACAGAAAGGGTTAAACTAGATTCCATTATTCTTTTCATATTTCAGGCATCTTATATCATTTACATGTAAATCAGTCTTTTTTTGGCCAGATCTAATACTGCTATAATATCCCAATTTTGAGTAATCCAGAAACCACGTGTGATCCAAATATTTTACCTCAAAAGTTTGCTTCAATCGAGCCTTTTTGCACACTTCAATATAATCAGATTGAAGATTTATGTCTTAATTTTTAAGCTTCCTTTCTATCAAACTGTGCACGCTGTCTACTTCCATCTGGGTATGTCCTTTTTCTAAAATTTTTTGAATTACAATTATGCCCGTTTCGTTGGCAAAATGGTATAGAGCATTACTCAAAATGCAATTACGATTCTGGTAACCGCAACCATCGCTAAAGAGGATAATGGTTTTTGTATGCGGATTTTTTTTCCAAAAAACTGGAAAGATGCATGACAATAAGCGTTGCAAAAATGTTAGCCTCCAGACCACCTTCAGCTTCGTGCCATAAGTAACAGGAGACTTCTTTGTCTACTAAGTTAAAAGTTGTAAAATTGTGAACGCATAATTTTGTTTTGTAGTAAATAGCAGAAGCTTGCAGTACAGGGGCAAGCTTCACAGACTGAAGGCCCATAGTTAGGACTGCAATCTCTCTATTTTCCATTTCCATTGCTATTTTTTGTCTGCTTCTTTCTCCTTCCTGGCTTCATCTTTTCTCTTAATGTGGGTCTCATAATTTTCTTGCGATACGTTCTTAGTCTTATATCCAATGCACACATCGCATTGGTCTTTCTTAGGACAAATATAGTTTTGATTTTCATTTGTTTTTTAAAATGAATTAAACTTAGAGCTTTGGCAATATTATCATCACAATAATCTTTGTATAGACGGTATACATCAGTCTTTGTTTGAAACAATGGTCCCAAGTACAGTCTTTGGGTTGATGGTCTGCAATAGTGTGATTCTAATTTAGGAAGTTGGGCTAAAAAAGTTTTTAACACTTCTAATCCATTTTTCAATTCTACAGGTAATCTTGATCTACTGGGCATAGCTATATCGTTGCTGTACTTTATCTTATTATTAGTCGCTTGTTTTAGCAAATTTTTACGATCCACTCCTTCAAATCCAAAGTGTTTGAAAACATCTTTTTGCAAATTCTGAGATTTTCAGTATCCTTTTTTAGATAATATTCAAATGTCAGTAAGCCACTGGAGTTATCTTCTTTAAGGTATGGTTTCACTGGGGCGTCCAGCGGTAACCTCCCTCGGTAACCGCTGTCGGTAACGACCGGCGGTACCGTCTATGTGTTTTCGTTAAAAGCGTCCGCGTTCGGCAGTTGAGTATGGTCGCTCGTTCGGTATGGATCGAAGACAACTCGCTGCTATACTCTTACTAGAAGACGAAGAGGAGGAGGAGGAATTTTTTTTATTAAAAAAAAGCGAAAAAAAGTTGATCCCATTTTTAAGTTAAGGTGCGCAGAAGGGTTCCACAGCATTTTAATCAATAAACATTTGAATTTAAATGAAAAAAAGGTTAAGGGCGTTTTTTAGGTTGAATGCAGACCAGTTTCAATTTGTTTTAAACCTTACACGCAATAATCTTAAAAAACTGTCGACATCGTTTGTGAAATACCCAATAAGGTAAGTATATTTTTTTTTTGAATTTTTGAACAGTCTATTAAAATTAAACAAACAAATAAAATAAACACATATTCTTTACAAAACTTAAAAATGGAAGGTTTTACAAAGAAACAAACTCAAATTACAAAAAAACGAATAGTAAAGTCAAACAAAAGTTACATGACTTATAACCGAAACAAAACATTTTGGTTGTCTGTATCTCCTTCAGAACCAGGGGGTACTAGGCTGTAGCCCTCTAGCAGTGAG
Organism: Psylliodes chrysocephalus; assembly: GCA_927349885.1. Taxonomy (NCBI): domain Eukaryota; kingdom Metazoa; phylum Arthropoda; class Insecta; order Coleoptera; family Chrysomelidae; genus Psylliodes; species Psylliodes chrysocephalus. The sequence continues at coordinate 673,311 of OV651833.1, forward strand.
TTTTGTTCTTGAATCGTTGTATTTAATTTCGCAGAGGGTTGCTCTATAATTATGTTTAGAGGTGCGGCTGCATATGCACGTGATTGAAAATCGGATACGACGGATAGAACTTTCATCTGAAGTTCTGTTATTAAATGAGGTGGCAGTGTCTTTACTTTGAGAGCTATACTTTTAAAAAACAAGTCAACTTCATCGTCCTCTTTTTGTTTGCATATCCCTTGCAACAACTCCATCCTTTGTTTCGATCTCTCTTCCATTCCTGCTTGCATTGTATCCTGCTTTTTTAACTTTAAACGTACGGCTGCATGAAGTGCTGCTTCTAGAAGTTTCAGGAGTATCAGATTGATAATATTCGGTAGGCAGATTCCGTTTTTTATTGCCAGTGTCAGTTTTCTGATTATATAATGGAGATTGTGGTGGCTCACTTGCATCCGAAAAATCTTCATCATTACAAGAAATGTCTTCTTCATCCAAAGTAGGTTGAGTTTGAGTTGAGTTAATTGACTGTGTGTCTGCTCCATCCAAATTGGTAATACTCGTATACGATCTAAAAAATAATAATGACAAGATGATGGAAAGATATAAATAAAATTAGTAAAAACCTACCGCCTTTCGCTTTTCACTAAATCAAGAAAAGCTAATCGCGCAAAAAGAGGCCATTTTGGGCGACCAGTTGCTGCACTGCCAGTTCCCATTTTTGTGTTTTTTTTGTGCTTTAAATAATTGTCTCTAATATTTTTCCATCTTGCTTTACAATCGTCACCTAAAATAAAAAATCAAATTAAACAATACATTTTTGTTGCAGGTATATGGCAACAGGAGAATCATTTAGATCGCTGTCTTTTTCCTTTAGAATATCTCACAGTTATATTTCTATCATTATTCGAGACACATTGGAAGCACTGTTTAGACACCTGCCACCAATTTTTTTAGCACCACCAAGCAAAGATCAATTAAAGCAAAATGCACTAGATTTCTGGAACAAATGGAATTTTCCCAATTGTATTGCAGCTGTAGACGGCAAGCATATACGATTTTTTTGTCCAAAAAATAGTGGATCACTGTTTTTTAACTACAAAGATTATTTTTCCATCGTTTTACTTGCTTGCGTAGATGCAAATTACAGATATATATATGTCAACGTTGGAGCATATGGAATAGAAGGAGACAGTAGCATCTTTTCAAAGTCTGAAATAGGAAAACAAGTATATTCAGGACAACTTTTTCCACCAGATCAACGTTTGCCAGGTTCTGACAAAGTCTTGCCCTATGTGATGCTTGGTGACGATGCATTTCGTTTACATAAACATCTTCTAAAACCTTATAGTCGACCTTCTACTAAATTAGACGAAAGAAAGACCATATTTAATTATAGGCTTTCCAGAGCTCGAAGAGTTTCTGAAAATTCATTTGGGCTGTTGTGTCAAATTTTTAGAATTTTCTTTACTCCAATAAATATGGATCCAGAAACTAGCGACAAGCTAATAATTGTAGCCTGTTGTTTGCACAATATGTTACGAGATGCTTACTTGGAATATCATGGGAGTCCCTATTATAATTTTGATCCAGATCAAGAACAGTCAAATTATATTACAGCTTTTACAGGATGTGGAGGATTTGCACAGACAGAAGGATTTGCAGTAAGGGATCAATTTATTAATTATTTTAACAATGAGGGAGAAGTTAATTGGCAAAATTTTCGCGTCAGTAGAACAAGTAGTACAATTAACTAAATGTTTTTAACAGTGGTGTGCCGTCAGGAGAGCTTAAGTTAGTATTAGTCTCATAATTGTAAAATTCAGTCAATAAAATAATGTTATTACTTTATTAAATAATAAATAACCGTTTTTTAACCTATTCTCTAAGAAAAATGTTTTGCACCCCTGACTTGCCACGGCACGCCACTGGTTTTTAATACAAACTGAATTTTATTTATAAATTATAAAAATAAGTAAGGTAAGTTGGGGTAAGTGCGTACAGAAATTTGACTAGTTCAACTTTAAGGAGATGCCACTTTGGCCGGTGAAGTTGAATTTAAGATCTGTAAAATCTGTGCAGTAGGTACATTCAAACTGTATAGGTTCTCGGTAAAATGAAGTTTACAAAAGGTGTTTTTACTTGATGGCGATTTTTTTATTTTCATGACAAAGTGTCGCTCTTACCCCAGGTAGTTGGGGTAAGAGCGGCACCACCTTTCATTTTCAATACCAATTGTTGTTTTAGTTTGAGGGGCAAGTGCCTCCATCCTGAAATGTGTAGAAATCAAATGCTCTGTACAGAATTTAAATAAGTTTATTATTTATTAACTTATAAACTCGAACAACAAAACTAAGAAACTAAGTAACACACTAAAAAACCTGTTTATTGCACAGTATAACCGTCAAACGATATTTAAAATGATATTTCTCCACGTCTACCTAATACAGGCTGAGGTAGTAATTTAACGATGTTATTTTTTGGAATAAATCCCACATCTTCCACGGGTGGAAACCTAAATAGAGATGTTCTAGTAGAAGTCTGAATTTTTCTAGCAAACTGTATTAAAACTTGGTCAGACTGCAATTCCAAAACTTTTCCAACATATTGTTTTAAGGTTTTTTTCGTGGCAAATTCCACTAAAATCCAGTCTTCTTCCTTTAAAGTTGAAAGATCTCTCATAATTTCATTAAACTCATTCTGTACGTTTTCCATATGATTGACCAAATCTGATAATGACTCCTCATCCTCAGACTCTTCCTCGCAAAGGTTTACTCCATTTTCATTTTCTGATTCACTTTCACTCTGATCAATTTTCTTCTTTTTTGCTTTGCTGCTTTCTATAGCTTTTCTTTCCCTTTTTGGTATCTTTGTAGCTTTCATAAGCTGTTTGTCTGCTGCTTCTTTTAACCTCTCTACTACTTCTGTTCTAGTTATGACTTCTGCTCCAGGGGCGATTCTCTTTTTTGTTTTTTTTTGTAATTCCTGATCATCTTTCTTTGCTTTTAATGTGGATAAAAGCAGTTCTTCAAACGAAACGTTGGATTTTATACCTTCACTGGTGCTAGGTTCAGGATTTAAATATTGATTCGTCACGTCTTTTAATGGAGTTGATACATCCATAGTTACAGTAGCTGCAGTTGAAGAGAGTACGGGTACTGCTGCAGGTAGAAAATCTTCTCCATCAGCCTGTTCTGTAACCGTTTCTGAGTCTCCAGTTTTATGTAATAACTCCTTTCTGCTATGTTCCCATCTTTTGAAAGCAGCTGGATCGAATTTGTCGTTTGTGATAACCTTGTCATTAAAAGGATGAATCCCTGCTTTCTTAAACCCATTAACTATTAAATTTGGATTAGACTCTTCCCAGACTTGTTTAAGCAATGTCGAAAAGGATTTTTTAATAATTTTTTTTCCGGGATTCATTCGTTGCCATTTGACTAATTTGGCGTCCCATGAGCATTTCAATGATTTGAAGACAGCTATATCAAGGGGTTGCAGAATATGGCTGGAATGCGGGGGTAGTTTTAATATGACGACATTTTCTTTCATTGCTGCCTCAATTAACTCTATGCCAACGTGTGTAGAGTGGCCATCGTAAATCATTAATATGGGGCGTCGTTCACCAAATGTTTTAAATAATATTTTTGTTACATAGTTTTTGAAAACTGGTGTTTCCATCCACCCCTTTTTAGTGGCAGCATATGCTACACTAGGGTTACTTTCATCCGGTTCTGGAGCCGTCCACTCATCATATACATCTTTGCCTTTAAACACTATTAAAGGCACTGCCTTTTGTCCTGCAGCGCTGGCAGCACATAGAACAGTTGTATTTTCCCTACCTGGGCCACTGGTGGTTCGGGTAGAGGGCACTCCAATTGCTCCCACTACTTTGGTTTTTGAGGGATCTGTACAAAAACTCGTTTCGTCTAGGTTTCATATATGCTCTGGTTTATCCATAATCCCCAATTCTAAAAGAATGCCTTTAAGAATTTCAAAGTAATCATAGATAATGAATGGGTCCATACATCTTCGACGGGAAATTTCGACACTCTGTGGTACTTTTAGAGAAAGATGGTGTCCCTGTTTAAATGCAATAAACCAGTCCGGTCCTGGAATTCCATTCTTAAATCTTGTTTTTAAACCATTTAGTTTCACGTATTCACCAATACCTTCAATCACTTCTGAACGAGATAGTCCGAATCCCCATTTCTCCATGACTCTTAAACACTCTGCTATGTTCTCTTCAATTTCAAAACTTATATCAGTATTTCTTCCTAAACTTTTACTCTTTACTCCTCTTCTTCCTGCCAAATGATCAGTCAATGTCGATCTTGGAATTTCATAGACAATACTGGCTCTTTTTATACTAATTGTCTTACATTTAATCTGTTCTAACGCAGTTATTAAATTTTCTTTGGTATAAGTAGTGGCCCTTTTTGATTTTCTTTTATATTTTCTCACCATTTTTAAGTTTTTGAAACCTAAAATATAAAATTTTCATTAAGTTACGTTGTTCGCTACAAACGGGGTAAGTGCGTATTGTAAGTGACGCACTTTCCCTTTCAGTAAAAAATTTGGGGTAAGTGCGACACCATCTTTAACTTTTAGAAAATAAATTAATAAATATATTTTTCATGCTGCACAGTATCCAAACAATTTATATAAACAACTGACAAAATATTAATATTTATTTCAAACAATAAAAAGAGAAAAAAAATATTGAAAAATTCCTTACCAACTCGCTCGACGAGATCTCATAAACAGGTTATGTTCTGGTACTCACTGACAACAGACATTGAGCGGCGGTGTTGCCATTTAACTAGGGTGGCTTCAGTGAACTATAATTTACAATTTTTGACAAAGATGGCGTACCTATGTCTAACAGGAATAAATATTTAACATGGTGATGATCTTTGTAGTCTTTTTGTTCAGCATCATAAAGGGCAGCATACTTTCTAACTTCCTCAATTAATATTTCGTCTTCAGTAGCCGAAAATTTCGGAGCCATAACGAGAAACAACAATACAAGTTTTAAAAGTAAACAACACTGAACAAACGCGTGACCGCCGACGGTTAGACTGCTTCTGGAGCAGTCAAGAAACGAACGGCCACGCTGGATGTAGGACCGCGTCGGCGAGACGCTTAAACGAAAACAGCGCCATGTAAAGTGCATTAAAGCAGTGCGTTACCGACAGCGGTTACCGAGGGAGGTTACCGTTGGACGCCCCAGTGAAACCATACCTTTAGGTCGTCGAGTAGTTGTCGTCTTGACCAATGACGAAACGTACACTTTCCGCATGTTGCATAAATTTAAAAATATATTTTTTCTGTCGAGGGGGCTGAACGTGTTGCAAAACCTATTTTTTGCCTTTTTGCATAAAACAGATTGACATGTTGGTGTCAGTTTTTTCTCTTCATTTTCGTTTTCATAAGAGTATTTTCCGGTAATTTTATTTTTTCTCAAAGTTTTATATTTACAGCCTTTTTCTCTCAACTTCTTTTTCTTGTATCCTTTTCTTCTTTGTATTTCCTCCTCGATTTCCATAGGCTCAGCTTCTAATTCATTGTTTGCTAAATTTTCATTATCCATGGTTTCTTCTTCGCTGTCGGTGTTGTCAGCTTCTAATTGAACAGTGTTGGCTAAATTTTCATTTTCCACTGTTTCTACTTCAATTATTCCATTATTGTCGTTGTCTGTATCAAGGTCAGTTACTATAATAATACCTTCCTGGAAGTTCTCGTATAACATGTCATCAAATAATTCAGTTTGGTAGGACTCATGAATATCATTTCGTTCGGAAATTTGGATAGTAAAATAGTAACGAATCTACCACACCTGATACCTTTCAAATTTGAAAATTTATAAGCACTTGCATATTACACAATTTTGCTTCAAAATCTAAAATAGTATCAAATAGGGCAATTTTTCTTATTCAATTTAGTCAGATCATGCATAGATTTATTCTAGAGTGCTTAATGTTTAAATAAATATTTAATTTTATAAAATACCTAACAAACTTTTGTTATTTTTAAGAAAATTTTATTTATAAAACGAGGTAAAAATATTTGTAGCTTTACTTAAAAGGAATCGCATCCAGTAGGGGGGGGGGGGGCAATATAAAACAAATAAATTGTCCCAAACTGTGTTTAATGTAATGTACGCTATTAAAATGTATCTATTTAAATTTTTATAATAAAATTCGCCGATCTTTTTGCCTGGCTAGGGGATCCAGGACAAGTTGCAAATTTATTTCATGTTCTCTATGTACACTTAAAACCGCTAATCCATTAAGCCGATTCTGTAACAAAACAAAAACATAACTTAGTTTTATACAAATAAAAATTTCTTTGGTGTAATCGGTCATAAAGGACCACGCACTAATTACAGTGAAAAGTGGCCCCCGTCGAATTTAGAAAAAACTATTGGAATACCTTATTTTAGACCTCTAGAATCCAGTTTTGTCCTCAGTTGCTCGACTTAATGACTGGATATTTTCATATGCCCTTTTTAAGTTGCTCAGTTTCTACTGGTTTTCGAATATTAATCTATCAAATAACTCTTCAGGAAATTATTTTAGCAAAGAATATTTCAGACCAAAGTTATATAACTTTTGATGGGGCATCCAACGGTGACCTACAATTCGACCTTAACCTTGACCTTCAAGGTCACCTTCAGAATTTCAAACGAAATATGCTATTTTATTCTAGAAATGAAATCTACGCAAAATTATACCTTTAGACATGCGTAAAAGTTTCGGGTATAGTCACCCCTAGAAGTCAAAACACCCTTAAATCAAAAGCATTGAATCCCAAGATAATACGCAATTAGGTATATTAGTCTTCGACTTTGGGGACCATTAACACGGCGGTAACCTTCAATCCTCCCTATCCCTTCATGAACCATCCTCGTTGGTATGTATGAATATTGAATATCTATATACCTGCTCACACTTAGCGTCACCCAAGATCAACCAACGTGGAGGTGGTGAGCCGCTGATCTCTTTATTGTTATTTTTTTTTGTTTTATGTTTTTTATTTTTTTTTGGATTTATATTTTTTAGTTTTTAATTTTCGAAACTTTTAAAAAACACGATATGACATACTATTATGCGATATTGATTCTGTTTCCTGCATCATTAACGCTATGTAATAAGTCATTACTTGGATACTTAACATTGGCTTGATGACGTGCATATCCTAGGTACCAGATGACAGCCGCAACGTGTGCGCAGGTTCCCAACGTCCTTGCACCACTTTTACACAAAAAATAATAACCTTGTATGGGTTCGCCTGGTGGATCTAATCCAGTGTTATATTTTATCCATAACTGGTAACTTGTTCTATTACGGTGACGAGAATGGATACGCAGTCGTAGTAATCCTTGATGAACTCTGTGGTGATCAAGTTCAATAATCTCTCCGTCATCTCTAGTCTTCTTGTCTTGAATGTAGGCGGGTGTTAAGTCTAGCTGATAAATACCAATAGTTATTTGTCGTAAATAATCCTCATGAAGCACTGGAAAATCCAGAATATCTTGTTCAGCCAGTCTATGCCATTGTGCGTTGCCACGTTGTAATCCTTCCCTTGTTATCAATTCTTGAATTTCATTTGGCTGCTGATGCCGCGCCAGTATATTCTGAGCTAACTCAGCTGTAGCCCCTTGCATCAAGATCGGTTCGCGATATCTGTTGATGATTGCGTCAGCTATAAGATAAAAATCACGAAGATGCTTAACATGGTGAAATAATATTATTTCTTTGAAAAACTTGAAAATGGACTTCAAGTGCCCATTTCGTGCTTCAACTATCCACCGTGTTTTTGTTATCAACCTTGAATCATTAGCAGCCTCGGTACTAAGTTGGTTCTGTCCTTCTGGGAGCACCGCCGGCATTCGAGAGTGAATCCCGAGTCTTTCTAAAAGTGGTACTGCATCTCGATAACCTCTATCGACAATAACTATTGCCCCGTCCCCCAGCCATCCTCGCAAACCGTCTGCATCATTCTCGAATTCTCTTTGAAGCATAGATGCGTCATTATTTTGAGAATCTGAGAAATATGGCCCATGTATATCTAGTATATATCCATCCGGAGCAACGACTAAGGCAGGCTTTACAAGATGTCGACCTTTATGTACGCAATAAGAGAACCGAAGAGTTTGGAAATTGGAAGATTTTTCAATATATGCATACGTACCGTCGATATACACAATTGGCACACGGTTGGGAGGATCAGTATTATATAATTGATTTGTGAATTCAGTCACGTGGTTCTCGATGTAGGCTTGTCTACCAATAGCATTCAGACCAATATTTTGTGGTACAAATCGCATCAAGAGAGATTGGCGGACTTTGCTTATTGCTAGACTCACAGATTGTCTGGTGCTGTAGCAGAATATCAGTTTGAGAAAATCGTCAGACAACCCTTGACGAATCTTACATAAAAAAAGTATAAGGTCCTTCTTTTTGATATGTCTCTGGCTTGTGGTACTGGATCACAGAATGCCAACATCTCATTGAATTGCATTTTATTTATAGGACTGATAATACTGAACTCATCATCAGTAAGCAATGACTCATCAGTGAAGTTTTGAGCTTGATTATTTAGAGTATTGTTTTTCATCATCTGAAGCAGTTCCTGCAAATCCTGCCCAACAAGAACATAGCTTCGTTCAAAATATTGTAAATCATTGTGAAGGTTTCGACGAAGATTGCCTTCATTGTCCAAGTGCACCACGCAACAACGAACATTTGGTGGAATATAAATATTTCTATAAATAAAGATTTGAGTTCTACATTTTATCGAAAGTCTCTGAACTAGGGCATCAACTCGTCTACAAATGAGACATGCGCCGCCTCTTGGTGCACGGACGACATTAATTCGAGTAGAAGCTGGATTTTGCTCTTCTTGTATTTCGGTGTTTACTAAGTTAAAACAACTAATACATATTCTAGAATCTGCTACGAATGCAGCCGGGGGTCTTCCAAGGTTTTGTCGAAATCGTTCTGCGATTTCGCGATTATGAGCTTGGTTGTCATCTATAAAAGTTCTCATCGTTCGAGGTGCGCCGTCTAAGTTACAGACAAAGCACTGAACTTGTTTTCTAAAAGCCATCTTAATGAAAACAGTCAAATATGTTTTGTACTTATGTATATCAACTGTTGTAACGAGACACACTACTTTTATTACTAAATGCCAATTCTAAAAGAAAAAGCTTCTGAAATATTCGATTATTTGCAAAACTGAAATATACTCACATGTTACTTTTAAAGAAAACCAATAATCTCTTTGCAGTTTATCACTCGGTATAATATTCGGTGTTGGGAAACAATGTGAAACACAGACAAAACACAATATTGTCAAATGGTTGTCAAACTTTTGACGTTAACTTGTGATTTAAAATTGTTTTATCGTGGTTTGCCATGCAAGTAGACTGTAAATGGGTATTTTCAGAGTTATTACCTAGTACCTTTTAGTGCTCTTTAATTAGGGTGTTTTTAATTTCCATGGGGTAATTATATTACATACTTTTAGTCAATAAGTAAAAAAAAATAAATAAAAAATATGAAAAACAAAAATAGGCCGCCTCCACGTTGGTTGATCTTGGTGTGTGAGCAGATATATGGATATTTAATATTCATGCCTTCCTATGAGAATGGTTGATGAAGGGTGAGGGAGGAATGAAGGTTTCCGCCGTGTTAGTGGTCCCCAAAATCGAAGACTAATATAATTGCTTATTATCTTGGGTTTCAATGCTTTTGATTTAGGGGTATTTTGACTTCTAGAGGGTAACTGTACCCGAAACTTTTACGCATGTCTAAACGTATAATTTTGCGTAGATTTCATTTCTAGAACAAAAAGTAGCATAATATTCCGTTTGAAATTCTGAAGGTGACCTTGAAGGTCAAGGTTAAGGTCGAATTGTAGGTCACCGTTGGATGCCCCATCAAAAGTTATATAACTTTGGTCTGAAATATTCTTTGCTAAAATAATTTCCTGAAGAGTTATTTGATAGATTAATATTCGAAAACCAGTAGAAACTGAGCAACTTAAAAAGGGCATATGAAAATATCCAGTCATTAAGTCGAGCAACTGAGGACAAAACTGGATTCTAGAGGTCTAAAATAAGGTATTCCAATAGTTTTTTCTAAATTCGACGGGGGCCACTTTTCACTGTAATTAGTGCGTGGTCCTTTTATTTTATATTGTTAGCACCGCACTAACATATGTTTCGGAAAACTTTATTTCCATCTTCGAGTGCAGTCAAAATTTAAAAACATTAAAAAAACACATGGGGACGATTTAATTTCGAATACACCTTCACACGTTTGTAATGGTCCCCATGTGTTTTTTAATGTTTTTAAATTTTGACTTCACCCGAAGATGGAAATAAAGTTTTCCGAAACATATTTAGTGCAATATAAAATAAAATTTATGACCGATTACTCAAAAGAAATTTTTATTTATATAAAATTCTGCTACGGTCTGGAAATTATCCTTATTCAAATAACTTAGTTTGTAAGAAATTATATTTCTATGTAATATTAACTACCTGTCCAATTGTATTGCGGAGGTACGTTTTAAGACGCTTTAAGGTAGAAAATGACCTTTCCGAAGCAATTGTAGCAAGTCTATAAATATTGGGAAAGAGCATATAATTACATCTTGTTAAGGCTTTTACAGAATTTGAAGACAAACAAATTTCATTTTTAACAAAATCAGTCTCGATGGTCTGATGCTATAAATGAAATTCCGCCTGAATTTCAGTTTTCCATTCCAGCATATCGTCTTGCTTATAATAAGTAATCAGACTATCGAGACCATCAGTCCACGTTTGTAGTTTCTCATGAGAAGAGGACAGTAGACTAGAAAATCCGCTAAACAAATTACGATGAGCCTGAAATCTTTCCATTAATGTCGAATCCAAGAATGGTATGAATACGGTTATTCTATAGTATTCTTCCGAAACGTTCACTTTTGGATTTGCGCGATGACATTGTTTATTTACCAGTCGTGGTAGCTGTATATCTACGTCATGTTTTTGGACCTTCCGAAAAAGTTTTTTAAATTATAAATCAGCAGAAGCTCTCATCTTTTCCAATACCGTGGTAAGATTTCATGCCTGATAAAGAGCTGCCATTAAGTCTATATTTTTACTTTGTAAAAATTTACTCAAAGGTAGACCGTAAGAAAATAAATGTTGCACTACAATAATGACAACTAGAAATTCTGCAGATGTTAAAGTGTTTATAAATGCAAATGCTTCTCGGGATACCGAATTATCTGGCCAACTTCTAATAACATTTAAAGAATGAATAACCCCAACAATTACCATCGGCATGTCTATGGCCCTCTATTGGTTTGCCCAACAACTGTTTGCCGGTGCGACTATTACATGGGTAGGTATAGGTACTTCGGCCGACACCTTTGTAAAACCATAAAATATAAAATTACAAAGTGAGTTATTTTAGCTTTTTTAAATAAAACAGCATAAAAATAAAAAATATATAATATATTGAAATACAACAATTAGGAACATAAAAAAAACTTTAAACTAAACTATTTGCTTGTTATTTCTTTATACAAATTGTGCCTGTAGCCCAAGAGCCCATTGCAAATTTCGGCCTCCATCTGATAACGAAATGAAACATGCTCCAAATACATGTAAGAACATTATACTTTACCAAACGGTACCTGTGCCAAGCCCTATCCTGAGCGAAATCGTTAAAAAAATATATTTTATATTCAAAAAAATCACAACTATAATTTTGTTTGGCCTAAGTTTTCTAGAAAATAACATATTTAAATATTTCTTAAGTACATCGTCAAACAAAAACATTTTTCCCCTTAACATCGCACAAAAAACAATTATCCACGATTAATAGGTAAAAACCATTAAAAATATGAATAAATGTTTGCTGATTTGAAGATTTATTTCTATACCCATTGTTGTACATCATTTTTACAGGTTGTTGTAGAAACGACAAAAAACTAACATGATTTTAGATTTAGGTGGGTATATCGTGATTTTAGATTCTAGTAGTTTTTATGACAACCTGTAAAAATGACACAATAATTAGTATACAAATAAATCTTCAAATTGGCAAAAATTGATTCATATTTTTAATGGTTTTTACCTATTAATTATGGATAAATGTTTTTTGTGCCATGTTAAGGAGAAGAAAATGTTTCCTTTTAACGATGTACTTATGTAAATATTTAAATGTTATTTTCTAGAAAACTTTCAGGACAAACAAAATTATAGTTGTGATTTTTTGAATATAAAATAATTTGTTTTAACCATTTCGCTCAGGATAGGGCTTGGCGCAGGTACCGTTTGGTGAAGTATGTTTTACATGCCTTTGGATCAAGTTTCATTTCGTTTCTCTTTCTTCAGAAAGTTTTGCAGCATACCAAGCATATCGTATTATTTTATCAAAAATTGGCGATGACAATTGATGATGGACGATTGATTGAATTTTAATGCAGTCTTCTCGTGAGTTAATTTCTCGATTCTTTTCAATCAAATATGCTGCATTTTGTAAATGCTTAATTAAATTTTTTACCTGTCGGTAAAAGTAAACGTCACAAGGTTGAACAATCGGCGTACATTTTGGAGGAATAACTTTAACTGTACAAGTAGGCAATTTTTCTTCATCCTGAAAAATTTCATCGTAAATTTCAGGTTTTGTTTGACCTCCCCAAGAGTCTATAAGAAGAAGAATATTTTGGTTCCTCACGTAAGGCTTTAAACAACTTTGTAAAAGTCAGTGTATAAAGATGTGAGTTTTCCGGATTGTTATATTTTTCTGTATAACTATTAACTAATTGTTGAACTCTTGGACCAAATTTACCGGTTGGTTCTTCGAGGCATACAAACACTTTAGGCAATAATTCCCCGGATAACGTCAGAGCATATTGTGCTGTATATGAATGGGTTACTTTATTCATATCTTGTCGCTTAACAAATACTTCTCTGGCTATTTTTTCTGCAAGCGTTCTGTTAAAGGTTGATTGGTACTGGCACCCTGAAAAAGAAAATAGCATCAATTATATGAGTCAAAGTTTACATTTAAAATGAAATATAATCTGAAAAGTTGTTTTATCGACATACCTGTTTGATCAGTATTAATGAAGAACTTTTTGTCAAATTTAGGTATTAATTGTAAAGTCTGAGTACAAAATGTTTCCGCAGATTTTAAAATTTCTTCTATAGTTACTGTTTCCTTTTGTGATACGTATTTTGTTATTTTCCTTTGGCGAACCCATGTTCCTTTTTAAATTTTTTGACCCATCGTTCGGAAGCTTTAAAATCCAAGTGTTTGAATTTTGCAGCAGCAGATAACGCTCACTGCTGTAAATTGTTGGTAGTAACTTGCTGATAATTTTGTCTTGCTTCCACAAAACGATCATATGTCCAAGAATCTATAATTGCATATTTATCAAATATGGTTCCTCCTTTTTTGATGTTTTCTTCCCATCTGGATAAATATTCTTTTTTTACTAAACGACCACATCCTCGACTCTGTAATGTTTTAAAACTCCAGGTAGGATGTTTTTTCGCCATATTAACAACTTTCAATTTTTAGTCTAACGGGATGTGTTCCATTTTGCTTTTTTTTTCTTCAGATGAGGAATCAACTTCAACTGATTCAAATACTATTTCATCACTTACTTCATTAACATGAATAAGCTCTTCATCTGTTACCAGATTTTGTTCAGCCAACATGTCGACAGTAAGTTTATAAATTTCCTCATCCATTAACATAGCTTCATGGGAAATAGAATTGGAGCATTGTGAGATGATTAAATTATTCTCTTTAAGCAAAGTTTTAAAATACTCAACTGCGTCTGTTAATAATAATTTTGAGTGTTTACTGTACACAGAATCTTCAGTAACTTCATCTTCAACTGTTTGTGCACTAACAACATCTTTATTCGCAGACATTTTGATTGAAAACTCTTCAAATAATTTATTTTATATTTATTCACTTTAAAAACAGTGGGTCACAAAATACTACAAACTGTATGAAGCGTAGAAATAAACCGCCACGTTAGCTCAGAGGTTATACTGTCTGATTGTGAAACGTAGTACAACTGCCGAAAAATTGTATACAATAGAATAGTAACCAAAGCTTGTCGTCCTATTGGTTCATCATTCCTCAGGGACGTACACTATATGTGTTCAATAGAAAAACAGCTGCTTTCTAGTATTTAGGTAATATGATTTAAATAAAACCGGTTTGGTGGATACCTGAATAATATTTCATGACCATTTATGCATGAAAAATAATTCGAAAATTGATAAAAAATTTTAATGATAGAAACAAGTGTAGTTACTCTTACTATAAATATCCTAATAATTAGTTACTTAATAATTAAAAAAGTAGAGTAGTTAATATAAATAAAAGATGATTGAATATTTAACAATATTTATTTCTGATTAAATATATTTAATTTTGAAAATAATTAATTAAAAAAATATATAGTTGATCAAGAGCGAGGCTCGAACCTAGAGCATCCGCGCGGGAAGCAGACCCGTTACCAATCACGCTATTAAGCCGCTGACCCAATTGAAAACTTACCAGTATATAAGCGGCATTTGAAATTTTAAAGGTTTATTTCTCTGAAGTTACTGGCCATTCGGCGCTATTACTTTAAGGGTTGGATACCCTAATGGAAAACTACAATTACACGGAGTCTTGTCCCGAAGTGAATTTCCCAGACCGTGCCCTCTCCTTGTTAGATTAAATTCTTTAAAATTTATAAAATAATAATTTCCAGGAATTCCATTTTTGAAGGGTGTCTTTAAATTGTTTTCTTTTACATAAGCTCCAATTTTCTCAAGGACTTCCTTTTTCGATAAACCAAAGCCCCATTTTTCTAAAGTTACTAAAGAGTTTGCAATGTTTTGCTCAATTTCATGGGGAAGGGCTGGTGATCTAAATAATGTACGACTTTTTAAACCTCTCTGTCCCTTCATGCGTTTAAATAGAGTAGCTTTAGGAACTTTATAAACTTTTGCAGCCCTATACAATCCTAAAGTTCCCGATCTTACGGAATCTATTGCATTTTTCAAATCTTCTTCTGTATAGGATGGTAGTAAGGTCTTGCGCTTATAGTTTCGGACCATGATGGGTTAACATCTGCAAGTAAGAGTTGCGATTTTATGGCCAAATAATGAAATAATAATGAAAAGGGGCAAAGGGGCAAGTGGAACCCATGCTAGGTTCCACTTACCCCGAAGCGTATTTTTTGCGGGGCAAGTGTAACCCAAACAAACTTTTCCGGTTCTGACTATTATTTATTTTGTAGCGATAGTAAACATTAGAAAACAGTGCATTAGGACATCACTTACCCAGATAAACTAACAGCACTTTGAACAACTCAAAATATAAATAATATTGTACGGCGGGTATAAACTCGATGTAACAGATTAAAATTGCACGGGAACTTGTCGACGGCCACTAACCAAAGTCGAGTGTCGAACTGTACTGCACTATATCGCGACGGTTGAAGAGGGTGGAGCCTGTCGATTTCAATAGGTGGCGCTCAAATAAATAGATCAGAACAGATTTTGTAGAGGTGGGTTCCACTTGCCCCGAAATTCCACTTGCCCCGGTGTACCTTAATATGAAAACTTTAAGTACATTTTGATTTGTTTTATACAGTGGTAATGTAGAAAATCACAATCTTAAACCATCAGTATTTCGAGGAAGTACTGACTAACTGAAATATTGCCATTTAAACTATTTCTACATGCTACAGTGAACAGTTTAATAATAAATTATATACATTTTCCTTATAGCTTATTAAGAATTTGAAAATAAATTGTTACTTTTTGTCTTACAATAACTTAAAGAGGAAAGAGATGTGTTTGTAAATCATTAATAAAAAAATGCTGATTTTTTCTATTAAGTACTCACTTTCAATCCTTTTTATCGCCTGCATCATTTCCATCATCTGCATCATTTGACTCCGATTTGGTGAAACATCATTATTTGTTATTGCCTTGTTGGATATCTGTGTGAACATTAGTGTGTTTTGTATATTGTAGCTCTTTGACTTGTGGCAACTCAGGTACTTTAGGACGAACATTTTCATCGGAACTCGAATATTCTGATGAGCTTAAAACTCGTCTATGTTTAAGTCGTTTTCCTCTCCCTTCTCCATCTAAAGTTGTAACGTGATCTTGTTATTTTATCTATTTTTATAGTGTTTTAAGCTC
Organism: Psylliodes chrysocephalus; assembly: GCA_927349885.1. NCBI lineage: Eukaryota > Metazoa > Arthropoda > Insecta > Coleoptera > Chrysomelidae > Psylliodes > Psylliodes chrysocephalus. The sequence goes on from OV651833.1 coordinate 689,512, forward strand.
ATATGATTTTGGGGAGTGGGTTAGGTTATTAAACAACTCGTATTACTTTGAAAAAGAATGTTGAGAGCCACTATATCTAAAACTTACTAAACTTGACTATCGATTAATGATAAAAATATAAAAAATCACTAACCATTAAGATATTGTAATTAAATAAGGTTTCAGATAAGGTAACAACCAATTCTAATTCACAGAGACTTACTTATTCAAATTTAAATGATTTATTCAAGAATGACTTATCTGTTGAATAAGAGGTAATATTTAAGGAGTGACTTGTAGAGGCCTTCTTCAAGGGGATTCGTATGATACACTTCGGATATCACCAACTCTTAAGTATAAATCTTCATAGGTAAACTTAAATCTCATAAACTTCTTTAGATGACTCGAACTAAACCTCTTGATATACTTGAAATAAACTTATGTAGCTGGAACTAAACTTCTATGTTTCTATACTTTTAAACGTCTAAACATGCAGCTTGAACTTTCTTCTAAACATCTCTTTCGATATAACTCCTACAGAATCGTCTAGATACAGCCAGGCTACAAGGAAAAAGGTAAAAATATCAAGAAAGGAACTAGGAAGTTTACATAGGAAACAGATAAAATGCTTTTTACTATTAAATGAACAATTTAAACTATGAAGTGAATAGTTTCACAGAGACCAAAATTAATAGGAAAAGAAAAAGTCCTATTTAACATATTTAAATATAGTAAAGCATATTATCTCTGGGGAATTTTTCAACTTTCTTCGTATGAAATTCTCCACATCGGGAGTCGAGACCTTTTATTTAGCTTCGACGTTCTAAGAGTCCTTCGATAGCCTTTTTAATAAAACAACTGTTCCACTTACTGCCACTTTAATGGGGTTTTAAAAACATTCACGGATACGGTCCCGCCGTAATGGCGGCACCATCATGCTGAGACCGGCATTCGTGTATTAAACTCACATTCACTCACAGAGTAATTAGTGATCACCATTTTCCCACCCTTAAACTACTGGCCAACGGGCCTGCCACTATTGTGACTATGTCACTACATCATGACTATTGAAATAAACTGTTTTAATTCTTTTGTTAAACATGGCTAACAAAATAAACGACTTTTCTTCCTCACGTTGAGTTCGAAAAAGCGAGCTCGATCAATGCAACAAGAAGGACGTACGTCATCGCGGTATCCGCCCTCTTGCCAGTTTAAGTTGCGCAGAGGCAGCTGAGCGGCACATAGGTTTCTACAATATGTTTCTGTAGTGAAGAACAATTTCGGCTCGTGGTCCGTAGATGGAGCCACGAGGGTGAATTTGATTTTAAAACTCCGTTGAGGTCGTACTGTTGGAAAGTGAATCCAGGCCTTTAGATTCAAATTCCAACATACTCCCCCGCCGGAGATTCTCCGAGTAAAGAGAATGAGTGAGGAAAGACATATATGAATGAGCGGAGATCATCAAGGGTGAGACACTGCAGGTAAGGATAGGAATCAGATAGATAATAATACAACTAGTTAAGCATACAAGTAAACAACAAAAGTTATTACCAAACCATCAGATTGGCAACGTCAGAAATTCATTGAACATGTCAATCAAGGGGTGTTGCCAACTTAGCGTCCAAACTAGCCATGGGGCACCGCACATGAAAGACACACGCCATGATTAACCGACAAGCCATTACGTAGCACGTACCAACCACGGGCAAGTAAATTTAAAAAAAAAAAGGTTTAACTACAAGCAATATACAAGCTATACAATAAACAACATGGTAGTTTTAGAACGGATATATATTGTCATCCGTAACAGGAAGAGGAACAATTTTTACTATGGACCTAGAATAAGTTCCTGAGGGGGTTTTAACCTGGACCGCCCGTACTTTTTCGTCCGGACCAGTCAATATATTTACAATTCGTGCCAACGGCCATTTTAGAGGGGGAGTTTCCTCGTCTTTAACGAGAACCATGTCTCCTACCTTTAAATTAGGGTGCGGGGTAAGCCATTTGGGCCGATTCTGGAGGCGGTTCAAATAGTCCTTAGACCATCGTTTCCAAAAACATTGGTGAATTTTAGTACAGTGTTGCCAGAATTTTAGCCTATTAGCAGGGACATCAGCACAATCTCTGTCAGGAAGTGTTACTAAGGGAGCTCCTATTAGAAAATGTCCTGGCGTTAGAGGCTGAAGATCATGGGGGTCAGAAGATAAGGGAAATAGGGGTCGAGAATTCATGATTGCTTCTATTTGGGCTAATATCGTAGCAAACTGTTCAAAAACATAGTGGGAGTCTCCTAACATTCTAATGATGTGGTATTTTGCACTCTTTATGGCCGCTTCCCATAGTCCTCCCCAATGGGGTGATCGGGGGGGTATGTATTTCCAAGTAATGGATAGTGACGCGACATGGTCAAAAATAGCCGAATTCGGTGAGTTAAAGAGATCATAAATTTCTTTGAGCTGATTGTGTGTCCCAACAAAATTGGTAGCATTATCGCTGAATATAGTAGTGGGAACTCCTCTGCGACTCACAAAGCGTTTAAGGCATGCTAAAAATGCGTCTGCAGATAAGTCAGAAACCAACTCAAGATGGACTGCTTTCGTTCCAAGACAAATAAAGAGAGCCATGTAGCATTTTATTATTGGGGCTTTTTTAAGTGTGGAAGACTTAATCAAGAATGGGCCTCCGAAATCGACTCCTACATGAACAAAGGGCCGTGAGGGAGTGACCCGTTCTTTGGGCAAATCGGCCATGATCTGTTGAGCTGTGACAGCAGCTAGTCGTCGACAAAGGATGCAATTGTGAATAATACGCTTCACCTCTCTGAGACCATTCAGTGGCCAAAATCTTGTGCGAACATTGTTGAGGACATTTTGCGAACCGCTATGGCCTAGTCTAACATGTTCGTGTTTTAATAGCAACGTCACGAATTGGGATTTGGAGGGCAATAAAATAGGGTGCTGTTGGTCCAGAGGAATATCAGCATGTGTGAGACGGCCACCTACTCGAATAATGGAGTCTTGGTCTAAGAACACGTTTAAGGACATGAGATGTTTGTCTTGAGGAGCTTTATTATTTTTGAGTAATCGGCGAACGTGTGAAAAAGCTGAGCCTTGCACTTGGATAATGAGCATTCTACGTGATTCATGTAACTCACTAGAGGAGAGAGGGCCGGTGTATTTATCGGGATTTCGTAAATTATGTGCAAATCTGAGCACATATGCCATGGATCGTAGGAGTTTAGTAAAGGATGAAAATTTGGAAATAAATTCAATCCAATAGTTGGGGGCTGGATGTACAGAGAGAAGCACTGTTCTTCTCTCCTCTGGAAGCTGGGAGAGTTGTGAGAAAGAGTCATACATAACAGTATCAGAGGAACTTTTATGTAGAAAGTCAGGGCCAGAGAACCACAGGGACGAGTGGGTAGTAAGAGATGTCCCGCGAGACAATAGGTCAGCAGGGTTTAAATGAGATCTGATATGCCTCCAGGATGCGTCAGAGGTGAGATTTTGAATCTGTGTCACTCTATTGCTAACGAAAGCTGTCCATCTTCCAGGGGGAGATTTTATCCAAGATAAGGCCACTTGAGAATCTGACCATAAAATATGTCGTGAGATTGGGATAGTATTTTAAAACGTAAGAGAAATTCTAGAGAACAATTTTGCTAGCAGAACCATTCCATTCAGTTCCAATTTTGGGATAGTGAGTGGTTTGCTCAAGGGAGAAACTTTAGACTTAGCAGCTACTAAATGTGAAGTGGCAGATTGATCCACATAGATTGTTCGAAGGTAAACACAACCACCATATGCCTTGCCACTCGCATCGCAAAACCCATGAAGTTCAAAAGACAAAACTTCGTTGTGTGCTCGGAGGCACCTAGGGATAGAGATATCTTTTAATAATATAAGAGTAGTGAGAAATTTAGTCCACGTGGATTGGATATGAGGGTCGTTAATAGGGGTATCCCATTGTAGTCGCAGATGCCATAAATGCTGCATAAGTAGCTTACCCTGAACTATTACTGGGTTTACCAATCCTAGGGGATCATAACATTGTGCAATGATTGATAGGATCACATGTTTAGTTAAGACACTTTTGTCCAGAGAGGAAGGGGTATGAATTTTAAGGATATCTGGAGCAGGATTCCACGTAATACCTAATACTGTACAAGGATTTTCTTTAGAGAACAGTTCTTTGTTTAAGGATATATCAGAGAATAGTTTTCTAGATGTGGAATTTGAGTTTGAACAAAATTTATGTAAGTTAAATCCGGATGATGCTAAAGTCTGTTTTAAATCGAAATACAACTGCTCCAATTCCAAAATTGAATTAGCACCAGTTAAGATGTCATCTACATAGGTCTGGTATAAAAGGGCTTCCTGGACGTGAGGTAATTGAGGGTTTTGTAAAGCTATTTCTTTTAGTACTCTGCATGCTAAATATGGGGCGCTCCGTTGACCAAAGGAGACTGTAGTCAGTTCTAAGCAAGTGAAAGGGTCTTGAGGAGAGTCCCTCCACAGTACATTTTGGAGACAATGAAAGCTTGGGTGCATATATACCTGCCTGTACATTTTTTCAATGTCGGCGGTGAGGGCATAAATGAAACTTCTAAATCTTATTAGGGTGTCAAATAGCTCTGGTTGGACCCTGGGTCCTGTTAATGTAATATCATTTAGAGAAAGAGAATTTGAAGTCTTGGAGGAAAAATCGAATACAATTCGAAGTTTAGTACTAGAGCTCTGATTTCTTACAACACACAGATGAGGTACAAAATATTTATGAGCAGAGACTGGAGAGAGAAGAGATAGGGGCACAATCTTAGCATGTCCCAACGTAATGTAGTCTTCGAGAATTTGTTTATATTCACTTTTCAAAGAGGGGTTTTTGTTAAACTTTCTTTCCAAGTACGAGAATCTATTTCGAGCAGAAATAAATGAGTCACCTAACTGACAGTGTGCTTGAGGATATATTAAAGGTAAATGCACTTGAAACCTTCCATCAGGAAGGATTTCAGTGGAGGATACAAAAATTTGTTCAACTCTTGCATCCTCCTCTATTGCTAGAGGAGGAGAAGATACCTCTTCTTGATCAAAAAATGTTTGTAGTATCACATCCAACTTGTCGTCGACTACATCGGGATTTACAGAGACATGAAATGAATGCGAAGCCACATTTACACTGACCATGGGGGAAATGTACTGAGAAGGCAATGTGCCTGAGATTACCCATCCCAGGTGAGTAGAGATTAAAGTGGGAAGCCCAGTTCCCAAGGGTTCCATACCAGGCTTTAATAGATTATAATAAATATCGGCTCCTAGGAGGAGTCCAATCTCTGAAGGAGTATCAAAAGTATCGTCAGCTAGCTCCTGGCTAATATGGTAGGGAATTTGTAACAAGTTTTTGTGAATAGGGAGTTGAGGTAAGTTTTGAGTTATACGATCAACCACTGCACAAGAAATTTTAAACTTAGTTGCAGGGTCATGACGGGAATGAATCTCTATATCTGTCATTTTATTTAACGCTGTCTTGCCATTAAATATCCCGGAGATTTGGAGAGAGTGTGATACAAATTTGCACTGCAACATTTCTGCTGTCTTGCAGGTAATAAAAGAGCATTGGCTTCCATTGTCTAAAAGACCTTTAACTACAATAGGAGGTCCTTGAGAAGGAAAAACTAACATTTTAGCCGTGGCTAATAACACTTGAGAAGCACACAACTTAGTGGCTGATAGAGTGGTTGTATTCACCATTGAACTATGAGTACGAGAGGAGGAGCTAGAGAATCTATTTGGAGGCTGTGACCTTAGAGAGCCACCTTCACGAGAACTGAGTGGAGTCGAGTAGTTTGATTGCGAATGTGATCGGAGTGAATCACTAGGCTTAGACTGAGATGGGGTTGAGGATGCCAGGTGATTAGGAGAAGAGAAAGAATTAAGCGCTACATTCTTTTGATGATGAGGGGGGGATAAGTGTAACAAGGAGTGATGTTTTTTCCTACATATGTCACAAACCCTTGATGACCCACACTCACCCAAGGTATGCCTTGTTCCTAGGCAGTTAAAACAAAGTTTCGTAACCTTGACAAAATTTAATCGATCTGACACTGACATTTGAACAAACTTTTGACACGAATAAATTCGATGAGTAGTATCATTGCAAAAAACACATTGCATAGAAACACTTGACGAGCTTTGATTAGCATTACTTTGAGTTCTATAATCACTATTTTTATAAATTTCTTGAGCAGGAGGATTTGAATTAGAGAACAGGGTTATTTTTGATTTATCTGAATTAAAATTATTTTTAAAATGTGGCTTTTTATCCATTAAGCTTTCTGCACTAGAGAGATTTTCCAAAATCGAGCATCTATTATTTAAAAAATCAAAAAATGTTTTACTATCTGTTAGGTCGTTGGAATCTATGTGTTCTTCGAACGCCCTTCTTGTTGCATAGTCCAGTTTACTTTCTAAGAGATATGTTATCAAATGATCAAATAATTTTTCTTTAGAAAAATTTAAAGTTAAAAGAGCATCCAATGCTGCCTTGCTATTGGAAGAAAATTGTCTCAGCATGTTGGCGTTACATTTTTGTATAGAGGGTACATCTAGAATTTGCTTAAAATAGGAGTTTACTAATTGTTTATGGTTACTGTAGCGTTTATGTAACAATCCAAGTGCAATAGAGAAATTTTGCTCAGTAACTGCAATATTATCTATTAACAAAAGAGGCTCTCCTCTAAGATGAGCCTTAAGGTAAAAGAACTTCTCAGTATTTGAGTGTAAACTGGCATTGTTGATAATTAAAGCTGTAAATAAATCTATAAATGACTGATATTCAGTAGAGACACCTGTAAAAATTTTAATATTTATACTAGGGAGTTTTATATTACTATGCACTACTGACTGAGTATTTAAATGTAACGGTTTATTTAATATTTCTAGGTGATTTTGAAATTGAGATAAAACGGCCACATAATTGTCCTCAATTAAATCCCTGTCCTCTTCATCTGGAGGATTTAGGGTTAACGTGTCTAACTCATCCTGAGCTTCGCTATATTTTTTAAAATGATTGTTTAATGACTCTCGTTTGAATTCTAACTGAGTTTTATCTACAATCTTGTCTTTATTTTTGGCATACCAATTTGCAATACGTGTAATCTGGGCCTTACTAGAGGTCCTAATTTTTATTAGGTCTGCCATAGTACGTTTATATGCAACTACTTGAGAACTTCTTGTACACAACAAGCGTATTAAATGTTATAATTTTATCAAAACTAGAATGTGCATTCGTATGTATAACTTTTTCTTTTTGTTTAAAGAATTTAATTTATTTTGTAGTGTCGAAATTTTAATTATTTTTTTATAGTGAAGAAATTTTATTTATTTTTTTTTTATAGTGTAGAAATTTTATTTATTTTTTACAGTGTAGAAATTTTATTTATTTTTTACAGTGTAGAAATTTTATTTATTTTTTACAGTGTAGAAATTTTATTTATTTTTTACAGTGTAGAAATTTTATTTATTTTTTACAGTGTAGAAATTTTATTTATTTTATTGAGACCACAGAGCTCTTATATAGGAAAACATCTCGAAAAGAAAGAAAACTAGCTCTGTAGCCGTGAGTGCACATTCTATGTTTTAAATACATGAATAAAGGTTAAAATCACTGCATATGTGATATAATATGAACAATGTCTTTTATTTTTTTTTTATTTAATGAAACTCACTGACCTGTTAGTGTACACTTTCTTTTACCTCACATCCACCACTGAAGTTTCTATTGCACGAGTAGAGCTGCTTTTTCTTCTTTATTGGACTGCAATTTCTAAAATCCGGCTTCTAGAAGAACCACTTATGGGGAATTTTTCAACTTTCTTCGTATGAAATTCTCCACATCGGGAGTCGAGACCTTTTATTTAGCTTCGACGTTCTAAGAGTCCTTCGATAGCCTTTTTAATAAAACAACTGTTCCACTTACTGCCACTTTAATGGGGTTTTAAAAACATTCACGGATACGGTCCCGCCGTAATGGCGGCACCATCATGCTGAGACCGGCATTCGTGTATTAAACTCACATTCACTCACAGAGTAATTAGTGATCACCATTTTCCCACCCTTAAACTACTGGCCAACGGGCCTGCCACTATTGTGACTATGTCACTACATCATGACTATTGAAATAAACTGTTTTAATTCTTTTGTTAAACATGGCTAACAAAATAAACGACTTTTCTTCCTCACGTTGAGTTCGAAAAAGCGAGCTCGATCAATGCAACAAGAAGGACGTACGTCATCGCGGTATCCGCCCTCTTGCCAGTTTAAGTTGCGCAGAGGCAGCTGAGCGGCACATAGGTTTCTACAATATGTTTCTGTAGTGAAGAACAATTTCGGCTCGTGGTCCGTAGATGGAGCCACGAGGGTGAATTTGATTTTAAAACTCCGTTGAGGTCGTACTGTTGGAAAGTGAATCCAGGCCTTTAGATTCAAATTCCAACAATCTCTTTGTGATTCTTGTGTTTTCATGTTGAGGTTATGTTTCAAATTTAACTTTTTAATTAGAAATTCTTGTACAAAATATATATTTTCAACAATATATCGGTATAAAAGCTTACCTTATAAAATCAGACGGTCATTAAGAATATTAATAGACATTAATTAGTACATTGGATGTCCAAGATAAAAGATAATTAAAAATTCAATAAATCAACTTGCTTGTTGACGGAGACGAATCGAAATGATAATCCAACTGTTGACATAAGGCATAAACGACAAATGACATTTGTGTAGAGATGTTGGTGTCAAAATAACGAAAACGGTTCCGACCGTTACAATGTTTGGGTCTAAATAACGAAAACGGTTTCAACCGTTACAAAGTAGCACATGAAATACTTGAGTTAGTTTCTAATTTTTTTAATGTAAGTACTGCTCTTTCATAATCATCTAAAAATAAAAGAAACCTATTTTAAAATGTAATAATATTTAATAATTATTAGAATTTGTAATTCATTATAAAAATAGACAGTCAATAATATTTACTTACTGGTTTTATATTTTACATTAATGTTGCAAATTTCGAATTCTTCTGGGGCGTCTATTTTATTAATAATAGCTTTTTTAAGTTTGGAGTTCCTTTTTATGTTTTTCGGCCACATACATTTAATTTTGTTATGTTCATCGGTTCATCTTCAAAATAACAAATTAAAATTAGTCCTTAAAATTAAACTAAAACGAAGATAAACTATAGTTAAGAACATAGTTTTTTTTTTGTAGTTGGATATAACTATAGTAAATGAATTAGAGGAGCAAACACAAAGTTCTCTTCGAAAGGTAATATTACTCCTTTACATATTATATCCTTAGCACTAAATTCTAAAATTTAATTTTTAAAGTTAATCACATGTAACTTTAAAACTGAAGAGTCAGTAGGGTAATTGGTGAAAGGACCTATGATATCACATTTTTTTCCAATTATGGTAAATTGTTCATCGTCTAAAAAGTAACAACAAGAAACAATTTGTCCATCTGATATCATCACTTCACAGTTTCCAGGGGCAGAAGATAAAGTAAAATATTTATGCCCGACACATAATTTACTGTACAGTGTTTGATTATATATTTCAGAAATTCACTTTTAATTTTTGCTGGATTTATTGGTCTGCCTACAACACAAATGTTTTTTTTTGCTCTGAATATTTAGATCACTTTCCCTTTCTAATATTCTCCTTACAACTTGCTGAAGAGGCATATTTGGTTTTCGTAACATATTTTTTATAATTTGGAGATGATTTTCAAATGGAAAGCAACTTATATTATTTAAATTTCCAAACTTTTCAGCTTCATTCGCCAAATGAATTAATGAATGTGTATTATATATACAGAAATCTTGGCCATAAATAGTGATCGCATTTTTTACAAAAATATTTAGCATATTTATTATAATTATTATTTAGGCTACTACTCAATAACACTGTTATACCAAATTTTAACAGCATGAAATTGGCATAAATTTGAGGTGGTAACATATTTTTTAAAATAACAGGTCCAGTATATGTAAGAAATTGTCTGAACTCAGACGCTTTCCATCTTTCTAATTCTAAAATTGTTCTTCAGGCCAATTTTTAATAGATTTAATATGTTTGTCAAATTCTGTTACATTTATTCTATAAAGTCTACTGCCATCTCTCCATAAAAATAATAATTTACGCATTACTCCTTAGCATACACTATACATATAATCAAGTGGAAAATGGTATATCATATCTACATTTTTTATTCTTTCTAGTGGACTGTATCCTTTATTATGTTTAACATTAACCCTATTTCTAAAATGATCATTTGTTCGAAGCGGTGCTTCCAAATTTAAAAATCGCATTCTTCTATTTGAATAATTTATTATATCCAAACATTTATCACATCCCCAATAGCCATTATGAGCAGTAACACATTTAATAAATGATCTTGCTGGAGTGTCACACAGAAAGGACCTTATATTTATTTCAATAATTTTATTAATTATTTCAAGGCCATCTTCTTGCAACATGTTCATTTCTTCAACAAATTTAGTAAAAAAATGTTCTAAAGGAGGTTTACTTTTTCTACAAAAAATTGCAACTTTAAAAACTGGAGGTGGAAATACGTTATGAATTTTACACAGTCAAAAAGACACATTTGAACTTTTATAAATGGACCATCCATCTATCCCAAAGTCCAAATCTAATTTTTCACTTTGTGTTAATTCAACAACTCTCCAAATTTTTTCTTAAACCGAAATAGTAAAAGTGACCACCTGAGTGCTGTTCTAACTCGACAACTGTAGGTGTTTTAAGCAGTGTCCTGGCAGATAAATTTGGTTTAGTGTTTATAAATGCCAATAAATCAGATAAAGCATTATGTGTAATATGTTGAATGGCCCAATGGTTCAGGAAGAATCATCAGGTAAATCAGAATCGGGCTCCACATTACTAAGGTTATTTTCGCAAGAACCATCTTCATCTAAATCAGATTGAATCAAGTTGGCTTCAGCAACCTCAAATTCTCTTTCAACATCATTATTAGGCACTTGTACATCAATAATGTCTTGTGTACTATAGTAATCATTGTGCTGCATATGCTCTAAAGATTCCCGTCTTGTGTTTCTTATGGACGATACAGAAGTTGAAGTAACTAAACTTTCATTTAAACAACTTTGGCTCCTGGTAACTATTTTAGATGAATGATCACTTATTACATCAAGATCGGATAAAGTCAGACATTGATTAATTTGGTTTTTAATTTTTCTGTACATGTAAGCTTTATTATTTCTTTTTAATTCGGACATATTATATAAGATGTGAATAAATAGGTATTACAACATTTACCAGTGTAGGGAAAACATTTATAGGTTATGTAGATAAATGATCAGGTGTTTTAATTAATTTTGCAAAATATTAGGTAATAGAGAAATGCTAATCATTATTAACTTATATTCAACGAATGATAAAACTGAAATAATGAGAATAAACATTTTGTACTTATCATTTAAAAATTGATGGGATTGGCTTGCGACATGATATACAAACTACATGCACTATGCACCTTGATTCTTGGCACGTACTGGGCTCTGGACTACCTATCAATTTAGAAATACCTAATTAACACTGTTAACAAAAATGGGACCAGAAAATACTCACTAAATAAACAAGAATTGGACGTTCGCCGATTCCCATGCAAACCAAAAACCTGACCTGGCCAAACACAAACACCAAACGAAACCACAAACGCATAGATAAATTAATAAAATTAATTCTGGGCACAATAGGAGATCCGAGTATCCGAGATCCGACAAGTACAAAATACGAAACAAAAACTCCCAGAAAACAAAATACAAAATGGAGGAGAAGAAATTTCATGACATGTCTCGTGAGCCGTCACCTTCACAGTGTGCGCAACCGAAATCAATAATTTAATAGCTTGGTAACAAAATTCCAAAAAAACCTTATATAATTATTTTTTATTAATTTGAAATAAATATGCCATATTAAAACAAATATCGGAATTTAGTTTTAGTGTGTAATTGTTCAGAAATGGGATTCTCCGTTAACGTGAAATGCAGCTTAGACACTTAAGTTTGACAAACTTTTAATATAGGCGCTAAATTTAAAATTTGCAATGTCGATTAATATATGAAATTCTGTTTTAAACGATTATAAATTAATACAAAACCTTCAAAACTTCATTTAACTTAGCTAAAAAGTATTGAGTGGGTTTTTCTTCTTTCAATATAGAAAAATATTCCGGTGAAATTCCTCCATGAAATGTTTCTTCAAATATCAGTTGATTTCCCTGTGGCGGGCCCCAAGTAGAAGAAGAAATATCATATACGTCAACGTGTCTCGGATCTTCCTGTGCTACGTCAAGGTCCAAGGTAACAGGATCATTACGGTTTAAACCCGTTACTTTTTCTATAACTGGTTCTGTCAGTTTGTTATTTGGTACTGCCATCAATAACGTCTGAAAATCGCCTTCTACTTCTTCAACACTGTTTTTTTTTTCATATTGTTGTTGCTTATAAGGTTAATTTTGTCAGCTACAAAAGCGCCAGATGGGCCAGGTTCACATAGTAATATATTTTGTAAAACTTCGAGCTTCGGCTTCTTACTTACAGCGACGTAATCGTTATCTGACTCTGTGTCAGTCTCAAAATCGTCAGAACTATATTGAGGAATATACACTGGATCGTCGTCTGAAGAGCAATAAAAAGGATCTTCTTTATATTCATCATCGCCTGCAAATTACCTATTTTATTTTCAAGTAAAAATTAAAATAACGGAAGCTTACCATCTGTATCAGATTGATCTTTTTCTAACGCCAATTGCACCAAACGTTTTCCCCGATTATTCATTGTTTTGTTTTTCGCATCCACTGCAAGACTAACAAAAACACGCTAAACTAGTAGTAAACACAAATGACCTTGATGCGTACCACCTAGTGTCTGCTGATATTTACTGTATCACCAGGCCAAGGCAGACACCGGTGGCACTCGTACTTTTGGTAGGGCCAGAGCAGACAACGGTGTCTGCTGTCTTTGTAAAAAAAACTAGTTAACCAAAAATTTTTAAAATCGGTGAGTAGTGTTTCAAATCCCCTAAAGAACAATAAAATGACAAAAAACCATGTTGGCACACAGGGAAGTTTTACTGAAATTGGTCTGGCGCTGAACCTGTTAAAAACTAAAACTAATATTTTTAATGTTTAAAACGTCAAATATATAAGCATGTAATTATTTGGAGGTCCACACACGTACCACAAACGGCCCGCTTTTGCCCAACACAATTGTAAAATTACGATGGGAAGAACCCTGACTACCAGCGCTGGGCCAACATTTGCCAGTGTTGGCCTGTATTAGGTGGAAAACTTTTGGGCCGGCGTCGGTCAGCCAACATCGTCAGTTTCCCGTCACTGACAGCATCTGGCCATCAGTGTTCCGACAGTTACCTGTTTGTTGGGACGGGATTAAATAGTTCTATGAAATCGTCAACAGCGTGAAATCGCTCGATCCATCTTGTTTGACAAAGTGGTTTTAACCCTTGAGCGTAAGTATCTAGTTGATCTATCTGATCATTAAGAATAGCTCTTCTTTTTGGTGAAATAAAAAATTCCTTATATCTTAAATTGTACCCAAAGCATTTCTAACAGCGGGTATGCCGCATGCATCTGTTACTACTAAATTAAATGACCCATACAATGAACATATGGTGCCATCTTGTACGTTTGTGAAATAACAGCTTGAGCACCATTTAAATAGCCAGACATCGAGGATGCTCCGTCGTAACCTTGGCCTCTTAGGTACTGCATATCGATGCCAAGGATTTTTAGTTACGAAACGATAGTAGTTGCTAACCTCTGGCCAGTTAAATCAGTCACAGGTACAAATTTTAAAAAGTCTTTACCGAACAATTTTTTTTATACAGTCATAGTACTTCACTCCAATAGAAAGCTGTTCAACACCGAAAATATCAGCAGTTTCGTCAATTAGTATTGAAAACGCCTTAGCTTTATTTATTCTACAGAATATCATCGATTATGGCTTTACCGCAGGCTTCAATAATATCATTTTGAATTCCTGGACTTATATATTTGTTACGTTGTCTCTCTCCTTGTAACATTTGTTTACTGGTCCGTTATCTCGATGGGCTCGTAAAGGCATTTCTTGACCACCAAAAATAATGATTGCTTCAATTATAGGGATCAACTTTTGCCTATTGGCCTGAATTTGCTTTTCTTTCTCCGAATTTATAATTATGTCAATTGAACCTTACTGTCCTTTAATAAATTTCATAAATATGGTCTTTTTACAAATAACCCAAGCTGTTGACTGTTTGTTCCAGCTTTTGCTGGAGTGAATAGAACGCAGAATTTACAATAGGCTCCATCAACCGTTGGTGAATAAGTTAACTATCTAAACTGTTGCAGCGAATTAAAACAAAATTTTCTTCTTTTCTTATTAGTAAATACGCCACTGCATTTCTTGTCTAGTCCTAATACAGACAAGTTCATGCGGCACCCTACTTGCTGATTTATATGGTATATACCTATGCGATGCGCGGTTATATTAGGTAGTGTCAGAGACAACAGAGACGCATAACTCAATGCAATTTTAATTTCCATCAAGAATTGACTGGACGATTGGACTGGAAGATGAAGCCGATGGCGCTGGTTTACCTTGCTTCAATAATCAATAGTGGCCTTTTTCTTTATAAGCAAACAGTCTTTTTATAATTTTGTTTAAAAAAGAAGAATGCCGGAAAATTCAAATATGTATATACACTTATCTATATTTTGTATATAATAAAATTATTTTTTTTTTTCAATTTGATGCACAGAAAATGTGAATAAATAATTCACATTTACTAGCACACTAAACCAGAAAAAACAAAGTATGATTTCAATATATGTATTATTAAAACAATTAAAAATACATTTAACAAACTAAACTAAAAAAGTATTTTTTAAATGTTTCATAATTTTTAATTTATTTGTTGTGGCAACCTTTTTTCTATCTCTAATTTCCTTCATCTGCCTCTTACACCACCAAGGAATGCCAATTTTCCATACTCCCCTTAGTATTGATTTTACAACCACTTCCTTATGTTCAGGACAAGTGACCCATTCAAAATCTATTTTTTCTAAAAATATTTTTTCTAAATGCTGGCTCAGGTTTGGAATATTGGCATGAGAATCACAAAAAACTTCCAGCAAACATTTGGCAGTTCCAATGAAACCACTGGTTCTTCAGCAGGATAAATTAATTTTTCCGTTTTGTCAGACCACTCTTTAAAACTAATAAATGAATTATGAGGAGCATTAGATGTGGACAATAATATTTGTTGACATTTTTTGCAATCATAATTTTCCAAAATTTTTTTTACAATGAATCCTCCAACATATGCAACTGACATAGTTTTAACAGTTCCCAAACCTACGTCATTAGCTATTTCAGTTGCTATGTTTTCAGCATTCACTGTAATCACCGGAGTTTCAGTTGGACTCTCGGCTTTAGTTTCTATTGAATCGGCTTCCGCAAGAAAACTATGAAGATTTGATAGGAGAATGCTATCATCATCCTCACAATTTCTTCCTGAACCTAAATTAATAAGACCGTTTAAAATTGTTGTTTTCCAACTACCAATAAAGTGGGTAGTAGTAGGGTTATCATTGCATCCCAAACCTGATCTTATTGCCCCAAACAAATTTTCAATTGCATCTTGGTTTAGTGTTCGAGGCCTGAGAGATTCAATTTTTTTTCCTCATGTAAAAACTTCCACAATTCTTGTATACCATTAATGGTGGTAAGCCAACCAATCTGGGATGGTGGTTTACTTGTTTTGATTAAACCATTTTTTCTTCTTCTTAAAAATCTCCAGTTTTCTACCATCTCGTAGGCTTTCTTCCAGTAAGGTATGTGGGCAGAGTCATTTTTTATACAGCACTTTAATTCCTTTCCATCAGGTGGAAATTTTGCACTACCATTAAAACTGTCAAATAGCTCATCAACTTGGGTCACAAATGTTGCTGTTGCAATGGACCTCTGTTCTAATTCACCTGAAAAATATTGTACGTTAAAGAAACAATTTTAATTGTTTTAACATTTTTTTTATCAAGGGACTGTTTATTACATAATATTATGTTTCACATCGAGATAGAATGAAGTGGAGATGAGATAAAAACTATCTTGCGATATGACAGGTGGACGCACTTAAGTGACAAAAAAGTGTAATCAAAATTACGAATTAGTGTACTTTGATTTATTTAAAGTCTGTAACACATTTTATATCTAAATAATCAGTTCGTTCACTCTACCTCGGCACTTTTGATCTCAATGTTCCAGTTTATACATTGTGCCACTCGGATTTGTATCCCAGACGCATACATAATCAAATCATAATAGCCCAAGAGCCTGCTGCAAATTTGTGCAAAGTGGTTAAAAAAAATTATGTTATATTGATTAAATCACATAAGGCATGACAGCACTAATTTTGTTTGTCCTTAAAGTTTTCCAGAAAATAACATATTCATATATATCTTGTGATATGAAAAATCTTATTTGTTATAGAATTTAAAAAAAAAATAATGTTATGAAAATCAATTTGTAATATAAAAAAAATTAACTCACCCTTTATTCTCCCAATATAATTTTAAAATCCCAGGGTCCGTGGGTTCACACAAACAAGGATAGCAATTTGGATTTCAGCACACAGAAAATTCTTACCTACACCTTAATCTAACCAATTTCAATGTTCCATGGGTTCACAATATTGAATTTTGAAACTAAAATTTTAAAAAAATATTAATTTAACAATTATATTAAATAATATGTTCTTTCTTCTTTCACTTAAAAATCTCTGTCTATGTGCTATCGTCTCTGTCCATTCTCCGTGTCCAACTGTCCCTAGTCTGCACCTGTCTCTTCCTGTCTGTTTGTATTTACCTGCTCCTACTCCTCTCTATTGTCTCTACTTATGCTTTTTACAAACTACCCTCCTGCCAAATCTGCTCTCACTTCGTTGATTTTTTTTTTTAATAAAAATTTCTTTACCTTTTACTTTTTTTAGTCCTCTTTTATTTTATCTTTAACATGTACAACTCTTCAACTTAAACATTTATCTATTTCTTACTTTCAGTATAACATTTACTTTTCCCATTGACTTTTAAAATTTCCAACTGACAATTCTCTTTAAAATTTTTTTGACAACCCTCAAATTCTCATGACAAATCGATGTCCTGATTTTCTTTTCATTCCAATTTTCAGAACCGACCTTACCCATGAAACATTAATTACAATTTTTATAAATGTGAAAACCCAAAATATATATATAACTTCTAATTTTGAAATAAAATATCATATCAAAAATCCCCCAAATTTCGTTTTTCATAAATTTATTTCTATAATAAATTTTGAAATATGAAATTTCCAAATTGTTAAAACAAATTTTTAACCAAAACAAATTTTCCTTCCTTACTCAATCCAAATCATTGCTATCTGTCTAAATTCCAATAATTATCAAAAACAATTCAAAATATTTAACATCAATAAACCAATTAATGGAAACAAATTAACTCAATTTTAAAACTCTAACAAATTAACTCTGTTCCAAAATTTTTAACTACAACTATATAATGAAACTTCGCTCACTTATAAACATTCATTTTTCATATCAAACGTTTCCCAAATTGTATTATTCATAATACTTATATAAATCATTTACATGGAAAATTCCTCTTATTCCCTCTCCATCTATATATTTTAATTTATAACTATTTACACCATTTGAAGTAACTATCTCAAATGGACCTTCATATGATAACCTTAATTTTGCACATATGTTTCTCTTTCTATTAGTATACCTCAAAGCTCGCACTACTACTAATTCTCCCTTTTCAAATATTGTTCTTCTTTTAATACTTTTATTCATTTTTTTAATATATTTTTCAATTCTTCTCTCTAGTCTCTTATTTACCTTTTCAAAAATATGTTCATAATTTCTTTTAATTTTATTTTCCCATTTTCTTTCGGGTTCTAATTTTTTTACTAAAAATGTCGGACATTCTTCTGTTATTGTACTTGGAGTATTGTTTAAAATTGCCTCTATCCCTATTATATGATTCTCCCATTCAGTATGATCTTTCTTAACCATTATTCTTAAAAATCTTATTACCTCTTTAATATATCTTTCACATGGATTTGCCGATGGATGTCTAATACTAGTCATTTTTAAAGTAATTTGATGCTCTTTACAAAAATTTTTAAATCTTTCATTATTAAAATATGTTACATTATCTAATATAAAATTTTCTGGTTTTAACACATCTTTACTATACTCTAATACCTTTTCCTTCACTACACTACATTTTATTGACTTAGTAGGATATAATTTAATATATTTTGAAAATACATCCACCATAACTAATATATGAGAATGTCCTTGCTTACTCTTTATTAAATTACTTAAAAAATCTATCGCTACTATTTCACCACATCTTTTTGCATGGATTGTTTTAACATGATTTATATTTTTCTCCTTTCCTATCTGACATATATGACATTTTCTAGTTATTTCCTTAGCTATTCTATAATCCCCCTTTCCTATATAATTTTCTCTAAATAATAACCATAATTTCCTAGCCCCTATGTGTCCATTATCCTCATGTAAACTCCTCAAAATATCTCCCAATAACTCCTTTGTAATAATAAATAATTCCCGTTCTCCCTTCATTTTTATTATAACCTCACCTTTAATTTCTCCCCCTCTTTTTTCCTTATCTGTTAAATTCTTTTGATTTTGTATTATTTCTTTCAATGAAAATATTCTCTCCAACTCTTTCATGACATTTACCCCAATTTTAACAAATTTTTTATTTAAATCATTTTTCCCTTGATCTTCTCTTGTCAACGCATCTGCCACTACATTTGTTCTCCCCTGTATATATTTAATGTCAAAATCATATTCCTGCAAAATTAATCCCCATCTATGTATCCTACTATTTCCAAATCTATTTTTCAAAATTGTTGTTAAAGATTCATGATCTGTCTCAACTATAAACTTTGCCCCTAATAAATAAAATCTTAATTTTGTAATACAAAAAATAATACTAGCTAATTCTAATTCAGATACCCCATAATTTTTCTCATAATTTTTAGTTACCCTTGAAACAAAACATATTGGTACTTCTATTTCATTCTGTACCTGCAATAAAACACCTGCAAATCTCTCTTTAGATGCATCAGTACGTATAATAAAAGGCAACTTATAATTAGGAAAATATACTTTTAAATTTTTCATAAATTCTTCTTTCAATTCTATAAAACACCTTTCTCTTTCCTCCGTCCATTTCCATTTAACTTCTTTCTTCAATAACTCAATTAAAGGTATTTGTCTTCTGCTTAAATCTGGTATCAATCTTTTAAAATAATTCATAATTCCTAGAAATCCCCGCAAAGTCTTTAAATTTGTTGGTCTCTTATATATATTTCATTATAGTTTGAACTCTTTCTTCTTCCATCATCATTCCACTACTATCTATCTTATATCCTAAATAACATATTTCTCGTTGATAAAACTGACATTTCTTAATATTTATTTTGAGACCTGCCGTATCTAATTCCCTCAATACAATTCCTATATGTTTTAAATGTTCCTCTTCATTATCCGAAAAAATTAATATGTCATCTACATAATGTAACGTGAAATCTTCATATTTGTCTAATATATTATGCAGTGCTCTCACTACCGCTGAACATGCACTCTGAATACCAAATGGCACTACACAAAATCTGTATATTACTCCATCAATTGAGAAACCAGTATAGTTTCTACTATTTCTATCCAAAGGTATAAGCCAAAAACTGTGTTTTAAATCGATTTTAGAAAATAATTTTGCATTCGTCCAAAAATTGCTTCAACATTCATAGGCGCCTCATATTGTGGTACTGTATATTTATTTATATTTCTGGCATCCAAACATTATATAAGTTCTCCATTTCCTTTTTTTACAACAACAATAGGATTCACATACCTACTATTACATTTCTCTATAATACCATCCTTTATCATTTTTTCAATTTCTTCTCCTACTTGTTTTCTATACTTATAAGGTATGGGATATATTTTTGTTTTAAAATTCTCAATGCCTCTAACTTCTATTTTATGAATATAGTCATTAGCCATTCTCATTTCTTTTTTTATCAAACCTTCATACTTCATAATCAGCACACAAATTCCAATTCTTCATTTTTAATATCACTTCTTTCTATATTTCCCAACTTTATTACATCCTCTTCTATATCGACCTTTTCTATACTCTTCTTTTCAAATGCAATCCTTCTTCCATCTATTTCTATCTCCATCTTCTCAAAATCAATCCTCGCTTTATATTTTCCTAATTCATCTACTCCTATGACCATATCCGTTTCTAAATTATTTACTACTAGCAATTGTAATTCATTATTTTTCCCATCACTCAATTCAACCTTTTGTATTAGAGATCTTGTAACCTCACACAGTTTTTTACCTATTAATGTTGTTTTCGGTATTTTAATTATTTCAAAATCCCTTTCATTCTGTTCAATCAAATTTGCTTTAATTATAGATGCCTCTGATCCAGTATCCACTAATATTTTAATTACCTTATCATTAATTTTTCCATTGAAATAAATCAAACCCACTAATTTATCAAATTCTAGGTCTTCCCCAAATTTAATGTACTCCCTTGGATGTTCATATATACAAATTTCATTTTTCACATTTAGCAAGTGCTCGACCGAAAATTCTGTTCGGTTACTTCTTCAGTCACAATTTCGGGTTCCATCGATATTATCCTTCCTTCCTGTCTATTCCTCTGTATATTATTCACTCTTCTTTCTTCTCTATTTCTATCTTCTCTTTCTGAATTGTATTCGCTGCTTTCTGATTCATATCCATCTCTTTGTCTATTTCCATAATTTCCATTTCTATTATTGTTATTATTGTTGTTGTAATACTCGTATATCCCATTTCTGTTATTATTATTATACAGTATGGTTCAAATGAAAGGAATAAATTCATTATAATGGAAGCAGCTGGTTTTTCGAAAAAATGCTCGGACAGGTCAATTTTGTTTACTCAAAGCGCAATTTTTTAAATAGAATTCAATTTTCCCCCACTTCCCATTTTTGGGCAGTGACGTCATTGACAATTTTTTTAAATGGTAATCTCAATTTTTTTTTTCTTGATTTTGATAGATCTTGCAATTTCCTACTCGGAAACATAATATTTGAAATATCTTACATAACAATTTTTTTTTAATAGAAGACATTTAAAGATCAGACACATAAATTTTATTTTATTTTGAGAACACAATAAATGAACAAAAGATAATTATTTGTAATTAAATGCTTAATCTAACAAAATAATAATAAAAATAATAATAATAAAAAGAATTTGTGAAATTGTCATTAAATTCTTTTTATTGTTATTATTTTTTTTTTTTTAGAATAAGCACTTAATTACAAATAATTATCTTTTATTAATTTATTGTGTTTCAAAATAACATAAAATTTATGTATCTGATCTTTAAATGACTTTTTTTCAAAAAAAAATATGTCAGATATTTAAAATATTATGTTTCCGAGTAGGAAATTGCAAGATCTATCAAAATCAAGAAAAAAAAAAATTGGGGTTGCTATTTAAAAAAATTGTCAATGACGTCACTGCCCAAAAATGGGAAGTGGGGGAAAATTGAATTTTATTTAAAAAATTGCGCTTTAAATAAACAAAATTGACCTTTCCGAGCATTTTTTCGAAACTTCTATTATAATGAATTTATTCCTTTCATTTGAACCATACTGTATCTATTATTCTTATTGGAGTTAATTGCATTGTATTGACCAGTGTGGTTTCTGTCATAGTAGTTATTGTAATTTAAATTCCCGCGATATCTATTATTATTATTCGAATTATTTCTATTAAAATTATTGTCATAATCATTTCTCCTATTATTTTGATTATTTACTATATTGTCATACCTGTTTGTATTATACTTTCTTTGATATCTGTATAATTGATTGTTATTGCTGTGCAAATTGTAATTTCTACTTTCAGTAGTGTCTCTGTTATTGTAATTTGTCTCCATTTTCCCCTTTCTACTCTTTGTAAATAGTTACTTAATTGTTCAATGGTTTGTATATTTTGCATTGCAATAGTTTCTGTTATCTCATACCTAAAATGTCTAGATATAAACATTATGATCTTTTCCTCTGGAATTGGTGGATCTAAAAATTTTGCTGACATATACATTTTCATAGCATATTCATTCCTGCTATTATTTCTATTTTGCATTGTATTTTTCAGAAAACAGTTTCTCTCTTACTCTTGTTTGAGCATTGTTCCCCCAAAAATATCCCATAAATTGTTTTTCAAAAATATCAAAATTCTCAAAATTCTCTTCCTTACTTGTAAACCACACTAAAGCATGATGATCAAGATTTTCCCTTATCATCTCTTTTATATCCTCTATATCCTTAATATCTTTCATCTTGTTCTTTAAAATTTTAATAAACACCTTGGGATGAATTTTCTTACTGCCTCCTTCAAACTTGTGATCCCTTCTATTTCCTAAAAATTGGTTGATAATCCTTGTTTGTATTCTACTTTCATTATTTATTTCCTGAACTTCCTTATCTTCATTCTGTTTATATTCCTTCTCCAAATATCTAAGACTTTTCCATGCTTTCTATTTTATTATTGATTTCACTTTTTTTTTCTTCGTCTTTGTCATCAGCTAGTTTTAATTTTGTTTGAGATATCTTATTCTTCAAATGATTCATTTCTTTCTGTATCTCTTCTATCCTCTTGTTCATTCTTTCCACATCATTTTTCTGTGTTTCATTTATTCTTTTTTCGGCATCTTTTATATTTTGTCCCACTGTAGTATCCATCCCTGTAATAGTATTTATCAATTTTTTTCCAAATTACTCATTCTTTCCTTAGTATCTTGCTCTATCATTTTTATTTCTTCTATTTCTTCCTTTAGTTCTGTCTCTATTATTTTTTTAATTTTTTGTTCTTGTAAATCTTCTACTTCTATTATTCTTCCAATCATTTCTATTCTTATTTCTTCTCTAGTTTCTTCTATCCTATTTTCTATCAGTAATTTTGACTCTTCCAATTTCTTTCACTGCTATTTCCAATTTCTTTTCTACTTTCTCTAATTCGCTTTTCATATCCTGTTTTATGTTTTTCTCCATTCTCTCCATTTTCTTTATAAGTTCTTCTCTATTTACATTCAATCCTTCTCTATTTTCGTCCATTTTTTTATTCATTTCTTCCCTATTTTCGTCCATTTTTTTTATCATTATAGCAAACATGCCCATTATTTCATCTTCTTTCTTTACTTTTTCTTCACTATTACTTTTTTCGATTACTGTTTTTTCTAAATCCTGCATTTCCATTTCTTCCATATCATCTTGTCCTATTTTTCTAATTTCTTCATCGTCTTCATCTTTTCCATTGATTCTTTTTCCACCTCTTAGGTCCATGTCAAAATTTTATTTATTTATTTATAAAAATTTTAAATTTAATGTATATAAATTCAATACAATTAAATATGTTACCTCTTATTGTACGCCAATGCTTCTATTTTAATAATATTGTCTTTTAAAAATATATAAAAATTAATTATCTATCCAAATAATTCCAATAATCTACCAAATTAAAAAAAATTAATAAATTTGATAATTAGAAATGTTTCTACAACTGTCAATCTGACAGTAACAACCTGTCAATTTGACAGCCCGACGTTGGGCGCCATTTGTTACGTTCTCTTTTTAACCTCACAATTTATAAAAATACACAATAATCTAAACTTACCTCGGCTAGCTTTTTTTATTTATATATTTTATCACTTTATTTTATATAGAGCAGATTCTCTTCCTCTCAGTGGTGTCGGTTCATGAATTGTAATATATATATATATATATATATATATATATATATATATATATATTACAATTCATGTGGTATATTGTTCATACAGAATTCTACTTTAGGTAAATTTTCTTCCCATAATTCATGTTGTTCATGTACTAGTATTCTTAAACACTTGACTATTTCACGAATGTACCTTTCTGTTAGATTTGCACATGGATGTCGTATACTTATAAAGTTTGCCTTGATGTTCGACTTTGCTAGCCAGGCTTTTAGATTTTCGTTATTAAAATAGGTTGCGTTGTCCATCACACACGTTTCTGGAGTTCCTATTTCTATGAAATATTTGGTTAGACATTTTTTTACCATCTTTTTATTTGTTTTAGGACAAGGATACATTTTCACATATTTTGAGAATACATCTGTGATAACAAATATGTGTTGATTATTCTGTTTGCTTGGCACTAAATTTGATATAAAATCCACTGATATCATTTGTAATGGTCTTTCTGTGATTAAAGCCTTTGGTAGACTCTCATTGTGATAATTTCTATCTTTTCCCAACTGACATAGTCTACATTTAGATATAATATCTTTCATTATTGATAGATCTTTTTTTCCTATGTAGTTTTCCCTAAAAATATCAAATAGTTTTTGAACTCCTATGTGGTTATATATGGCATGTAATTTTAATGTAATTTCTCTTATTAGCTCTTCAGAAATGACATAGAGTTCTTTACCATTATTTAGTTTGTAGATTATACCTTCCTTAGTCATTGTCCTTACTTTTTCTTTAGGTGTTAATTTTGTTTGATCTGACTTTATCTTTTCCAAGGAAAAAGTGCCAATGTCTGCTTTCATGATATTTACTCCTATGAACTTATTTCTCTTTTCTTTAGATTCTTCCCCGTCCATGCGTGTGATTGCATCTGCTATATTATTTTTTATTCCAGGGACGTATTTTATTTCAAAAGCATATTCCTGTAGGAGTAGTGCCCATCTATGAATCCTTTGATTACCATATTTATTTTTGAGTATTGTTGTCAAAGCCTGATTGTCAGTCTCTATTAAGAATGAATTCCCTAATAAGAAAAATCTAAGTTTGTTGATGCAGAAAATGATACTTGCTAGCTCCAGTTCACTGACGCTATAGTTTTTCTCAGCTTTTTTCGTTATACGAGACACAAATGATATAGGTACTTCACCTATTTCTTGATTTTGTAACAGTACGCCAGCGAATCTTTGTTGGGAAGCATCTGTCCGTAATATAAAAGTTTTCGAGTAGTCTGGATGATAGATTTTCACGTTTTCTGTAAACTCTTCCTTGATTTGTTGGAATGCTTTTTCTCTTTCTTTAGTCCATTGCCATTTGACATTTTTCCTTAGCAATTCTATTAAAGGAATTTCTTTTTCTGTCAAATCAGGTACCATGCGTTTAAAATAGTGTAAAATTCCTAGGAAACCTCTAAGTGTTTTTAGATTTGTTGGTCGCTTATAATCCTTAATAACTTTGATTCTATTGGAATCCATACTCACACCTTGTGCATCTATTTTGTAACCAAGATAGATCACTTCGTCTTTGAAAAATTCGCATTTATTAAT
This sequence comes from Psylliodes chrysocephalus, assembly GCA_927349885.1. Lineage (NCBI taxonomy): Eukaryota > Metazoa > Arthropoda > Insecta > Coleoptera > Chrysomelidae > Psylliodes > Psylliodes chrysocephalus. Next base: position 715,028 of record OV651833.1, read on the forward strand.
ATTTAGTTTTAAGCCTGCTTCATCGAGTACATGTAAAATAGTTTCTATGTGTTTCCAATGATCTTCTTCGTTTTCAGAAAATATTAGTATATCGTCAATGTAATGTAATGTATATTTTTCGAACTTATTTAGAACTTTATGTAGAGCCTTTAGTAAAGCTGAAGTCGCAGATTGAGTTCCAAAAGGTACCACTCTGAATCTGTACACAACTCCATCTATCATAAAGCCTGTATAATCCCTGCTATCTTCGTCTAGAGGTATCAACCAAAAACTGTGCCTTAAATCCAGTTTCGTGAAAATTTTTGCGTGTGATATTCTTCCTAAAATAGCCTCTATAGTCAGAGGAGCTTCATACTCAGGTATACATCTCTTATTTAATTCCCTTGCATCTAGGCAAATCCTAATGTCTCCATCTTTCTTTTTTACAATCACAATTGGGTTTATATATGGAGTAGTACTGTATTCTATAATCTTATCTTCTATTAATTTTCTTGTAGCTTCTTGCATTTCATCTTTATATTTGTATGGGATTGGATAGCTTTTTCCTTTAAATGTTTCCATATTTCTTACTTTCAAACTATGTACAAAATTCTTGGCAACTCTTGATTTCTTATTAAATAATTCTTCATATTTCTCCAACAATTCCATCATTTTTTTCTTCCTTTCTTTTCCACAATCTAATTTCATCTCTTTCCAATTTTCAATATTTATTATATTATTTGCTTCATTTCCAACTTCATAATAACCATTCAAATTATCCTCACTATCATTTATCATTTCTCCTTTTTCATATACCATCTTATCTTCATTAAAAATACCATACATTTTCTTTACCAATGTTTCTTTTTCGCTATTTTCTTTATTCATAATAATACTTGTACTTTCTTCTTCCAATTTCGTATCACTTTCTTCAAATTCAATCACTATCCCATTCAAATTTACAGTCTTGTTCTCATAGTTGATGTCTGCATTATTTTTCTGCAATTCATCTGTTCCCAATAAAATATCATACTCCATATCTTTCACCACTAGTAGATGCACTTCAAAGTTGTTGCTTTTACTATATAACTTAATAATTATGGATTTGTTCACTTCACTAAATTTCTTTTTATTTATACCAATTAAATTAATTTTAGGAACTTTTGTAACTTTATTATTTAAATTCAATTTATTTACAACGCTTTCGCTCACTAATGACGTTTCTGATCCCGTGTCAATTAAAACTTGCACACTCACATTATTTACACTTGCTTTTATCACAACTAAACTATTTTTTTGTTCTTGTTCTAGGCAATCCTGAATTTTGAGAAATTCACGTGGATGGACGTAATTATACAGATTGCGTTTTACTCCATCCATTAATGAAAATTCTGCGTGCCAGTACTGCTGACACTAGACCTAAGACTATCGTCAACACGAGCAGTGTCAGGACTTTCGTTTGTTCGCATATCCTGTGTAGAGACCTGTGTGTTTGAAGAACCCATTCTATCACAACTGTTAGATCTCATGTGAAAATTGACTCTACGATTGTTATCTGTGTTATTGTATCGTGTATTATTTTGTACATTTTGACCAACATTTGTATTTAAATTTCTACTTTGGTATCGATTATTATTAGGATTATTATAATTATTATTATTTTGATATCTATTATTATTGTTATATTGCATTCTTGCATTGCCTACATTATTATTATTATAATTTGATATAAACCTTCTATTATAATTATTTGTTTGTTGATTTTGGTTATTATTATAGTTATAATTATCGTTATTATTATTTTGGTTAAAATTCAAATTATTGTTATTATTATTATTAGGATGATTTCCCATACCCATGTTGTAACTTCTATTTTGGTTTGAATTACTATTATTTACGTAATTAGGTCTGTAATAATTTCTATTATTAGTGTATCTATTAAAATTTGTGTCTGAGTTCATATTATTTCCTTCGTTATTAATTGAATAGTTTCTAAAATTTCTCTGACGTCCACTAGTCAGATTTCTCTCTATTCTCATAAGATATTTGCTTAATTGTTCAAAGCTTTTTATGTTTTGAACAGCAATTGTTTCAGCTATTTGAGGTTTGAAATGCCTCGATAAAAACATTATGATCTCTTCTTCTTTTATAACAGGTTCAAGATGTTGAGCCTGTGAATATAACATTAATGTGTATGAATACATAGAACTTCCTCTTTTTTCGTCATAGTGACCAAAATAGAGACGTTCTCTTATCTCTCCTTGAATTATTTCTCCCCAATACATGTCAAGAAAAGCAATTTCAAAGCTTTTGAAGTTTTTGAAATCCAATTCCTTACTTGTGTACCATAGTAAGGCTTGTCCTGTTAGATCTTTTCTTATTATTTCTCTGGTATCCTCAAAATTTTCAATATTCTTAATTCTATTTGATAAGATTCGTAGGAATACTCTAGGGTGTATCTTTTTTACATTTCCATCGAATCTTGTGTTCTCATCTGTGACACTCTGGTAATTGTTGTAAATAGTTGTTGCTCTGTTTCCCATTTGACTTCTCATTCTATCCATTTGCTCTCTCATTTCTTCTAAATCTTCTTCTATTCTTCTTTCTCTTCTGTCATTGTTTTCTACAAGGCTTTCACTTCTATTTCTAGTATTTTCATTTTCTTGCATTTTGATTCTTTCCATTTCTTGTTCAAATTTCTCCATTCTTTTATAAATTTCTTCCAATTCTTCTATTTCCATATTACCTTCTCTTCCAGTCATTCTCCATTGTTCTTTGAGTTTCTTTATTTCTTCTACTATTTCCTTTTTTGATTTACTTATTTCTCTTTCTGCTTCTTCTCTTACTTCGTAGATTTCTTTCTTCACATCCTTTTTAAGACCTTCTATTTCTTTTACTTGTTTGACTAAACTTCTTTTTACATCATCCATTTCTTTTCTTCCATTTTTCTCCATGATTTCCACGGTTCTTTTTATGTTTACTTCGGTGATTTTTCTCACCGTTTCTTGCATGTTTTTCTGTAAATCAATAACTTTACTTTCTTGTTTTTCCAATTCAGTCTTCATATTATTGTTTAAATTCTCTATCTTCTTGTCTTGTTCTTCAAATTTTTTTATCATTACATCTATTACATATTGTTTTTGTTCTTCTATCTTCTCTAACATCTTCTTACTCTCTCCTTTCTGTTCCTCTCTCATTTTCTTACTTTCTTCTTTTTGTTCTTCTCTCATTTGCTTACTTTCTTCTTTTTGTTCTTCTCTCATTTTCTTACTTTCTTCTTTTTGTTCTTCTCTCATTTTCTTACTTTCTTCTTTTTGTTCTTCTCTCATTGATTTGATGCTTTCCAATATCATGAGGATCTGTCTGTTTCCCAAATCCATTTCTGTTATGTCTCCTCTTTCTTGTGAATCTCCTGTTTCTTCCATTTCTTTTCCCTGTGATTCTTCTTCTGTCTTATTTTCTTTAATTTCTATTTCCTCCTCCTCACTGTTGTCTTCTAATTCGAAAAGATATGTCTCTGGATCCTTTCCTTCAGAAACGATTGCCTCTTGTAGTCTTTTGATTAATGTTAATTTAATCCCAGTTTTGTCCAACCCTCTTTTTGTTAATAATTTTTTTAATTCTGTGATTTTTAATTCATTTATATTTTTAGTTTTACTCATTTTAGTAGTTTGTGTATAATAAAATTTGATGAAAATTATAAATATTTTTAAATTTTGTACTTGTTTAGGTACAAATAAATTTTCAAAAGAAGTAAAAGAAATATCCTGACTGTTGTGATAGTATCAGTTATCAAAGATCACACTTTATGAGTGACAAATTTATATCTTTTTTTTTTTTTTTTTAATTTTTAATGTAAAACCTTTATCGAGCTACACGTTGGGTACGATAATTATTATAGAGCACCACGTTGGGCCGACATATTGTTATGGGGATGTTTTTGTGTGAAATATATAGCACTACGTTGTGACGTTATGTAATTGTAATGAGCTTTAAATAATTTATATCACAAATCATCCTCCATACAAATACTTAATGCTCCGGCTAAAATGTTATCTAATGCAATAAATGAAACGATATGACTCAATTCTTTTAACTAATGGGTTTAAAAATTTTCATCCATGTATTTAAGACACTTACCTCTGTACCTCGTATATTGTCAGCTCTTATATTGAAATAAAAAAAAATAAGTAAAAGTTTGAGACTCTGTGTATAACTTGTAGTTTTATTTAAAATAATTGATATCAGGGTTTAGTGCGAGTTCAAAAATTCTTTGTAACTAATGTGGGAAAAAAGAAACAGAATATTGTTACATAAATGTAAAAATTAACATAGAAACAAAAATAATAAAATAATTCGTCATTTAACGATCGATTCTTGGATCGAAAATGGCGCATTATATTATAAAAATACAGTTACCTATCGAACTTAATATTCTACCCACCGTACGGCGCTTTTAAATACGTAAGTAGATCTCTTTTGGCCGGCTATATGGTAATTTCTCTAGTCGGACAAAAGATGGCTTATATGGAATTCTAACCTAATCAAATCAGATGGTCCAAAAAAAACATTCTGATGTTATTTTATACTAAAATAGAAAGATTCATCGTCTTTACGATTACTCAAGTACTCAATATGGTAAGTACTTTCTTTTAATTGGTCACTAATGATAGTTTTTAATTGAAATACCTGTATAGCACTGTGAAATATAAGATGTCCTAGTGTTAAACTTATTTCTTTTCAGCGTCCATAACAGAAGGATGTTACAAGTACCTGGGGGAAATGGAGGCCTTGCGTCTTGTATGCCAATGCATACTTCCTGGGAACTCTTCTTAGGGCAGTTTTACATAATATTGCGTGGGTAAGTTAAATTTAATATTACCTTTGACATTTATACACTAGTTAATCGTTTATACATAAACATTGAAGATTTAATATTTCTGTCTCTTTATTTTTAGAAAAAAGGAGTTTGGAGAGGAAATTCGAAGGAAAAAATTTTTGTGTCCTTCCTTTTTCGTTACTTTTCTAGCACTCTCTTTTGTTTCATCAACAAAATTCTGATTTGGATTTTTGAATCAAATTGGATGAAAAGTAATTAGCCAATCAAAATTTTGACAGTTTAGTTACATCTTTAAAATTAGAATATTGGATTTTTAAAGGTGAGTTTATTTAAACTGCTTATTTCATAATTTCGATGATAATTTATCGTTCATTAATTAATAGGTTATTTTGAAATCCGTGTTGTAATTTTTTTACAAATTTACATTTTAAAAATTATAATTTTCGTGTGGTAACATTGTCTCACTACATTTAGTTACTTTTGATCTTGTCAAATTTATCACTATACAGGGTGTAGTCTAAATACTTAGATGAAACTTTTTTAAATTTATTTCTTTGAAGACTTTTTATCATTAACTTGATATTCTTGGGATTCCGTGTTTCATTATAATATATATATGTTATATAAAAAATTCACTCTATATATTATTTAATAGTAAATTCTCTCTAGAGTTAAATAATGCTTAGTTGCAATTCCTAGAATGGTTATCATTGACCTCTAGGATTGTATTCAGCCAAGTTGCATTTTCTTGAAAATGCAACACTTTTGTCACATTACACCTTTTAGATATTTCTTTTGTTTTACCTATGTTATAAATAGGGGTGACACATTAAAAGTCAGTCAGTTATAACAACTCACCTACAACAAACACATTATACCTTTTAAGTAATAAAATATTTTTTAAAAATCTAATTGTGTTATTCAAGATATAACATATATATATATATATATATATATATATATATATATATATATATATATATATATATATATATATATATATATATATATATATATATATATATATATATAAAAGCCAAAAATGGCTTAGTCTTTGCCGACTAGTTAGAGAGATTCCTTAGTTTATTTTATATATATATATATATATATATATATATTTTAATTTATTATAATTTAGTTTATTTAATCTATTTAGTTTAGTATATTTAGTTTATTTAGTTTATTTAATTTATTTAGTTTATTTAGGATTATGCAAGATGATCCTAGATTAATTTGATACATGTATACCTAATAATTACAGATTTAAATAAACAAACTTTTCAAAAATTTTATTATTTAATTCTAACAGCACCACTATGGGCAATTCGAAACAACTGTCAGGTATTCAATTACCTGTACTAAAATGAAAAATAATTAATAATTACCCTAATACACCTACTAAACTTATCTTAATAAAAATTACAACTCTTCTTCAAGACAAATTATAAAAGAAAATAACAATTATTGTCCAAATATCAATTTCTTATGAATCTCTATTCATAGAATAGTTAAAATCGTCGCACGGAAATATACTAAAAGTTTTTATAAATACCGTATCACAGTTTTGGGTTTCACTTCTGTCCAGGTCCACTCTCTGCTCAATCTATTCTTTCCTCTTCTTGCTCCTCTCATTAATCTTATGATTTCTCGTAACTTTTACACTGTATCTTATATAGTTTGTTTATTCAAATCTCCACATATATATTTTAATTATAATTTTACCTTTTAAAATTTTCTGACATTTTTTTTTACCATTCCCAAAATTGACATCCCTCTCAAAATTGACTTTTTTCAACAACCTTTTTAATCTAGAAAACCAATCTTTTCTCTCTACTTACTCTGCTTCACTTAAGACTTTTATCAATTTTAATATCAGGGTTATCAATTATTTTTATTTATTCTATTATTATTGTGTTGTGTGAGAGATATGGCTTCGGACGGTGTCCATTTGCCACAAAATGTTTAAATAATAGAATAGTATTATTATTATTATTATTATTATTATTATTATTATTATTATTATTATTATTATTATTATTATTATTATTATTATTATTATTATTATTATTATTATTATTATTATTATTATTATTATTATTATTATTATTATTATTATTATTATTATTATTATTATTATTATTATTATTATTATTATTATTATTATTATTATTATTATTATTATTATTATTATTATTATTATTATTATTATTATTATTATTATTATTATTATTATTATTATTATTATTATTATTATTATTATTATTATTATTATTATTATTATTATTATTATTATTATTATTATTATTATTATTATTATTATTATTATTATTATTATTATTATTATTATTATTATTATTATTATTATTATTATTATTATTATTATTATTATTATTATTATTATTATTATTATTATTATTATTATTATTATTATTATTATTATTATTATTATTATTATTATTATTATTATTATTATTATTATTATTATTATTATTATTATTATTATTATTATTATTATTATTATTATTATTATTATTATTATTATTATTATTATTATTATTATTATTATTATTATTATTATTATTATTATTATTATTATTATTATTATTATTATTATTATTATTATTATTATTATTATTATTATTATTATTATTATTATTATTATTATTATTATTATTATTATTATTATTATTATTATTATTATTATTATTATTATTATTATTATTATTATTATTATTATTATTATTATTATTATTATTATTATTATTATTATTATTATTATTATTATTATTATTATTATTATTATTATTATTATTATTATTATTATTATTATTATTATTATTATTATTATTATTATTATTATTATTATTATTATTATTATTATTATTATTATTATTATTATTATTATTATTATTATTATTATTATTATTATTATTATTATTATTATTATTATTATTATTATTATTATTATTATTATTATTATTATTATTATTATTATTATTATTATTATTATTATTATTATTATTATTATTATTATTATTATTATTATTATTATTATTATTATTATTATTATTATTATTATTATTATTATTATTATTATTATTATTATTATTATTATTATTATTATTATTATTATTATTATTATTATTATTATTATTATTATTATTATTATTATTATTATATTATTATTATTATTATTATTATTATTATTATTATTATTATTATTATTATTATTATTATTATTATTATTATTATTATTATTATTATTATTATTATTATTATTATTATTATTATTATTATTATTATTATTATTATTATTATTATTATTATTATTATTATTATTATTATTATTATTATTATTATTATTATTATTATTATTATTATTATTATTATTATTATTATTATTATTATTATTATTATTATTATTATTATTATTATTATTATTATTATTATCATTATTATTAGTATGGTTAATATTATTATTAGTTTTTTTCATTATTTTAGAATATTGGGTGTTTACATAACATATCAAATTCCCAAATTTTCATTTGAAATTTTGCATTAATGTAAAATTTAAAATGCAAATTTTCTTTTACTTTTATCTTAAATTATTATTTATTATTATTATTATTATTAATACTAATATCATTTTTATTATTATTATTAGTATTTTGTTAAATTCACTTTCTTATTTATCATTTCACTGAATTTTGTTTTCTTTATTATTATCCTCTTATACTCTAATTATTACTGTATTGTTACGTTTCCTGTAGAACATAAAATTGTTTTCATATATTATATTTTTTATTTATTTTTTGTATATACTCTTATTCCACTTTCTTTTCTATTTCATAATATTCCTTACTATTCCATTTTAATTTTTCTCTCCATTTTTTATTTTATTTTCATTCACTCATCATACATCATATAATTATTTATAAATTATTTATTATTTATATAACATTTCATATTTATAAACATAATCATAATTCATATTTATACATTAAAATCAATTACCGCATTATTTCATTATACAACTCATATTCGCCTAATATAAAACCATTAACTATTCATATTCTTTTCACCATTATTTTCTGCCAGTCTTTATCCCATTATACTCTTTTTTATATACACAAATTTCATTCCCATCTTCTGTCTGCTAACTTTTAATTATTATCTACATTATATTTTTTTTTAAAATGATAATTTTAATACTTTTTACTTCCTAATTGACATCTGCATTTATTATTCAAATTCTTATTCTTCCCATTATTTTATTATTCTTGTCTTTTATTTTATTTATTCTTCAATTGTTATTCTACTATTAAAATAATTCTCTCATTCATTACCTCTAAATTCACTTGTGATATTTTATCAAACCATTAATTCTAAATGTTTACCAATTTTAATTTAAGTTTCGTAATCTCATTTTCCATTTCATATCCTGGTCAAGTATTCCTTTTTCTTTGTCATTTTTTTTTTAACATTTCTACTTTTCTTTGAATTTATTTTTAGTCTTTTCCTTTTCAGATAAATTTCTGTTTTTTATTTTTCTTCCTAATCTTCCTACAATTCTTTTGATTTTCCTTTTATTAACAATTTTTAATTTGTTCCCATTTCTTCTTACTTTTTTCAATATTATTTTATTAAATATTTTAAACTATTTAAATTTTTCTGTCAATTTGACAACTTTTATTCCCCACTTTTTACACTTTACTGCCCCACTTGTTGGTCGCCATTTGATATGAAAAATCTTATTTGTTATAGAATTTAAAAAAAAATAATGTTATGAAAATCAATTTGTAATATAAAAAAAATTAACTCACCCTTTATTCTCCCAATATAATTTTAAAATCCCAGGGTCCGTGGGTTCACACAAACAAGGATAGCAATTTGGATTTCAGCACACAGAAAATTCTTACCTACACCTTAATCTAACCAATTTCAATGTTCCATGGGTTCACAATATTGAATTTTGAAACTAAAATTTTAAAAAAATATTAATTTAACAATTATATTAAATAATATGTTCTTTCTTCTTTCACTTAAAAATCTCTGTCTATGTGCTATCGTCTCTGTCCATTCTCCGTGTCCAACTGTCCCTAGCCTGCACCTGTCTCTTCCTGTCTGTTTGTATTTACCTGCTCCTACTCCTCTCTATTGTCTCTACTTATGCTTTTTACAAACTACCCTCCTGCCAAATCTGCTCTCACTTCGTTGATTTTTTTTTTTTTTAATAAAAATTTCTTTACCTTTTACTTTTTTTAGTCCTCTTTTATTTTATCTTTAACATGTACAACTCTTCAACTTAAACATTTATCTATTTCTTACTTTCAGTATAACATTTACTTTTCCCATTGACTTTTAAAATTTCCAACTGACAATTCTCTTTAAAATTTTTTTGACAACCCTCAAATTCTCATGACAAATCGATGTCCTGATTTTCTTTTCATTTCAATTTTCAGGACCGACCTTACCCATGAAACATTGATTACAATTTTTATAAATGTGAAAACCCAAAATATATATAACTTCTAATTTTGAAATAAAATATCATATCACTTGATATATATCGTTAAAGGGAAACATTTTATTCCTCCTAACATCACACAAAAAGATCTATCCATGATTAGTAGGTAAAAATCATTAAAAATATGAATCAATTTTTGCTGATTTAAAAATTTATTTGTATGTCTATTGTTGATTAAAAAAAAAATTGTATTCTTACAAAACTGACTAGTTCCAACAACTCGAGTTTGACACGACGTAAAAGTATAATGCAAAGGTGAGGACACTTAGAACCGTCTTTATTGTATCTCAATGGTGTTTTAGGATGAATAAATATTATTATTAGGAAATAAAAATTATAATACTTATGTAATAGTTGTATTTTTAGATTATTTAACTTTGTGATAATAATATTCTACAATTAGATAAAGCTTACCTCTAGAAAGCAGAATGTAAAGAAATGCCGCTCATTATTTGTGCAGTAAAGTTCACTTTCATGGCATACTGCATTTTTGGATCCATGTGGTGGGATTTTAATTTATGCATGGCTCTAAATATTAATGGCGATTTTGAATCAATATCATGGGCATATCTTATGTCACTGAATCTCGCTTGAATAATTTCGTTGTTGCAGCTGGCAACTTGGAGCTCTAAATTATGTTTGCGAAATAATGAAACAGTGCATTTTAACAAATGTGGTGGATCGAATAAGGTGAAAATCTTCTTTCCTCCAACCGAAATATATGGGTTCAAGACTGAAGAACCCATATCTTTTAAAGCCTTAACATTGTTTGTTCCACAATCATTAATTGTAGCGACGATGTCTAATTTGGCAACGTTTTGACATGCTTCAATCACCTGAACCATAATATTACTAAGCTGATGTCCAGGAACAGCTTCATTGAAAAAAAGTAAGCAATTGGTTGTTTCCAATTACGCTGCAGCCCTTTTACCATGAACACCAGAACTTTAGTAGCCTGTGCTTTTGATGAACTAATTTCATTAAAGCCTCTTATTTTGCCTGCATGGGCATCATATTCGAGATGTTGTTTTATGTCCAGTTCGTCCATTAGCAAAACACAAACCCTGTATTCATCAAATTTAAGTGATTTGTCAATATGTTGAAGCATATGCATATTAATTCCACTCTCAAACGAAATTTTTTTCAACAGGTTCATCAAAGTTGTTTTTGATGGCATAGGGACAATTTTTTTCAACAAATTGTAACATTTAGGGCCTCTCTTAAATAATGCCAAGGCCAAAACTTTTTCCTCCATAGTCCATCTTCTTCCTTTGGCAGCTCTTTTTGAACATCTTAGCTGCATAATTAAAAAATTGGCAGTTTGGGATGGCAATCCTTTAAATAAGTTTTTTAATAAAACAGAATCATTAAGGTTTGATAACTGTTTTATATTATGGGCCCTTTCTTGAGCAATTTTTTTAATTTTTCTTATTTGAGCCTCTTTCGTTTTAATTATTTTAATAAGCCTCTGTTGTCGAGGAGCTGACACAGTTAGAGACCTTCTGAACACAGATTTTGGGCTTTTGGTACATGGGCTTTTACCAATAATCTCCATGCTAGGACCAGCCACAGCTGCTAACGGAATCTTGTCTTCTGCAAAATTAATTATCAAGTTATTATTAAAATACTGACAATAAAAGAGATTAACTAATCATTATATCTGTACATTGGAAGTAAACTGCACTATGCCATTCTAGTCAACTTTTCAGTAGAGCAGAAAATCTTTCTGTTTTAATTTGCATACATTGTTGGTTTTTATGACATAAGTATTTATATGTTTTGATAGCTAATTTTCTGACATTCATATACCTCCAAAAATTCTATATTTTTATATTAGTTAAAAACACTATGTACACATGACTTTATTTACCTCGTAAGTTTATTAAACAGTGTTTTTTTATGTTATTGTGACCTCACTACATGGTGTAGTATCTCCCGATGAGCAAGAGTTTAAAAATATAACTTTTCAAAAACTGCACTATATCGATATAGAACACTTTACCCCCAAGGTACAGATATTTTGAATAGTACAAATTAACGATAATCTTGTAGTTTAGGCCGGTAATAATATGCATGTCCTCACCAAAATTTATACACACCCCACACAAATTATCGCATCACTAAAATGTTAGCAAAAGTTTGAAGTTATTTTTTGTCTAAACCGTTTGATCGATTTGGATATTCTTCTTTTTGGATGATAGGTTGATTCGTGGAGATTAATAATCTCTATAATTCTGTATTTAAAATTTACTTTTTGAATGAATACTGGGTGTTGCCATAATATAGGGTTTTTGATAGAAAATTTGTAACACCCTGTGGGGTGTACCAGTAATAACAGCGTATTGCAATTAATAGTCGACTTTAGCCTCATCTTTTCGTAAAATGTTCCTTTTTGGTTCGTTTTATTATCTCTATTTTTAGAGGAGATTTACAGTTTTTTATCACAGTCTCTTTTTACAGACTCACATATTGGTAGTTTACAAAGGTTTACATGCATATATTGAATAAACTGAAAGGTAGGCTTTGACAAATGAAAAATTATACGTAACGTCATCCAAATTCAAATTGACAGTTTGCTGGTATATAAATTTTTGCGGTACATTTCAACACTTTTCATTGTGATTTCTTACAATACTTACATTTAAACTGTGTACTAAACTGGATTACAATGAACGTTCAACGACACTTATCTGAAGAACAGGCCGTAAAAGTAATTACTCTGATTGAAGATGGACGAAGTCAAAGATACGTTGCTAACGTAATTGGGGTTCAACAAAGTACCATTTCAAGAGTTGTAAGGCGCTATAGAGAAACCGGGCAATATTCTAGGAGAGAAGGTCAAGGACGTAGAAGAATTACTACAGGTGTAGATGATCGTTTTTTACGAGTAACGGCCTTAAGGACTCAACATTGTACTGCGCGAATGCTTCAACACGACCTGCTAGCAGCTAGAAATGTAAACATATCTTTACAAACTGTCAGGAATCGCCTTCGTGAACATAATTTGCGAGCAATGGTTCCAGCAAGAGGTCCACTTCTTACTAGGGCGCACAGGGTTGCCAGGTTACAATTTGCTAGAGAGCAGGTGGAATGGGGTCTTGCAGAATGGTCCAATGTACTATTTTCTGATGAATCCAGATTTTGTCTATATTCCTTAGATATACGTATGCCAGTTTATCGAAGGCCAGGTGAGCGTTATTCTCAAGTCAACTTTCGTCATACGGAAATTTTTGGCGGCGGGTCGACTATGGTATGGGGCGAAATATCCTACCATGGACGCACAGAGCTAGTGGTAGTTAATCAAGGAACGGTGACGGCCGATCGATACATACGGGATATTCTGGAACCTCATGTGATCCCATATGGCCCTTTCGTTGGTGAGAACTTCATATTCATGCAAGATAATGCACGACCACACACGGCCAGAATAGTCATCGATTATCTAAATGAAGTTAATGTCACTGTAATGAATTGGCCAGCCCGCAGTCCAGACATGAATCCCATAGAACACGTATGGGATCATTTAGGATGGGCAATTCAACAAGATCGTATTCCATGTAGAACACTGGATGAGGTTCAAAATAAATTGGTTATGTTTTGGAACAATATGGATCAAGGCTATATCCACAACCTGTTTGAAGGGATGCCAAGACGAATGCAAGCTGTAATTTCAGCGAGAGGAGGCAACACTCGGTATTGAAAATTATTGTATTTTAAATTAGGCTTTTAAAATTAATTTTGTTTTGTTAAAGATTTAATAAACATTCTTGTTATAGTGTTATGTTTCTTCGCATATTTCCTCTAAAAATAGAGATAATAAAACGAACCAAAAAGGAACATTTTGCGAAAAGATGAGGCTAAAGTCGGCTAGTAATTGCAATATGCTGTTATTACTGGTACACTCCACAGGGTGTTACAAATTTTCTATCAAAAAACTTATATTATGGAAACACCCAGTATTCATTCAAAAATTAAATTTTATATACAGAATTATAGAGATTATTAATCTTCAGGAATCAACCTATCATCCAAAGAAAAGAACATTCAAATCGATCAAACGGTTCAGATAAAAAAATAATTCAAACTTTTGCAAAATTTTTAGTGATGCGATAATTTTTGTGGGGTGTTTATTTGACAGCATCTCAAATTTACTTTTTCCTATATTTAAAAATCTGAAGTGTCCAACACATGACTTTCCTATCTAGTTATTACATGCTTTTTCCGGTTATTTTGTACAACCTATTGCAGCACCTCCATAAATGTTTAGAGGATAAAATAAATTTATACATTTTCCACATACATCTACCTCGAAACATTTTTCTATAGATATTCATTGAAAATTAAAATACTGAAAAATTTAAATTTAGCACTTTTCCTACAATTTTTCCATTACGGTCCATTTTAGAAAAATAACGTATAAACAAAAATTATTATAGAGATCGATATCGCAAACAACTTTTATTTCAACAATTTTCATAAAAATCAGAATTTTGCACATTTTGTCAAATTTCTCGAATACGGACCATTTCAGGAAATTTTGACATAAAGCAAAAATTATAGAAAATTATTAGAAATAACTTTTATTTGAACAATTTTTTTCTCCAAACATAAATAACATATATTCCATAAAATATAAAAACGGCCCCCATAAAAATATTGTTTTACATTTTGTCAAATTTCTCGAATACGGACCATTTTAGGAAAATTTTGTATAGAACAAAAATTTTAGATAATAATATAAGAAGTAACTTTTATGAAGAATTTTCTTCCCCAAACGTAAATAACAGATATATTCCATAAAATATAAAAATGACCACCTATAAAGTACCCTCCCCAGATGTTCCGACACTGCCCTAAAACTAATCAGCACATTGGACGCTGGAACAAAGCTTAAGTTTGAAATTTGGTGTGTGTCTGTGTATCGGTTCATGAGTTATGCGACACACAGACACACACACACACACACACACACACACACACACACACACACACACACACACACACACACACACACACACACACACACACACACACACACACACACACACACACACACACACACACACACACACACACACACACACACACACACACACACACACACACACACACACACACACACACACACACACACACACACACACACACACACACACACACACACACACACACACACACACACACACACACACACACACACACACACACACACACACACACACACACACACACACACACACACACACACACACACACACACACACACACCACACACACACACACACACACACACACACACACACACACACACACACACACACACACACACACACACACACACACACACACACACACACACACACACACACACACACACACACACACACACACACACACACACACACACACACACACACACACACACACACACACACACACACACACACACACACACACACACACACACACACACACACACACACACACACACACACACACACACACACACACACACACACACACACACACACACACACACACACACACACACACACACACACACACACACACACACACACACACACACACACACACACACACACACACACACACACACACACACACACACACACACACACACACACACACACACACACACACACACACACACACACACACACACACACACACACACACACACACACACACACACACACACACACACACACACACACACACACACACACACACACACACACACACACACACACACACACACACACACACACACACACACACACACACACACACACACACACACACACACACACACACACACACACACACACACACACACACACACACACACACACACACACACACACACACACACACACACACACACACACACACACACACACACACACACACACACACACACACACACACACACACACACACACACACACACACACACACACACACACACACACACACACACACACACACACACACACACACACACACACACACACAGACATCATCGCGAAAATAGTCAAAACGGATTCAGGGGACCTCAAAACGTAAAAATCCGTCGAAAACTCGAGGTCGAAAAAAATCATGATTCCTATACTTTCCTTATATCTGTATACAGATAGGAAAGTAAAAATGTTGTTTATAACCCTGGCAACTATATGATTCCCCAGGCAGCACACTTTGGTATAAATTACGTATTTTTTAGGTACTACCATACTGTTACAGCAAGTTTTAAAACAAAACGACTGAATTAATTAATTAACGGATTTATTTAACTCTGAACAAAACAATGTATTTGCCTGCCGGCGTATGTATGACTAAAATACAAATCGGTTCTTTTATTCGATCTTACCTAAAAAGCAGAAATATAACATTTTTTAATTAAATGAATCACACTCGATAAGCAGAATACATAACAACAGGTATACGCAAAAATATAATATATAGGGAGGTGTGCTGACAATCACGTTGGTCACAACACTCGGCCATCCTTCTTGGTCGTCCTCGACTTCCTTTTATTGTCCCTGAAAGAAAATTGTTTTATTTTGCTACATATTAAAATG
The DNA here is from genome assembly GCA_927349885.1 of Psylliodes chrysocephalus. Lineage (NCBI taxonomy): Eukaryota > Metazoa > Arthropoda > Insecta > Coleoptera > Chrysomelidae > Psylliodes > Psylliodes chrysocephalus. The sequence goes on from OV651833.1 coordinate 731,973, forward strand.
TGTATAACTTTTTTTTTTTTTAATTATAGTACTAATTATAGTACATGTGTAATAGTTTTATATTTCCATTAGAGCTCTGATTTTGTAGGTTTTAGAGCTTTGATTTTGTTTTTATGCTCGCATTAGAGCTTTGATTATATATTTTTTTTATGCTCGCATTTAAGCTTCGATTTTATGTTTTTATGCTCGCATTAGAGCTTTGATTTTATATTTTTATGCTCGCATTTGAGCTTTAATTTTATGTTTTTATGCTAGCATTAGAGCTTTGATTTTATATTTTTATGCTCGCATTAGAGCTCTGATTTTATATTTTTATGCTCGCATTAGAGCTCTGATTTTATATTTTTATGCTCTCATTAGAGCTCTGATTTTATATTTTTATGCTCTCATTAGAGCTCTTATTTTGTAGGTTTTTAGCCCTCTAAGAGATCTATAAGTTCATCCGTACTATTAACTGTACTATCTGAGTCGGAGTGTTCCCAAACTCCACCAGTATACATTTTTAACTGCTCTACTGGGACAGTAACTGAATATTTCATGCCTTTTAGAGCTGAAATTTCATATCTGTCATTTGGATGAGCCTTACTAATTTTGTACGGTCCACCAAACTTAAGTCCGGTTTTCCTACACACTTCTTTTTGTGCGTTTCCTGAACCCGACCAAAGCACTAGAACATTAACTTTATAGGATTTTGCCGGTTTTCTTTTTAAGTCAAAATGTTGTTTCATTTTTAATGCTTGTTTGTCCATATTCGCTTTTGCGATCTGTGAGTCTTGTGTTCTGTCTATCTTTGCTGTATTGCGGTCTAAATCAGGGTGTTTTAATTGATCAAATTCAAACATTAGCTTATGGGGTGTCAACCCTGTACTAAAATTTATAGAGTTATTTATACCCCATACTGCATCGGGCAGAACTAAACACCATTCGCTTTCGTCAGATACACTGGTATTAATGGCAGTTGTTAATGTCAGGTTATACCTTTCCACTTGACCATTTGATCTGGGTGAAGCTACAGCATTTAGAACATGTTTGAATTTATATTCTTGAGAAAACTCTTTAAACTGTTTACTTTTGAAAGCCTTTCCGCAATCTGAAACAATTCTTTTAGGTACAGAAAATAAGCTGAAAAGATATTTCAAAATTTTTATTGTTTCACCAGATCTTACGGTTTTTGTAGGTCTTGCAAATAAATATTTTGAGTATGAGTCAACTACCATTAATATATAGCAATATCCACCGATACTTTTAGTGTATGGACCCAGATGATCAATATGCCATGTGTGTAAAGGCTGATCAGGTTTATCAATTGGGAAAAGAAACCCTTCTTTTCGACCATATTGACCACGTTTATAGGCACAGTCTAAACACGCACTAACATATTTTTTGATAAATTTTGTCATACTTTGGAACCAAAATTTGCTTTTAATTAGCGACTCACATTTTTTATAACCTAAATGACCCACATCGTCATGATATTTCCTGAGAATATTAAATCGTGCCGATTTTGGAATAACAAGTTTTTCTTTTTGATCGGCCGTTTTCCTATAAAGTCTGTGATCTTTTATGAGGTAGGTATTTTTAGTTTGTTTGTCGCAATCGTCAGATTTTAATTTTTTATAAATTAGTTTTAGTGCAGGGTCTTACAATTGAATGCTTAAAAACCAATCGTCTGTTCCAATAATTAATGTGCTTGTTGTTGGTATATTGCGGCTGAGAGCATCAACGTGTAGCATTTTATTTCCAGGACGATGTTTTATTTCGAAATCATAATCCTGAATATTTAACCACCATCGAGCAATACGAGGCAGTAAATCACGTTTTGTAAATGTAGAGCGTACTGCAGCACAATCAGTTATAACTGTGAAATTAATGTCTGCTAAATAAATGTGAAACCTTTTTATTGACTCGACTACAGCTAGTGTTTCCAGTTCATACGAATGAAAAACTTTTTCGTCTCTACTGGCAGCCCTACTAAAGTACATGACTGGTTTGACGACATTCCCATGTTTTTGTAATAGAATACCTGCAACTCCAGATGAACTAGCATCTGTATGAAGTTCAGTTTCTAGACTTGGATTATAGATGCTGAGAATCGGTCTGGAGGTCAGTAATTTTTTAATTTCGTTAAATGCATTTTCCTGTTCTATTGACCAAGTCCAACATCTTTTTTTAATAAGTTACTTAAAGGGGAAATGATCATAGCATGACTTTTAATAAATTTTCTAAAATATGAACTTAATCCCAAAAACTGACGCAGTTGATGTAAAGTTTTTGGTTTTGGGAAATTTGCTACAGCGTTTATTTTGTGTTGTCCTGGTTTAATTCCTTCTAGACTAATTTCATACCCTAAGTAATCGATACTGGTTTCAAAAAAATAACATTTTTCGATATTTAATTTTAAATTCGCATTTTTTATAATTTCCAACACTCTTTTTAAAGTATTTAGACCATTTTCAATTGTATCAGAGGAAATCAAAATGTCGTCCAAATATAGACTTATTTGATCTTTTAATTTGGTAAAAAGATTGTTTATTAGTCGCTGAAATGTTATTGGTGCGTTAGAGACGCCAAATGGCATGCGCAAAAACTCAAATTGACCATCTTGGGTCACAAAGGCTGTTTTGCTTACAGAGTCCGGTGACATTTTAATTTGATAATAGCCTTGGGTCAGATCTAGACTCGTAAAATATTGTTTTCCTCTCAGACAATTTATTTGGTCTTCTATATGATTTAAAGGATATCTATCCTTAATAGTTTGCGAATTTAATTTGCGATAATCGACACACAGACGATGGTCGCCATTTTTCTTTTTTACAAGAACAGCAGGACTAGCAAAAGGAGAATTTGAGGGTCTTATTATATTATTATCCAGAAGATCTTTAACTTTTGATCTTATGATGGCTTTATCACACTCAGAATACCGATATGGGCGATAAAAAATTGGTTCCGGTTTTTTCCAACTTTATTTCAAATTCAATTAAATCTGTAAAGCCTAATTCAGCCGTGCTTTTAGCAAAACAGTCTTCATAGGTTGACAATAGCTTGAAAAAGCGAGATTGTTTCATTTCGCTTAGCACTACCTTGTTGAGTTTAACTTCAGCAATATTTAAATACATAACAGATTTAATTTGTGATATTTCAGAGTGATTTTTAGGTAAATTAATTTGAAAGGCACGTCCCAAAATGTTGCCTTTCTGCATGCATAATTTTTGAGAACTATTATTAATGACTACCACTGTGTTTTGATTTTTATCAATTATACAACTAGGGATAGAATATTTTTCGTTTTTGTTACTCTGTGTGGTGGCAGTAAATAATAACATACTATTTGTGACTATTTGTACGGGCGCAGACAAAGCTGAATGTGGTTGGATTTGTACATCACTTTTTAACTTAATAGGAATTTTAGTCTTTGGAGTGTACTTTTGTATTTGAAAAGAATTTCCCTGTATTGTTAATAAAACATCTCTGTGATTGATGATAGGCTGGCCCACTATTATTTCTGTGGTACCCAAATCAAAATCTACAAAATGTACTTGGGACTTTATAGAAAATTCGTTGAAAGTAAATTTTAAGTCGGCTTTCCCTTTCGGAAATAAGAATTCGCCACCAAAACCCCTGACTACAATATCTGAAGTTTTTAAAACGATATTTTGAAATTTATTTAAAAGTGAAGAGCGTGCCACATTCAGTTCACTGCCTGTGTCCAAGTAGGCTCGACATGGTAAGTTATTAATTAAGACATTGAAATGAAAATTTTTATTTTGTACTGACCTTTTTAATAAATGCACCTTTGCAGACTTTAAATTCCAACAAGCCTCTTTTAAATGGCCCCGTTTCTTGCAGTACGTGCACTCCTTTACATTTTTTCGTGGACTCTGTCTGAAGACACACCAGCTTTATGATGGCTATCCTTAAAAAACAATTTCTGGCTTGGTGTCCCGGTTTTTTGCAAATTAGGCAAAGTTGGGCGTTGTCTCTAAAGTTGTCCCTCTTAAAATGACTTTTGGGGTCATTTTTTTTCGGCTCCCTCCTTGTCCAATTTACACAAAAATCCACGAAAAAGTTCGTCCGGTGTTTTAAAGTTGGCTGATTTGGCGGTGCCTTGATGTTCCGCCGGTAAACCGTCAATGATGCAAGAAACCGCATTGGTGTCCGAGATATCACAATTTCTGATAAGCATGCATTTTGAATAATAATTATGGAGCATACTTTCCTTTGTTGTTTTCTTTCTATCGAGCATTTTCTTTAAATTGTCAACAAAATATGCGTGTGATGAAAATGCATTTAGTACAGCCTCTTTCCATTCTTCTCAGGTTCTGTTGTATTCCAACAGCCCATTGTACCAAATTTTGGCCATTCCGGCTAGCTTAGTTTGTAAAAAGTATGATTTCTTTAGATCAGTCCAGCTATAAATTAATGCCAACTGTTCAATTTTATTCAGCCACGTAATGGCGTTAATATCGCCAGCTTCCGGGTCAAAATTTGGCACCAACTCACAATGGGAAAAATTTTCCGAGCTTCCGGTCAATTGCTGCGGCACTACTACATTTTTTGTCGATGAATCATTTGTCTGAATTTGCATTTGGCCGATAACAGCTTGCACTTTCTTGGCAATTATATCTTCGATTCTTTTCTTTTTGGATTTTCTGGACACGTAATCCGATTCACTGTCACTACTACTAGTCGAACTAGACGAGCTCGAATATCTTTTCCGCACTCTTTCTCTTTTTTGTTTCATGTTTTCGTGGCTTTTTCGTTTGTTATAATTTTCGTCACAATTTTGGTTACTTCTATGATCAGATTCGTTATGTCACTCATTTTTAACACGTAGATTATCCCGCACTTCTGATATGTTACAGCAAGTTTTAAAACAAAACGACTGAATTAACGGATTTATTTAACTCTGAACAAAACAATGTATTTGCCTGCCGGCGTATGTATGACTAAAATACAAATCGGTTCTTTTATTCGATCTTACCTAAAAAGCAGAAATATAACATTTTCTAATTAAATGAATCACACTCGATAAGCAGAATACATAACAACAGGTATACGCAAAAATATAATATATAGGGAGGTGTGCTGACAATCACGTTGGTCACAACAATACGTATGAATACGGTTGATGTACTATCAAATATATTCGTGAAAATGTCCGCCTTATAAACGTCGATTATTAAAAATTTATCCACCTATAATTAAACGTTTTTACTATACGTCTATATTAGATTTATAGTTGTAGTATATTTATATAAATTCACTTTGGTATAAAATACGTTTATTTATGTACTACAATATACGTATGGATACTGTTGATATGCTACCCAATATATATGTGAAAATATCCGCCCTATAAAGGTATACTTTTTTTATTTTTTATACGTCTAACATTACTATTTTATCTACCTTTAACCCTTTCTGTCCCGGGCCTTAATTTACATGTTGGTCCCTCAGTCCCAGAGGTTTTTCCATGCTTAGAGTCCCATTGCCTTATATATACGTCTCATATAAATAAACAGATAAATGAACAAACAATGTTTATTTTTTGTTATGTTAATGAGAAATATACATTTTTTAACAAACTTAAACGTTTTCTTTTCAGAAGTACTCATCAGAGAGCAAAACCAACTTAAAAAAATGTAAATAAAAAAAAATAATGTAAAAAATGAACATTAAAAGTTTTCTTTTGTGTGGTACTCCTCGAAACATGGTACAACGCAAAGGCCGACTCCGCATTTTGTACACATGTATCTCGATTCGCTTCTTTTTTTCTGGTCTTTTCTGTGACTACAAACGACACATCGCTTCACTTTCTTATCAGGAACTAAACTAGGGAAATGTCGCCCTTTGAGCCTTTGAGGATTCTTTGTTAAAGGGTTTATACTTCTGTTTTTTTCATCTCTATATCTGAAACAAGATGAAGAAATAAGTGCACAATAAAAAAAATTATTACAAACTACCTATCAAAAAGTGCCCCTATAATGGTAAGTTGATAATCTGCAAGAGGTAGCCTTTCTGCAGTTTGTGTCAAATAGAGTGCATGTGCGTTGAGAAGAGACAGATCAATTATGTGGAAAAATAGCTTTTTATACCATTTGGTGGTCTTTCTTACACATTCCGTGGAGCTCAACATCATATCTGATCGATCTATTGCACCCATATTTTTGTTGTAATCAACAACAACAGCTGGCTTTTGTATGGGCTCTTTGGTCTTGAAATCTACTTTGTCTAACGTTACCATGCGATCTTCATGAAAAGTAGTCAGCATTGTAACATCACGCCTATCCTTCCATTTCACGCAAATCAGATTTTCAGCACACATTGAGATAGACTCGCCTTTAGATAATTTTTGAGTTAAATTGGGCATCTCTTTACGATGAGAACGGACTGTACCGCAGGAATTAGTCTTATGTTTATGCAGATATGTACACAAGGTAGGGCTAGTGTACCAGTTGTCTGTGTATAGGTTATGGCCTTTATTCAAATAAGGTTCCATAAGATTTGCTACTACTGAGCCTGATATTCCAAGATCTTGGAACAGAGTAATATCTGTCGATTTTCCAGTATAGACAATAACACCTAATACATATCCTGTCTCGCAGTCACATATTAGATAAAGTTTTATTCCAAAGCGATGGCGTTTGGTCTTTATATATTGTTTGAATCTCAAACGCCCCTTGAAAAGAACTAAGCTCTCGTCAATAGCAAGATTTTGAAATGGACTGAAGTACTTTTGGAACCGTGATGTAATTTTATTGAATACTGTTCGTAGTTTGTGAAAAGAATCACCTTCTTTTTGCTCAGCATTATTTGAGAAGTGTAGCATGCCAAGGATTGCTTGGAAACGATTTCTTGACATTACTTCGGAAAATATTGGTGTATGAAGCAATTTATCAGTTGACCAGTTTTCTCTTACTCTATTTTTCCCATGTCGTGAGGCCAGCATCATAACACCCAAAAACACGTAAAATTCGTTGATATCAGTTTCGGTCCATTTCTTTTTTTTACTTGCATAAAACTCGGAAGCATATTTGTTGGTTTCAGAGACAATAATCTCAACTATCTCTGTGTCCATAAATAAAAGAAAATAGCTTAAAGCCTCTGACTTATCTTCTATGGAGTCCAGGTGTGCGCCGGTCTCTCTATCATCAAAATCATGCACTACGGGAATAAACGGAGTTTTGTTCCATTTCAGAACCAAATTTTGTTTTAGGGCCAAATTATCTTGAATCACTTCAGGTGACTTATTATTTGTGTTTCTGTCAGGACCATCGACAGGATTTTCTTCCTCAGATAACTCATTATTGCTATTTTCAAGCTCATCAAATATAACTTCATTTATCTCATCTTCATCCGAATCGGGATTATACTCACTGCCACTAGAGACATATGGCTCTTCATCGGAGTCTAGCGCCTCCAAAATATCGTCATATTCCTGTTTTGATAGCCCACAAAAGTTTCCGTACTCATCACACATTTTACGCTTTACGCCACGTGCTTTACTCATATCGCGCGCAAGATTGGTACTGTTGTGCCCGAAATGCTTATTAAAACTGAATTTGAAGTGTTTCCACATGCGAAATCGTTCTACCCACCTTCGACCTATGCATGTGCCAGCGTTGCCACTACTGCTACAATATAGTATATCTACAATATGAGAACAAATATATACGGCAATGGGTCCGCATGACCTGTCTTAGGTGCCAACATTTTGCGGCTTTGGGACAAATAATTTAACATTTTCGGACATATTTCAACGGCATTGGGACCCCAATGGGTCTAAAATTTTATAAGTAGCGCATATTTTCGGCTTTGGTGAATTGAGACCATTCCACCTTAAACGTATATATACGGCGGCTGGGACTACAGACCCACTTTTTAAAAAACATATATATCCGGCGTTGGGACAGAAAGGGTTAATTATCCTGTTTTACTATACGTCTATATTAGATATATTTGTATGATTTTTATTAATGTGTAAAATGCGTCTACCTGATATTGTTTTAAATGTATTTCAAACACAAATTAAATAAAGTTATCAAAACAAAATTTCTAAAAGAGGCCATGGAAAAATGTTAATATTTTTTAAATGGATTTTATCCATAGCAGGTGTGTATTCGCGATTCAAGCTAAGTGATACGCCCTCTGGAGGAAATTAGTAAAAGGTCCCTATAAGTAGGATGACGTTCAGTGTTGCCAGAAGCAGCAAAATTTCGTTACGTCGTCGGATTTTAGTTCTTGAAGAAATGGATAACACCTTTTATTTAAGAATCAAAATTTGTGTCTAGTAATATGTAATCATACTATTTATTTAAGGATTTTTTTATAAAATCGATTTATTATATTGATTTTTTTTTTAAATATCAGTTCATTTATTAATTTTAGTTTTAAAATCAGTCAGAGACAAAATTAGTTCATCATTTGGCAACATTGGCGTTCGTGTTCATTGTTTACATTTTAATTTGTATCAATTGCAAATTACAATTAGAGTTTTTTGTTACTTTTTAGCTTTAAATTTGTTTATTTCTTATAGTATGTGATAGTATTTAAATTAAAAATGAAATCTGCGTAAAAACTTCCAGCAAATTGCAATCTGTATGGTGTCAAAATCAAAACTGGAGTATTCATTATTTTTCAAGTGCAAGTCATAAAATTCTGTTTCTTACGATAAATGGGTATTTACAAATTCACAATATTGAAATTTTGCAAAACGTTGTTTAGAATCAAACTCCAATATGAGTTGTGACGGTTTTATTACCATTTACATGTATACAAAGTACTACAAAATTCACTTCATGATATAAGAATAAGGATAGTAAGATTTTTAAAAAAGTTCATCAATAATAAACGTTTGGTACCTGATATGTCCTTTAAACCACATAATAAAACATGTCCTGGGTTTAGTAAATACATATTTTCTAGATGTTCTTGTAGCAACCAATAGGTCAATATTTCCAACAAATTAGTTCATACTACACATGAAAAATTACATTTATAACGAAAGCACGAAAACTAAACTTAAATTAACACTAAATGAAACTCAAAAACACTATTATAATAAGAATATTATCTAAAAACAGTTAAAAAATCACAAATACAAAATCCCACAACACGTAAATAAACAAACATCCTACTTATACGTGACAAATGACAGGCGCGCGAAAATTAATTTGAATCGCGAATACACCAGAAATAGGCATTACTCGTGTTTCTATTTTGGTTGTAATTGGCCTGAATATTTAGAAATTTTTTTGATCACTTGTTATATGTTTTGGAGTGAGGGTAGCCATATGTGAGTAGTAGGGATTAAGTGTAAGGGGTTAAAGAAAAGGTCCTTTATTTTTCACAAGTCAATTTAATTGTCGACCGGTTTCGAAGCTGTCACTTCATCATCAGGCACACCTAAATGGAATGTCAAGGAGTCAGTTGTAATAAAAAACAATTATAAAAGCATGAACGGACTTTAACATATACAAAATAACAGAAAAACACAAAAGAAAGGTAAACAATAACCTTGACTCACCTTGACTATTTCCATAAAGGAAGCGCTGCATAAAGTTTAACAAAACGAGTTAAAAAAGTCATATGTAATACAATAGTATTTTAAAAAAAAAATATTTTAGGTTAGGTTAAACCGCGAGATGTCGGTTTGAATAAATTAATTAAAACACATGTAAGACAATTATTAACTAAACAACACAAAATAGTTTTTACAAGCACAAACAGTTTAAAAATTTTTAAGGATATAACGTCAATTAATGAAAGTAAAAAAGCAAAAAGTAAAAATTATCAGACTCTCAAGACATCTTTCTAGATTTTTAACGAATCAATGTAGTAAACTGTAAATTTTAAATTTAGCGGATAAATAGTGTACTAACAAAGGTGTTATTTACTGAAAGTGAGTATAGGTGGCGGTGACAAAATTTATTGAAAGTAAAAATATTAAACTGGGAAATGAGAAAGCAAAAAATACTAACAAGAAAATTAGAACACTGAACAAGAAAATATGAAAATTCATATGTAGAAGGGAAATTTGAAGCAGATAATCAAAAGAAAAATTACTGTTACAGGAAACGGAAACTAAGTTGACAAGTACGAATGTCAAAAAAGAAAAGTCAAATTTTGGCGTATGACAACCACGTGGGAGAATTTGAATAAACTAATAAAGAAAACATTTAATAAGATGCGAGTGGGCAAAAATTAATGGAAACAGAGAAGAAAATCTAAATTGGGAGAGTTAATTAATTTGTGGTAAGTAACTGATTGAAGATCAAATGAGCGGGGGTATAAGTCTGAAATTAATTTAAATAAGCGCAGAGAACGTTGGGGTACTAATAAATTGAATTTGTGCATTCAGAGAGCAGGAGGGGCCAGATTTATTTATTTTTTTTTTAAATATATTTTAATGTTATTCCAACTCATAACACGATCCCTGAAACCACTATCAGGTATGCATCACTACCATACATACCCAATTTAACACCTAAGCTTGTTAATTTATTAAAAAGGGTTAATAACATCAAAATTGCCACTCATAACGTAAAAACCATCAAAAATCTTTACACTAAAACAAAAACACCTTCAGAGAAATTAGAAAATTCGAATATAGTATATAGCATTCCTTGTTCAGACTGTGAAAACGTTTATATAGGTCACTCGTCCAGATGCTTATCTGGGCGCAAATCTTCCCATAGGAGTGATTGCAACAGAAAAAAGTTGTCCTGTGCCTTAGCAGACCACGTAATCAACACAAAACATACTATGAATTTCAGTGAAACTAAAATCCTCGTTAAAGAACCCAACTATACCAAGAGGATCTTTTTAGAAATGGTCCATATTCACAATACTAAAAATACACTCAATAAAAAATCTGATGTAGCCAATTTAAGCAAAATTTACAATTATTTACTCTCTTTGCAAAATTAAATATTAAAATATTAAAAAAAAAAAAAACAAAATTTTTCATTTCTCATTAACAATTTCTTTTTAACTTTCTTTTTTTTTCTCTTTTCTCTTTCCAATCATCAAATCAACAATATCAAATTAATTTTCCATTTCTTTGCATTTTTTAATTACTCATTGTCTGTTTGAAAATTCTTGTAGAAATATTTCAATAACATTACACACAAAAAAAATTCAAATAATTCTTTTTATTAACGCAGATCCGAAAATATTATATTTGTATCCAGCTCGTTATTTCCTTCAAACAACTTGAAAGTCAATGGCTTTTTGCACATGCTGATACATTTCGTATTTGAACACCGGTTTGTTCAGTTTTAACGTAGAAATCCACGATGATGGATTTAAAATTCAACTAATAAAATTTTCTCAGTCTTCAATTTTTAACCATAGTGTGTTTTTTTTTTTGTTTTAAACAAATTTTATAATGTATAATGTCAACAAGAAAAGTTTTTAATTGTGTATTTGATGTCAACTTTTTCTATTAATCTCAGTTTGGTGAGTAAATTAGTTTATTCTGTTTTTGTAACTAATTTTTAACAACGATTTTTGTATTCATTGTAGATGTTCTGATGAAGGAAATAAACATTTTCCGAAAGCTTAACAAACAAAAAAGAGTGCATTTTATTTACTAAAAAGCCCTCCTTATCTTTGACTGCATCCCCAAGATATTGCTATTACTAGTCAGTCAGTACTACCCTCCTTTTTCTATATATATATAATTAAAACTAATTTATTGGGGGCAGCAGCAATATGTAATAAAGAAAACTCTTTAAAGATGATCCAAGCTTTCGGAAATTTAATAACTTATTTCCATCTTCAGGGAATCTAAATTTCCGAAAGCTTGGATCATCTTTAAAGAGTTTTCTTTATTACATATTGCTGCTGCCCCCAATAAATTAGTTTTAATTTTACATTACTATTCAGCAAAGACTACCCTTCCACTATATATATATATATATATATATATATATATATATATATATATATATATATATATATATATATATATATATATATATATATATATATATATATATATATATATATATATTGTAATGATTTTAATTTGTCGTTCATTACATTACAATTTACCAAACTCATTTTATTAAAACTAACCTCGACTAGCCTTTAATGTCCTTCTAAAAGTCTTATGTTATTATAGCAGGTCGTCTTTATCCCAGGAGAGGTTCAAGTGCACAATTTTAACTGCAGAGATAATTATTTAATTTTATCAACTTTTAATTTAAATTTATTTTAATTAATTTTAGTTTAATTTAGTTTAATTTAGTTTTAGTTTAATTTAGTTTAATTTAGTTTAATTTAGTTTAATTTAGTTTAATTTAGTTTAATTTAGTTTAATTTAGTTTAATTTAGTTTAATTTAGTTTAATTTAGTTTAATTTAGTTTAATTTAGTTTAATTTAGTTTAATTTAGTTTAATTTAGTTTAATTTAGTTTAATTTAGTTTAATTTAGTTTAATTTAGTTTAATTTAGTTTAATTTAGTTTAATTTAGTTTAATTTAGTTTAATTTAGTTTAATTTAGTTTAATTTAGTTTAATTTAGTTTAATTTAGTTTAATTTAGTTTAATTTAGTTTAATTTAGTTTAATTTAGTTTAATTTAGTTTAATTTAGTTTAATTTAGTTTAATTTAGTTTAATTTAGTTTAATTTAGTTTAATTTAGTTTAATTTAGTTTAATTTAGTTTAATTTAGTTTAATTTAGTTTAATTTAGTTTAATTTAGTTTAATTTAGTTTAATTTAGTTTAATTTAATTTAATTTAGTTTAATTTAGTTTACTTTAGTTTAATTTAGTTTAATTTAGTTTATTTTGATTTGTTAATTCTGCCAAAAATCCAATCTACTATTTCAAAATTTTATGATCACCCTGTATATTTAAGTAAGCAAACTAATAAAATATTTTAACAACAAACCTTACAATTTTATTTAATTCAAATTGTACAATGTTCAAAATGAAACCATAGTTCAAAACAATTTTCTAACTTCTAATATATAACTGTTATATCAATAAACATTCACTCCAAACATTCACACTTTAGAAAAGAAAAATTAATTGTTATTTAAAGTAAAAAAAAAAATAAATACCGCCGTCACTTCCTTTCATGCTTGAAAAGTGTATTTAATATTGAGGTCTAGCCTTCCTAGCTTAACGACTGTCACCAATGACAAATATGTTTTTAAAATTATGATTACGGCTGGTATTTATTTTTTTTTTAAATTTAAATAATAAACCTCTATGCTAATATTTACAATATCAAAGTGATTTTTTTTTACTTTGTCCTGCACTTCTTTACAGTTTCTTTATTAACACAATTATTAAAATGTTTTAGTACTCACAGTTCTATCTTCAATACAGATATTCTGCAATTGATTGCAGACTGGAGACTGGGGCTCTGCGACTGTCCTTATTGGATCCTGGTCCACGTTTCAACACGATTTTGCCGCAAACTTACACAAGGGTTCAATATACAATGGTTGTTACCTTCATATAGGTACACATTCAATAAATTTGCTTACTTAACTCATCTTCTACGTCATAATACTTTAAAACTCTAACGGTATTTCTTATATTTTTTACTGAATCAATATTTTTTTTTAAATTGAAAAATACCCAGACAAAATTGGCTGTCACCTTTTCAAAAAAAAAAAACCGTCATTCCCCATTTTTGACAACTTTGTCGTTTTTTTCGCTATCAAATGTATGCTATATAGGGTGTTTCTTTATTATATCTTATAACAATTTTTTTATATTATTATTGTTATTATTATTATTATTATTACTAATATTATTATTTTTGTTATTATAGTATTTAAGACCTATATTCTTTTCATTGCAACATCCCCTGAATTAATGTTTTGTTTTTTATCACGTGTTGATAAATAAATTAAACATTCATTCATAATTTATCAAAAAAAAAAATTTTTTAATTTAGAATTATTATTAAACTTTAAACTATATATTTTATTTTATATATTGGTTATTCGTGTTATTGTTAGTTTTTGTCTATTCTTCTTATTATGTATACGTTTGTCAAGTCTTTCTCTTATTTTATTTTAATCATGCACTTTATGTATACGATTCATTTTAAACTATCACTATTATATTTCTAACACTATTTACAAAACATTTTACATACTACCATAGCTTCCTATAGCTTTAAAAAAATTAATATTATTTTCAGCTTCCTATAGCTTCATTTGTCTTTCACAATACTTTAATTCTCTTCTGAATAAAATTTATATATTTGACTTATATTAAAAATCCCTCTGATTTTTTCAGAATTATATTCTCTTAAAACGTAACTGTTTACGCCATTTTCATTTTCCACAATATATGGTCCTTGGAATGGTAATTGTAGTTTACTGCATTTGTGTTTCTCTTGACTTTGTACTCGTAACGCTTTAATCACAACCATATCCCCTTTCTTAAATTTTGTTCTCTTTTTAATCTTCTTATTTTGTTTTCTTATATAATTTTGTGCTGTTTTCTCTAATTTCCTGTTGACTTCTTCTAACATAAGCTCATAATTTCCATTATTAGTGGTTATCCATGGTCTATCTGGGGTGATATTTTTAAATAATAGAATAGGTGACTTTTCGGTAATGTTATTAGGAGTGTGATTTATAAATTCTTGTATTTGCTCTAATTTTTGTTCCCAATTTTCATGATATTCATGTGTTAAGATTCTCAAAATTTTTATTATTTCCTTAATATATCGTTCAGCGGGATTCGCTGCTGGATGTCTAATACTTGTATATTGTGGCCGGATATGTTGTGAATTTAGAAATTTTTTAAAATTTTGGTTATTAAAATATGTAGCATTATCCAATATACATATTTCCGGTTTTCCATGAATCTCAAAAAATGTATTTAAAAATATTTTTACCATTTTTTTATTTGTTCTTTTACATGGAAATACTGTAACATATTTTGAAAATACATCCACAATGACAAATAAATGTTTATTACCTTCTCTACTGGGTACTAGATTTGACAAGAAATCAATTGCAATCACTTCTAAAGGTTTAGTAGCTCTTATACATTTTGGCATATTCTCATTATGACAATTTTTCTCTTTTGCCAATTGACAAATAAGACACATTTTAGTTATCTCTTTTGCTAGAGCTGTATTATTTTTAGCAAAATACGTCTCTCTAAAAATTAGCCAAATTTTTCTACTTCCACTATGTCCATAAGTTTCATGTAGGTTCTTTAATATTTTCCTTGCCAAATTTCTGGTGATTACATATACTTCTCCATCTTGTATTTTCTTATAATATAATCCATCCTTTTTCAAAACATTTTCTTTCTCCTTTTCTGTTAAATTCTGTTGATCAAGTTGTACTTCCACTTTTGAAAATATTCCTTCTTCTTTGTTTAAAATATTTATTCCTATTTTTAAGTTTCTGTTCTGATTATTGTCTCCACCATCCATTCGACTAATTGAATCTGCCAAAATATTCAACACTCCTGGTACATATTTAATTTCATAATGATATTCTTGTAATAATAAGGCCCATCGATGTATTCTTCCATTTCCATATTTGTTATTTAAAATTGTTGTGAGAGCTTGGTTATCAGTCTCTATTGTAAATTTATTTCCAATCAAATAAAATCTTAATTTAGTGATGCAGAATATGATACTGGCCAATTCGAGTTCTCCTACGCTGTAGTTTCTTTCGTGTTTTTTCGTAATCCTTGATACAAAGCATATCGGTACTTCCTTTTGTTCCTGTAGTTGTAATAACACTCCCGCAAATCTCAAAATGGATGCATCTGTTCGCAAAATAAAAGGCCTTTCATAATTTGGGTGATAAATTTTTACATTATTACAAAATTCTTTTTTAATTTCTAAAAATGCCTTTTCTCTTTCTTCTGTCCATTTCCATCGAATATCTTTTCTTAATAATTCCACCAATGGTATTTCTTTCTGACTTAAATCGGGTATTAATTTCTTAAAATAATTTAATATACCAAGAAAACCTCTCAAAGTTTTGAGATTTGTTGGTCTTTTATATTCTTGTATTACTTGTACTCGTGCAGGATCCATTTCAATTCCTGTTTCATTTATTACATATCCTAAATAAATGATTTGTCTTTTGTAGAACTCACATTTTTTTGTATTTATTTTTAATCCTGCCTCATCGAGAGCTTTCAGGACAATTTCTACATGTTTGATATGTTCATGTGGGTCTTTTGAATAAATCAAAATATCGTCTACATAGTGAAGAACAAAATTTTCATACTTGTTTAGAATTTGATGTAGTGCCTTAACTAACGCACAGCACGCAGATTGCAGTCCAAATGGCACAACCGAAAATCTGTAAACTACTCCGTCTATAGAAAAACCTGTATAATCTCTACAGTCCTTGTGTAGGGGTATCAACCAAAAACTATGCTTTAGGTCTATTTTTGAAAATATGGTAACATTTGTGATTCTTCCTAAAATTGACTCAACCGTCATTGGGGCTTCATATTGTGGAACCGTATATTTGTTTATGACTCTAGCATCCAAGCATATACGTAATTCTCCACTTTTCTTTTTTACAATAACAATAGGATTGATGAATTGGGTATTACTTAACTCAATAATACCATTTTTTAATAATTTCTAATTCAACCTTTACCTGATCCTTATACTTGTACGGAATTGGATACGTTTTTACTCGAAAATTTTCTATATCCTTGACTACAATTTTATGTGTATAATTCTTTGCCACTCTTGTTTCTTTAGAAAATAGATTTTTATATTTTCCTACCAACTTTATAATATTTTCTTTATATTTCTGTTCGCAATCAATTTCATTCAACATTTCTTCTTCTTTTTCTTCTTCTTCTTCATCCACTCCATTATAACTATTTAATTCATTTCTTATAAAATTATTTTCTTCATAATCATTTTCATACTCCTGTATTTCTTTTCTATCATATTTTAAACACATGTTCACCCATTTTCCCTTCTCTTCTGTGGCATTCTCCTCTTTTTCTTCAAAACTTATCCAATTTTCCTGAATTTTGAGTTTTCTTTGCTCGTAGTCAATTATTACTTTATGTTTATCCAATTCATCTGTTCCTATTACTATATCCGAATCAATATTATGTACTATTAATAGTTGTAAATTTATATCCTTATTATTTATGTTAACATTTAAATTCACCATACGATTTGCTTCATATAACTTCTTATTATTCACCCCAATAAGTGTAATTTTAGGTATTTTTATTATAACTTCATTTACATAGTCTAATTTTGTTATTAAATTTTGATTTATCAATGAAGCCTCTGATCCAGTGTCAATTAAAATTTTTATATTATTTTGTTTCATTTTTGCTTTTATCATAATTAGACCTAAATTATTTTCATTTTTAATATCATTATTAATGTCAATGAACTCCCTAGGGTGTTCATATCCACAAATATACAGGTTTTTTGATTTCGGACTCTGCGCTGTTAAAAATTCGAACTAGAAGGATGATCTCTATCTAAAGATCTACTCCTTATACTTTCCTCTTGTGTATTTTGGTCTCTACCATCTTCTCTTTCCATATCTTCCTTTTCCGCTCTGCTTATTCTTTGAAAGTTTACCTGTCTTCTACTCTCTCCTGCGTCCCTTCTTATGTTACCTTCTGAATTTCTTCTTTCAATTCTATTTTTATCTCCATACCCATAATTAGAATTTCCATTATTATTGTAATTGTGTACATTTTGTCTATGATAATTATTTGCATTATCATTATAATTATTAGGGTGTCTATAATTATTATTTCTTGCGTTGTTATTATAATTATTATAATTTCTAAAATTGTTGTTGCTATTGTTATATCTATAATTATTATTGAAATTTGGATTATCACTATATCTATTATTTGCATTGTAATTTTGCCTGTTATTATTTACATATCCCACATTTTTAACTACGTTATGCATATTTCTCTCTATTCTCATTAAATAGCTAGTTAGTTGATCCATGTTTGTTATATTTTGAATCATAACAGTTTCTGTTATTTCATATTTAAATTGTCTAGCTATGTATAAAACAATTTCATGTTCCTTCATTGGAGGATCTAAATGTTGAGACATTGCATATAAACTCATGGCGTAATTACTCATGCTGCTACTGCGTTTATCATCAAATTTGTCAAAATATAACCTTTCTCGAACAAGAGTTTGTGTATTTTCTCCCCAGTAATATTTTAAAAACATTTCCTCAAAATCTCCAAAATTGTTCATAAAATCTTCTTTACTTGAAAACCAAATTAGAGCATTTCCAGTGACAGTTTCTCTAACAATCTCCTTAAGCTCCTGAATATCCATATTTGTTTTAATTTTATTTTTCAAAATTTTTAGGAAAATTTTCGGGTGTAATTTTTTTATATCTCCATCAAATTTGTGATGAATCTGTCCACTCTGACATGACATTATCACTCTTGTCTCAGTATTTTTATTCTTTTCTATTTCTTTCAATATGCTTTCTCTTTCCTTTTCTTGTTTAATTTCCTTGATCTTATCTTCTATCTGTGGTAATCTCTTTTGTGATATGTGACTGATTTCTTCCTTTCTATCTATACCTTTTAAGATTTCTTCTGTCATAGATATATTCATGTTTCTTAATTCCTCCTTATTCTTTTTTCCATCTTCTTTTATTTTACATATTTCATCCATAATTTCATTTTCTATTACTTTCTTAATTTTCTCTTCCTGTAATTCCTCTACTTCAGATATTCTTCCAATAATCTCTATCCTTAGTTCTTTCTTTGTCTCTTCTTTCATATTTTCTGTATATACCTTTGATTCTTCAATTTTCATCATTATAGTCGCGATTTCTTGTTTCATTTCTTCTTTGTCTTTTTGTATTATCTGTTTTATTTCTTCTTTATTTTCTTGAAATTTATTTTCCAATTCTATTTTATTGGTCTCCAACTGTTTCTTCATGTCCTGTTTTATTTCTTCTTTATTTTCTTGAAATTTGTTTTCCAAATCTTCCCTCATTTGATTTCGTAATTCTATTTTGTTGGTATCCAACATATTTTCCATTTTCTTCATATTCTGTTTCATTTCTTCTTTATTTTGCATCATGAATTTTATTAACATTTGCAGGTTATCATTATTTAAACCCTTCGGTTCCATGTTTGTATTTTCCTGTCTGTCTTCATTTCTATTGTCTGGATTTTGATTATCTTCCATATATTTTGATTCTGTTGAATCTTTTACTTGCTCTTCATTACTATTTCCTTCTACATTTTGTATTATAAATTCTTCTGTATCTCCCTGTCCTTCTTCTCCTTCTTTATCCATCTTCTTTTTTCCACTTCTTAGGTCCATTTGACTCATTTCTTCAACTTATTTAAATTATTTCTATAATTCACTTATTATATTTATAACACTAACATACGCTCAATTGACACTTTCACTATTTTATTTACACTATTTCACAGTATTTTATAAATTTTATTTATATTTGTTTTAAATATGTTTATTAACTCAAGAAATTGAAACTTGTTTTTCAACACTCAACACTGTTATTTTATTTAAGTTTATACACCACTGTTTTACTATCGAGCCCCACGTTGGGCGCCATTTTGTAATGATTTTAATTTGTCGTTCATTACATTACAATTTACCAAACTCATTTTATTAAAACTAACCTCGACTAGCCTTTAATGTCCTTGTAAAAGTCTTATGTTATTATAGCAGGTCGTCTTTATCCCAGGGGAGGTTCAAGTTGACAATTTTAACTGCAGAGATAATTATTTAATTTTATCAACCTTTAATTTAAATTTATTTTAATTTATTTTAATTAATTTTAGTTTAATTTAGTTTAATTTAGTTTGATTTAGTTTAATTTAGTTTAATTTATTTTAATTTAGTTTAATTTAGTTTAATTTAGTTTAATTTAGTTTAATTTAGTTTAATTTAGTTTAATTTAGTTTAATTTAGTTTAATTTAGTTTAATTTAGTTTAATTTAGTTTAATTTAGTTTAATTTAGTTTAATTTAGTTTAATTTAGTTTAATTTAGTTTAATTTAGTTTAATTTAGTTTAATTTAGTTTAATTTAGTTTAATTTAGTTTAATTTAGTTTAATTTAGTTTAATTTAGTTTAATTTAGTTTAATTTAGTTTAATTTAGTTTAATTTAGTTTAATTTAGTTTAATTTAGTTTAATTTAGTTTAATTTAGTTTAATTTAGTTTAATTTAGTTTAATTTAGTTTAATTTAGTTTAATTTAGTTTAATTTAGTTTAATTTAGTTTAATTTAGTTTAATTTAGTTTAATTTAGTTTAATTTAGTTTAATTTAGTTTAATTTAGTTTAATTTAGTTTAATTTAGTTTAATTTAGTTTAATTTAGTTTAATTTAGTTTAATTTAGTTTGATTTAGTTTAATTTAGTTTAATTTAGTTTAATTTAGTTTAATTTAGTTTAATTTAGTTTAATTTAGTTTAATTTAGTTTAATTTAGTTTAATTTAGTTTAATTTAGTTTAATTTAGTTTAATTTAGTTTAATTTAGTTTAATTTAGTTTACTTTAGTTTAATTTAGTTTAATTTAGTTTAATTTAGTTTAATTTAGTTTAATTTAGTTTATTTTGATTTGTTAATTCTGCCAAAAATCCAATCTACTATTTCAAAATTTTATGATCATATTTAAGTAAGCAAACTAATAAAATATTTTAACAACAAACCTTACAATTTTATTTAATTCAAATTGTACAATGTTCAAAATGAAACCATAGTTCAAAACAATTTTCTAACTTCTAATATATAACTATTATATCAATAAACATTCACTCCAAACATTCACACTTTAGAAAAGAAAAATTAATTGTTATTTAAAGTAAAAAAAAATAAATACCGCCGTCACTTCCTTTCATGCTTGAAAAGTGTATTTAATATTGAGGTCTAGCCTTCCTAGCTTAACGACTGTCACCAATGACAAATATGTTTTTAAAATTATGATTACGGCTGGTATTTATTTTTTTTAAAAATTTAAATAATAAACCTCTATGCTAATATTTACAATATCAAAGTGATTTTTTTTTTACTTTGTCCTGCACTTCTTTACAGTTTCTTTATTAACACAATTATTAAAATGTTTTAGTACTCACAGTTCTATCTTCAATACAGATATTCTGCAATTGATTGCAGACTGGAGACTGGGGCTCTGCGACTGTCCTTATTGGATCCTGGTCCACGTTTCAACACGATTTTGCCGCAAACTTACACAAGGGTTCAATATACAATGGTTGTTACCTTCATATAGGTACACATTCAATAAATTTGCTTACTTAACTCATCTTCTACGTCATAATACTTTAAAACTCTAACGGTATTTCTTATATTTTTTACTGAATCAATATTTTTTTTTTTAAATTGAAAAATACCCAGACAAAATTGGCTGTCACCTTTTCAAAAAAAAAAACCGTCATTCCCCATTTTTGACAACTTTGTCGTTTTTTTCGCTATCAAATGTATGCTATATAGGGTGTTTCTTTATTATATCTTATAACAATTTTTTTATATTATTATTGTTATTATTATTATTATTATTATTATTATTATTATTATTATTATTATTATTATTATTATTACTAATATTATTATTTTTGTTATTATAGTATTTAAGACCTATATTCTTTTCATTGCAATATATATATATATATATATATATATATATATATATATATATATATATATATATATATATATATATATATATATATATATATATATATTTATTTTTGATGCAAGTCGAGATCACTTGAGGATATATGTGGTGCAAGTTGAGATCCTTTTTGTCAAGACGAGATCCGAAACGGATCTCATCTTTTTTCATGTGTATATCGATTTTTTTGGGTTATTTAGGGTCAAGAAAGTCTAAATCCAAATTTTTGCCTGGATCTCGTTTTGCCCATTTTTCTATATTTTTATACAACCCTAGTTCATGTAACCGCGCTTTAGAGGGCGCAGCAGGTTTTGTCGGTGTATATCATATACATCATATTTTATCGACAACCTGAGATCCTGAAAATCGGCAACGCTGTATTGATGCAAATAAGGAATTGACTGGGAAATAAAAGTTATGAAATAATGGGAGATTTTTACTTTCCTGTCTGTATACGGATAAGGAAAGTATAGGAATCATGATTTTTTCTACCTGGATTTTTTGACGGATTTTTACGTTTTTAGTTCCACTGAACCCGTTTAGACTATTTTCGCGATGATGTCTGTCTGTGTGTGTGTATGCGCGAGTGCGTGTACATGCGTGGGTTTGTGTGTGTGTGTGTGTGTGTATGCGCGCGTGCGTGTGCGTGCGTGCGTGGGTGTGTGTGTGTGTGGGTGTGTGAGTGCGTGGGTGTGTGTGTGTGTGTGGGTGCGTGCGTGCGTGAGTTAGTGCGTGCGTGAGTGAGTGCGTGCGTGCGTGGGTGTGTGGGTTCGTGCGGGCGTGCGTGCGTGCGTGCGTGCGTGTGTGCGTGTGTGCGTGCGTGTGTGCGTGCGCGTGTGTGTGTGTGTGTGTGTGTGTGTGTGTGTGTGTGTGTGTGTGTGTGTGTGTGTGTGTGTGCGTGTGCGTGTGTGTGTGTGTGTGTGTGTGTACTCGATAACTCATGATATAGAGAAAAACACCAAATTTAAAAAAATGATTAGATTTTAGGCATGGTCGGAACATCTGGGGGGTACTTTATAGGGGTCGATTTTCTAATTTATGGAATATATCTATTATTTATATCTGTTTGTAGAAGAAACATTTTTAAATAAAAGTTGTTTGCAATATTATTTTCTATAATCTTTGTTCTATACATAATTTTCCTAAAATGGTCCGTACTCGAGAAATTTGACTACATAAAGTGCAAAATTCAATTTTATAATGGAATATATGTTATCTACGTTTGAAGAAGAAACTTCTTCAAATAAAAGTTGTTTGCAATAATATTCTTTATAATTGTTGCTCTATATATAAATTTCCTAAAATGGGCCGTATTCGGGAAAATTAACAAAAATTGCAAAATTCCGTTTTTTAATGGAATATATCTGTTATTTAAGCTTGGAGAAGAAACTTCTTCAAATAAAAGTTGTTGCAATATTATTCCCTATAGTTCTTGTTTCGTATATAATTTTCCTAATATGGTCCGTATTCGAAAAATTTGATAAAAAGTGTAAAATTTAATATTTAAATAAAAGTTCCTTGAGATGTTATTCTCTATAATTTTTGTTTTGTGCATGATTTCCCTAAAATGGAGCGTATCCTAGATATTTGAGATAAACTGAAAATTCCGAATTATTAAGTTTAAAAACGGAAAAAACCCCATATATAAAAAATTGTGCGAGTATTTAGTTTATACTCTAATCATTTACAAGCGTGATACAATGGGAAAAGCCTGTAATAATTAGATAGGAAAGTCATGTGTTGGACACTTCAGATATTTTTTAATGGATTTATTTAAAGTTTTACTAAAACGTTTAAGAATTGTTGGAAAAATATAATTTATGAGAAAATAGAAGATTTTTTTAATAGCTTTATTCAAAGTTTTTTATAAGTGTTGTAAATAAAAACTTTAATCTGAACCCATTTTTTTTCCTTAAATAAGTCTGGGTGCTCTCGTTGCAATTTAACACATTCATCTTTTTTCGGATATATTTTATTTTTAATGTGATTTTTAAAAAATTTTAGCATTACAGCTTTCTGCTTTCCATTCCAACTGCCACGACATTTTATTATATTTCTATCTTTTCCTGCCTTTTCCATCCTCCCCTTTTTTTCGTTCTCTTCTTTAGTTTCCTTCTTTTTCTTGATTTTTTTCGTTTTGGGTGCCATATCTACAATTATTATAATATATTATTTATAAGCAAAGAATAATTCTCATTATTTGCAGCATATGCTACCGGGTAATATTAAATAATATTAAAAATTAGGTACGTTTGTCAGTCAGTTAAACATTATTTGTATGTTTTCAGATTATACGTATCCTTTTAACTTTTAAAGACATTTCTGGTATTAAGTTCGTGTACATCAGGTTTGTAGATTCTTAGGAGGACCTTAAATCAGACTAACTTATACTGCTGTTCCTATTTTTAATTATTTTTATAGCTTATAAAATTACAATTACATCTCTCTAGTTGTTCAATATTTGGATGATTTTATTAAAATGATTCCTTATATAATAAGAAAATAAAATGAAATTATTTTGTATGAAATAAGGAAATCAAATTAGGTCACACAATTCATATTTCTTAATGAAAAAGTGCAGTTTTCTATTACAGCCGTTACAATATTTTTTGAGGAAAGCACGTGTTCTCAAAGTCGAATAAGCAAAAAATCCTATATAAACATGTGCAAATATATCCTTTCAAAGTTACGCGGTGACAAAGAAACTCTAAACAATTTTCTTAAATTTTTTGAAAATAATTTAGGATAACACAGTGAGCTTTGTAATAAACTACTTTTTTAAATTTCGGCAGGGGCGTACGTGACATCCAGTAATTAATTATTAAAAAAAAGCGCACTTTTATGTAATTTTTTTTTGCTTATTTCGACTTCCACAACACGTCCTTAAAAGATTTCCCTTTCTTTGCAAAACACCCCGTGCAATACAGAAGTGTCGTATGTTGATAAAGATAAGATGTATGTAATAGTGTGTGATATTGTGTAAAGATGGTAATAGACTCAGATTTACCTTCCACGCCAATTTCGGTGTCTTTATCCGTATTATCAGAATTGTTCTTATCTGCCATCTCACCCTCGGAATCTTTATCCATAATATTTTCTTCTGCTATATCAATCTCGCTACCTAAAAATTAATATTTGTTAAGTAGAAGTAAGTAAAGTAATTTACTATTATGATTGAAATAAAATGATCTTAAAAGATAGAAAGTGTTTATTCACACAAAACTTAATGCGGTAATATTCAGGAATATTTAAAACTATATTTCTAATATTTCTAATATTTCTAATATTTCTAAATATTTCTAAATATTTCTAAATATTTCTAAATATTTCTAAATATTTCTAAATATTTCTAAATATTTCTAAATATTTCTAAATATTTCTAAATATTTCTAAATATTTCTAAATATTTCTAAATATTTCTAAATATTTCTAAATATTTCTAAATATTTCTAAATATTTCTAAATATTTCTAAATATTTCTAAATATTTCTAAATATTTCTAAATATTTCTAAATATTTCTAAATATTTCTAAATATTTCTAAATATTTCTAAATATTTCTAAATATTTCTAAATATTTCTAAATATTTCTAAATATTTCTAAATATTTCTAAATATTTCTAAATATTTCTAAATATTTCTAAATATTTCTAAATATTTCTAAATATTTCTAAATATTTCTAAATATTTCTAAATATTTCTAAATATTTCTAAATATTTCTAAATATTTCTAAATATTTCTAAATATTTCTAAATATTTCTAAATATTTCTAAATATTTCTA
This sequence comes from Psylliodes chrysocephalus, assembly GCA_927349885.1. Classification (NCBI taxonomy): domain Eukaryota; kingdom Metazoa; phylum Arthropoda; class Insecta; order Coleoptera; family Chrysomelidae; genus Psylliodes; species Psylliodes chrysocephalus. Next base: position 757,401 of record OV651833.1, read on the forward strand.
AATATTTCTAAATATTTCTAAATATTTCTAAATATTTCTAAATATTTCTAAATATTTCTAAATATTTCTAAATATTTCTAAATATTTCTAAATATTTCTAAATATTTCTAAATATTTCTAAATATTTCTAAATATTTCTAAATATTTCTAAATATTACCGCATTAAGTGTTTGTGTGAATAAACACTTTCTATCTTTTAAGATTATTTTATTTCAATAATAATATTTCTAAATATTTCTTAATAATTCTAAATATTTCTAGAAAAATTTATAAATATTTATAAATATTTAGATAATTTAGAAATATTTATAAATATTTAGAAATATTTAGAAATATTTAGAAATATTTAGAAATATTTAGAAATATTTAGAAATATTTAGAAATATTTAGAAATATTTAGAAATATTTAGAAATATTTAGAAATATTTAGAAATATTTAGAAATATTTAGAAATATTTAGAAATATTTAGAAATATTTAGAAATATTTAGAAATATTTAGAAATATTTAGAAATATTTAGAAATATTTAGAAATATTTAGAAATATTTAGAAATATTTAGAAATATTTAGAAATATTTAGAAATATTTAGAAATATTTAGAAATATTTAGAAATATTTAGAAATATTTAGAAATATTTAGAAATATTTAGAAATATTTAGAAATATTTAGAAATATTTAGAAATATTTAGAAATATTTAGAAATATTTAGAAATATTTAGAAATATTTAGAAATATTTAGAAATATTTAAAAAAATTTAGAAATATTTAGAAATATTGATTATGGACGAAAACAATTTTTTAGAAAAAAGAAACTGTTTTGAATATAATCATTAATTATTTTGAAAAAAAAATTATAATTACCACTAGATCTATTTTTCTCTGAGTTTTTAACCCACGTTTCCAGTTCACAGTCTATTTTATCGAGAGTTTTACCCTTATTTTCTCCTCCCAATCCCTTTTCCCACATTAATAGTAATTTGGCAATTTTTGCTGTTTGAAACACTTCCTGCGGCAATCTTAAAACAAAATTATTAGTTTATTGTTCTATTAACATTAAAGTCACAAGTTTGTTGGTTTGTCGTAGGCACAATTATTTTAAATCATGATCATAAGAATAAAATTGATTTACTTTTTCAACAACATTAGAAGAAATAAAAGTGTATAAATTGTCTTCGGCATTTTTTAGTTAAAAAATTAATTAAAATAAAAATAAGTATAAGATTAAAAGAAATTCTAAAATGTAGGAAATCAAAAAAGAAAAATAAAGGACAGAAAAATCGACAAGAAAACTGTTGTAAAAAGAAAAACAAAGGGGGATTAGGGATTGATAGCGGACTTCGGACGTCTTAGGAGAGATAAAGATTTAAATATTATGTATGTTTTATACCTATAAAATTCTTCGTGCGTCTTTTTCGTATGGCCCATAAATGTTGCGACTTGTTCAATTTCGGTTTCGTTTAAATTTAAAATTTGTAAGACGGTGGCTATCTGTTTCCTAAGACGAGAAGAAGTCAAAGTGGAAGGGTTTTTAGCACCACATTGTATTGCATATTTTCGTAGTACAGATGAGCCATCTACCCACTTGGAGGAACTATTCGTCAACGCAAATAAGAACGGGTTTTCCTGAGGAACAAAAGTCGTATTTCTTCTAACCGAGAGTAAAACATCTAGGTAATTCTGTATATTTTTTGAGAAAAGTATTGGCACCGGCTTACTTCCTTTTCCTATTGTAACAATACGTTTAAAATGATTTGATAACATTTTTTCGGCTTCTGTTATTGAATTTAGACATTCTTCTTGGTTAATGTCATTGGATTCTTGGTAATACGATTCTAACTTAGTATATTGTACATCACCTATTCTCTTTCTATTTAATATAATAGTAAGAGCAAGTATTGTTTCTGTAAGTTTTTTAAAAGATTGTATATTGTTAGTATTTGCCTTCAAATCAGCGACACATGTTTCTGCTATTTCTTGGGTATAATTTTTAAATAAAATTATATCTTGAGTTACTGGTAATTTCTAAGGATTTGTGTTTTTTTTTTTCATTGAGATCCTTTAACGCTAAACTGCCCATTTCAAATTTCCAGTTTGTTTCAAGTTACTCTCTAAATCCTTTAATATGTTTCAATGCAGAGTCAAAATCTGTGATGCCCAAAATTGGACTTTTTTTGAGTAAAAGAGTTCTGGCTGCAGACGATGCCGCTAATAAGATTGTTCTCATATGAAGTGCAAGAGACGGTGAGCGAAATGATAGTGTTGCTTCACTATAACCAGATATTATGCGACTTGCTGAGATCACTTTATCGAAATGCTCCGGTTTGAGAGCTTCAAGCATTGAATTAATATTATAAACGTCTTGCAGAGGAATAAGAAGTCTTCCTAATTCTCTAATTTTGTTTGATACTGCGTTTTTAATGTGTGGTCTTCTATGTTTACGCAAATAGTCTTCCGCATATTGACATATAATTGGATCACTTTTACCATTAAAAGATATTCTATCTGCATGCATTTTGTCAAAGACTTCGGACTTTAGTCTTAATTTGCTTAAAAAGCCTTGACGAGATTCACTGAAAGCCAACATTGTCTGGCCTTCACTGAGTAAATTAATTTTTCTCTTATCTATATTTAATTCACATGTTTTTGCATGTTTTCTTAATGTTTTCTTTTTGTAGAGTCCTTTACAATATATGCAAGGGAGAAAATCTGTTGAAAGAACGCAATGTTCATTTTGTTTGGAGCTCGGTCTTTGAACAGGTCTAATTTTATTTTCTCCAATAATACTGAAATTTCCCTGCTTTCGTAGCACATTTATCATCATTTTTCTTTTCTTTTCCCCTTTTGGCTGAGCAATAATTTGTTTAACACTTTCTTCAGTTCCATGTATTCTAAGCAGGTGTCTAGAAAAATTAGTAACGTCCTTGTTACAATATGGACAACGATCTTTTTTGTCCCATACTCTTCCTCTACGCCTGCTGCATTCTACTAGTTTTTGATTGACAATGCTTTGAGTAGATCCCTAAAATTTTCTATATGTATTTATTATATTTATTATTATTTATTATTAAATTTCATATTTAATTTTTAAGTAATATTGTTACCTGAATTTCAAATCTTTCTTTGTTTCCATTACACTTTTTTGCCCGTTCTTCAGAAGGGATAATAAATCCATTTCCGTCTCGTGTTTCAGGAAACTAAAAATACTAACTATAAACAGGTTTTTTATACAAGAAATAACTTATTAAATTATCTGATATTCAGAATATTTCCAGTTCTTGATATCATAAAATATATATATATATATATATATATATATATATATATATATATATATATATATATATATATATATATATATATATATATATTTTCGAAAACAATTTTGATAATTAAACATTAAACGTTATTGGTACCTCTGAATTTTTGGACATTATCTTTGGTATTGTGTTAATAATTTCGCTTATTTCGGACGTGGAGTTACCTCCAGAATCACTTTCTTTTATGCTATCAGGTTTCCAGGAACCCTAAAATGTAATTAGTAGACTAAATTCTTCCGTAACTGACAAAATTTGTTTTTCTTTGGTTTGGAAAAAGACTCATGATAAAGAATGATTTACAAAAAATGTTTTTACATAAGAATTGTTCCAAGGCCTACTTTAGAAACATATAAAAAATTATCTGATTTTTAAATAAAAATTACTCTCTATAACTAAAAAATGATAAAATAAAAATTTAAATTGAAAAAGTTTACCTCTACGCATTTCAGCACTCTTGACTGGGTTTTTCAAAAGAGGCAAAACACAGGCTTTTTTTATCACGACATCTTCGATTTTTGAGATCTAGAGCAATGGTTCTCAACCTTTTTGTGATCGCGACACCCTTAAGTATAAGTTTGTATGCTGCGACACCCTTACCCTAAATTATAATTTAAATAACAATATATTGTTCAAAAACAAAAATAGTATGCATATGCATACTTAAAAACAAAATACTTCCCTGAATCAAAAAAAAAAAAAGTATTTCAAATAAAAGTTTCTTGGTTAGCATTAATGTGACACCTGTATCTGATGAGTTAAACATAATTTTTCTATTTGAGGACGTACACGTGATAACTTACACGCATTTCGCTGACGACGTCAGTTAATCGTGCTCTGTACCACCTCTGTACTTTGATTTGATTTATACTTGAAAATGTAATTTCACACAGATAAGACGTTGCAAGTGGTAACAGAATAACCAAGGCTTTTTTGAGATTGAAGGGTAGTCAGTAGCCATTCTTTAACGATATCCAAAATTTTGATACATCAGAATCCAAAAATTGGGCCATGTATTTTAAAATATAAGCAGCTGATTAGATTTTTATACCGCAGGATTTAGATGACACGCGACACACCAGGGTGTCGCGACACTCCGGTTGACAATCACTGATCTAGATGATCTAAAAATAAATATTATTTCACCCTTTCGTATAAAATCCTATCATAATGGGTGCCTCGGTAATTAATAAAATTACCTTTTGTGTTAAACGCTTTGAGCTGTGCGTTGATGAGTCAGTCAGGACATTTTTTTTAGTTACATAGATTAAAATTAGCTTAATAAACATAATTTAAAATGGTTTACAAATACCATATTGAATAATATTTTATTATACTTACGGATGAATCTATATAGTCAGTACTCTTTGACCGTTCCGAAACGCGTTCCTTACGATATTCCTAAAAAATATATTTTAATGTAATTCGAAGTTTTAAAACAAATTTCATTGGCATTTACTAGTATACTCGTTTCAACAGGTCTTAATTCATAAAAACTGGTAGACTCATTTTGAAAAGACTTCCTATCTACTCCATGTACTCCATTTTATAAAAATAAATATAATTTCGCCCTTTCGTATAAAATCCTATCATAATGCTGCCTAGATAATTAATAAAACTACCTTTTGTGTTAAACGCTTTGAGCTGTGCGTTGATGAATCATTCAGGACATTTTTTTTAGTTACACAAATTAAAATTTGCTCATAATTTAAAACTTGAAATGATTTACAAATAACATATTGAATAATATTTTATTATACTTACCCATGAATCTATATAGTCAGTACTTTCTGACCGTTCCAAAACGCTTTCCTTACGATTTTCCTAAAAAATATATTTTAATGTATAACGTTTACCAGCGCTCGTGCGATATCTTTAGTGCTAATATGAGGTTTCAAAAGAAATTTCATTAGAATTTACCAGTATACTCGTTTCAACTGGTCTTAATTCATAAAGACTGGTAGATTCATTTTGAAAAGAATTTCTATCTACTCCATGTACTTCTTTGACTTTTTGTTGTTCAGAAAGCCAATTATTTACATGACTCCAGGGATCTTCTGCCTCAGATTCTTCTATGGCTATGGCTCTAACGCCGATTGTATCTATTAAACCAGATATTTTTAGAGCTTGATCTATTGAAGGATTAAATTTAATGTATTCTGCAGTTGAAAATTTTAATTTTCTCAACTCAAGATATTGTATTAATTGAATCAGCATTTTAGCATATATTTACTAAAAGTACCAAAATTAGGTTGAGGTTCGTCTTTTCGGGCTAGGGCAGGTTTTCCCATAAATGAAATGAAAATCACATAAAAAAATTGTCCCCTGCCACCGTTCTAGCTGATATGGAGGGGGTGTCACCATCAATAAATTAAGTTACAATTTTTTCAATAAAACAGTTCAGATATAAAATATTATAAATCCTATTAACTTTATTGTGAAAGTATTTTAAGATTTTTTTCTAAACTTGTCTAATATTTTTCAGCTGACAAATGACAAATAAATGTAATTGCTGATTAATATTGCCTATAATATATTTTTCGGTCATTAAAATTGGACCACGCACATTTTATATGTAAAACGGTCTTCCGGTGAAATTTGCTAAAAATTTGGAAAATTGTTCGTTTTGTACCCCTGATCTTAATGGGGTCGAAGCTCAAAATGCCCATCTTTAGGCTCTACGGCATTTTTTTAGTGGCTAAAAACGGCAAAAATTCATTTTTTTTAAATATATTGTTTAATGCTGGCAAATTGTTCGTTTTGTACCCCTGATCAAAAGTGTCAATGGGGTCGAAGCTCAAAATGCCCATCTTTAGGCTGTACGGCATTTTTTAGTTGCCAAAAACGGCAAAAATTCAATTTAATGAAAACTTAAGGGACTGTACAAGCTTTAAACATAATATTTTAAAAAATTTAATTTTTGCCGTTTTTGTCCACTAAAAATTGCCGTAGAGCCTTAAGATGGACATTTTGAGCTTCGACCCCATTGACACTTTTGATCAGGGGTACAAAACGAACAATTTCCCAGCATTAAACATAATATTAAAAAAAATGAATTTTTGCCGTTTTTGTCCACTAAAAATTGCCGTAGAGCCTTAAGATGGACATTTTGAGCTTCGACCCCATTGACACTTTTGATCAGGGGTACAAAACGAACAATTTCCCAAATTTTTATCAAATTTCACCGGAAGACCGTTTTTCATATAAAATGTGCGGGGTCCTTTACATCAAGCAAGTTCAATTTATTAGCAAATATTTAATTGAGATGAACTAAAAATTAAATGAAAATATAAAAATTTTAGTACTAGATCTTTATCGACCCTCTTAAAATAGTATACTACCGACGACAGAAATCAAAGGCATTATTTCCATTCATAAATCTACAGTTTACGAAATTTCACTAAGTGTAGCACTTTTCAGTGCAAAAATTTCGATTTCCTGCCACGAATTTCTATCCTACGAATTTAGTTCAAAACATACAAAAAAAATAAAAAATACGTCAGTACAATGTAAGGTTGAAACTATGTTCCTCTGACAGTACTTTTCTGATTCTTTTTTTTTAACAATAACAAAAATCAGAAAACTAGAGAAAATAGAACTGTTTTTCTTAAAAGGTATATAAAAATTCGAAAATCCACTCCCAGATGAATATAGATCCAAGTGTACTTGACTAAAAAATATTGTTCGTTTCCCAATATATCTAATAGTACCCGTAGAGGATAAATGTTCCACCGAAAAAAAATCCTAAATCTTCTTATTGATGAAAATAAATTTTAGTATTAAATCTTTATTAACCCTCGTAAAATAATATACTGCTGACGACGGAAATCAAACTTATTATTTTCATTCACAAATCTGTAGTTCTAGAAATTTTACCGGCGGCAGCACTGTTCAGTGCAAAAATCTCGATTTGCAGAGGTATATGAGCCCCCATCCTACGACTTTATTTTAAAATATAAAATAATATAAAAAATACGTTAGTACAAAGGAAGGATAAAACTGTGTTCCTCTGGGAGTACTTCTTTGAAATTTAATTTTGTTTAAACAAAAAAAATCTTGAAAACTGGTCAAAAATTCGAAACTTTGGGATTTTTTTTCTAAAAAAATATTCAAAAATTAAAAAATCCACTCCCAGACGAACATAGATACAAGTATACTTGACCAAAAAATATTTTTGTTTTTCAAAAAAGATAATAGTATACGTATAGGATGGGTGCCATCGCATGAAACTCCACCCAAAACGTAAGGTAAATCCTCCTCTTAAGGGAGATGGAGATCATACCCAAAAAAAATAAAATAAACAGTTGAAATCTACGATTTACGCTCTGAAAAAGAAATTTTTGTTACGACCTGAGCTCTACCCTTCGTTATGAATTATCATTGACCCACCGCTTTGTCGTTTCCGCACAAGTGAGCAAGAATTCCCAAAATCAATATTCTCTTTTCCACAGGTAAGTCAGTTAAAATCGCAGAGCAATGATATATCAATTTAACTCCCAGAATAGAATTTGTACCTAAGGGGAACAATACTTAATTCTGTGTGAGGTTTGTCGTAGAACGTAATTTAATCTGTGTTTCAGTACCCAATTAGAGAAGCAGAGCTAAGATGTTTGATTTAAAAAGTTCTAACCTAAGTTTTTTGGGTATGCCACCGCATCGTCTCTCTATAGGAAATGAAGGGGGTTAAGATTTTTATTTAAAAAAACGTCTGTCCATAAGGCAGAAAAAACATTAAAATTTTGAAAATGTATGTAAAAAAATAGTAGACTCAAAATGTTTTATTTAAAAAGTTACAACTTAATTTTTAGAAATGCCACCCGCTCCATCTTCTTCTAAGGGATGGTGCGGATAATATTTTTCAACAAAAACGTTGTGAAACAGGTATATTGTAAATATGCTAAAAATATACGTATCAAGCCAGCAGAGCACCTTTGGATTTTCCACATTCTGAGTATGCCATAATTTTAGGCTAATTTTATACCAACATTAAAAAAATTCCGCTCCTTTCTTAATAGGAAAAATTAGGTGCTCTGCTAGTTTGATATCAAGCTAGCAGAGCACTTTTGGATTTTTAACATATTGGTAACGTCATAATTTTAGGCTTATCTTAGGCTCATTTTATAATAACCTAAAAAAATCCGCTCCTTTCTTTCTAGGAAAAATGAGCTGCTCTGCTAGCTTGATAATACTACTTTAGAGACTTTTTCTTCAAAAAATTGAGAAAAATAAAAATTGAACACGGTATAATTTTAGACTCATTTTAGGCTAATTTTATACAAACATAAAAAAAAATCCGCTCGTTTCTTTATAGGAAAAATTAGTTGCTCTGCTAGCTTGAAATGACGACTTCATAGACTTTTCCTTCAAAAAAATTGAGGAAACTAAAAATTGAACACGGTATAATTTTAGACTCATTTTAGGTTAATTTTATACTAACATAAAAAAAATTTTGCTCCTTTCTTTATAGAAAAAATTAGGTTCGTTCAAAAAATTAAGAAAACTAAAAATTGGACACTGCATAATTTTAGTCTCATTTTAAACTAACTTATATGCTAACATAAAAAAATAACGAATTAACAAACAAACTCCCGATTATATCTGTAAAATGTAAAAGAGAATTTTAAAAGATGATTTTGTTTATTTTTCTGTTAAGCTAATTAGGATAAGGTCATCGCTAGCGCTAGCACGTGGTGCTTATCTTGAATATTTTTAAAGCAGGAATTGATGGGAATCGGCATTCGATTGTGATATTTTTGATAGCTTTGGTCGATTTGTTAATTACTATAAAGATTCAATCTGTCTTGGAAAAAAAATTCGTCAAATAAAAGTTGGTTTTATTCGAAAAATTTAATAAAAATTGCAAAATTCAACTTTTTAGAGAAATTTTTTAAATAAAGGTATCTTTCGATATTATTCTCTATAATTTTTGTGCCATCCACGATTTCCCTTCAAGATATTTGAAGAAAAGTGAAAAATTAAAATTTTGAAGATAACTCAAAAACTGATTGGGACAAAAACAAAAATTTCTAAACTTGACCTATAATCAATCCTGCGCTGATTAAATTTAAGGCATAGGTAAGAATCTGGGGAGGTACTTTATAGGGTGTCGTTCTTATACTTTAAAGAATATCTCTGTTATTTATAATTTTAGAAGAAAATTCTTTGAATAAAAGTTGTTTGCAATATCATTTTCTATAATTTTTGTTCCACACATAATTTCTCCAAAATGAACCGTAATGGAAATATTTGAGGAAAAGTGTAAAATTTTTATTTTTGAATGAACATATTATCAAATGTTTCGAGTTTAGAAAGGTGATACAATAGGTTTTACAAAATAATCTAAAAAAGCCTATTATAACTGGACAGGCAAGTCATAGTTTTAGTTCAAATAATATACTAAAGATGCATACCGTCAAACTAGAGCTAACAGAGCACCTAATTTTTTCGAAAACCACTACAGGGTAATTTTTTTAATTTCATTATAAAATTAGCCTAAAAAAGCCTAAAATTATGCCGTGTCCATTTTTGAGTTTCCTCAATTTTTTGAACCAAATATTAGACAAACTCCTATTGTCAAGCTAGCAGAATACCTAATTTTTCCGGTAAAGGCAAGAAAGGGAAATTTTTTTGTTAGTAGAGAATTAGCCTAAAATGAGCCTTAAATTAGACCGTTTTTAATTTTTTGTTTTCTTAATTTTTGAACGAAAAAGTATATAAAGCCATATGTCAAGCTAGCAGAGCACCTGATTTTTCCTAAAAAGAAAAGAGCGACATTTTTTTTAGGTAGGTATAAAATTTGCCTAAAACAAGCCCAAAATTATGGCGTTATCACCTCATTGTTCCTATAAAGAATGGAGCGGAATTTTGTTTATGTTGATATAAAATTAGCCTAAAATGAGCCTAAAATTATGGCATACTCAGAATGTGAAAAATCCAAAAGGTGCTCTGCTAGCTTAATACGTATGCTAATAAAACCGGCCAAGTACGAGTCGGACTCGCACATAAAGGGTTCCTTATCATCGTACAAGTAAATACTATGTAGGAAGGATTCACAATGGTCCTATTAAGGACTAAGTACTGCAGGGTAACCCCCTTCCCCTCCTTTTAGACAAAAATTATGTAGGTACTTTTAAAATACTTTTGTAAAAGAAACAAGAAAGAAAACACGTTTCTAGTAGGGAAGCCCTCTTTAATTTTTAATGTATTATTAATATTATCATTTTTTGTTATAGCGGCAACAGAAAAACACATTCTGTGAAAATTTCAACTCTCTACCTAGTACGGTTCATGAGATACATCCCGCTGACAGACAGACGAATAAACAGCGGAGGAAGGATGCACAATGGTCCTAGTAAGGCCTAAGTACTGTAGGGCAACCCACCATTCCCCTCCTCACAGACAGATACTATATAGGTACTTTTGCACAAGTAATTACTATGTAGGGAGGATGCACAATGGTCCTAGTGAGGCCTAAGTACTTTAGGGAAATCCGCCCTCCTTCTATTTACAGACAGATATGTAGGTATTTTATACAAGTTTATACTATGTAGGGAGGATACACAATGGCCTTAGTGAGGCCTAAGTACTGCAGGGCAACCCACTTCTCCCCCTTAAAGACACATACTATGTAGATACTTTTTAAATACTTTTGTAAAAGAAACGAGTAAGAAAACCTGTTTATAGTAGGGAAGCCCCCCTTTTTAAGCCCCCTTTTTAATTTATTTTTATTTTTATTATTTGTTGTTATAGCGGCAACAGAAATGCACATTCTGTGAAAATTTCAACTTACTACCTAGTACCTGCTGACAGACAGACGGAGAGACAGCGGAGGGAGGATGTACAATGGTCCTAGTGAGGCCTAAGTAATGTAGGGAAACCTACCCTTCCCCTCCTTACAGACAGATACTATGCATGTACGTTTGTACAAGTTAATACTAAATAGGGAAAATGCACAATGGTCCTAGTAAGGCCTAAGTACTGCAAGGCAAAAACACATTTCTAGTAGGGAAGCCCCCTTTTTAATTTATTTTTATTATTTGTTGTTATAGCGGCAACAGAAATTGACATTCTGTGAAAATTTCAACTCTCTCCCTAGTACGGTTCATGAGATAGAGCTTGCTGACAGACAGACAGACGGACAGCAAAGGCATTTTAATAGGGTCCCGTTACTTAACTTTCAGGTACGGAACCCTAAAAATGAGCTTATTATCCCTGTAACTAATTTTTAATTCCAGCCTCCACATTCGAACTATTACGGTACAGGTCAAAAAAAATTCGGTCCAATTGAAATTTTGATTATGTATGTAAAAAAAAACCGTAGATTTCAACTGTTATATTTAAATAGTTATAATTTTTAAGGATGCCACCCCTCCATCTTTCTCTAGGAAATAGAGGAAATAAAATGTTTTATACAAAAACGTTGTGAACAAGGTCTATTGTAAATGCGCCAAAAATAAGATTTTAATCACCTTAATAACTATTTTTAAATGCCATCCCCAATATCCGAACCATAAAGGTCAGGTCTAAAAATTTTAGGTTTATAAAGAAAACAGTTTTTTGTAAAAAACAATTAATTTTGATTATGTATGTAAAAAATTGTAGATTTTAACTGTTTTATTTAAAAAGTTTTGACTTAATTTTTAGGGGTGCCACCCCTTCATCTTTCTCTCGGGGGATATTGGGGGTAAGACTTTTATACACAAACGTTGTAAACCAGATATATTGTAAATGTGCCAACATTTAGTTGTTTATTTCTTCCGCAACTATTTTTAAATGCCAGCTTCCACATCCCTAGCCCGAAGAGCCAAACCCCAAAGCAATCGAATCCCAACCCTGACCCCACCGAACCTCAACCCCACCGAAATCCAACTCCACCATTGACATATACCTTTTAAATAAAGGTATTAAATTTTATATTATAGAGCTACGACAAAGGTTTTCTAGACCTTGTATATTGTTCTCTGTGAAATTAATTTAAAAAACAAATAATATATTACCAATACATAATTTGCACTAAAACATTTTAAAATAAATTGAAACTTACCTTCATCGTTCTTATTTTGGTTTGCTAACTTCACTAGCAGTTGTGCACGTGTTAACATTTTTATGATATACTTAAAGTTTTAGCCAAGCTCTGCGTACGACGTGAATCACACTGACTGGAATGACCGAATGACTGATGTAAAACCTAGATACGCTTTATTTCATTATGCAGATATAGCAACGTTGCGGGATCTCACCTTACACTATATATATCACGATATACATTAAGGATCTCGACTTGTATCTATATTATCTCGGATCTCAGATTGCTTAAATTTTATCACGAACAATTAAAATGTTGAAAATATTTCCCCTCTAAGGTGCCTTTGGTTAAAGGTCATATTAGAACATCTTTTATGAAATATATACAATAAAATTCCTTTTTGTTATGGTGGATCTCGGGTTGTCCAAACTTTATCCGGATCTCGACTTGGTACAAAAACACATATTATATATATATATATATATATATATATATATATATATATATATATATATATATATATATATATATATATATATATATATATATATATATCTACAAAGTATTACTGAGCCTCCCCCCATGTTAAATTTCAGGTTCACTGAGACTCCGCTGTTACTGGGCTTCCGATATACGGATCCCCAGTGACAACCCATTGAAAATTGTTCCAGATGATGTAGACACCCTAAAACACCCATTAACACAAAAATCTCGAGGACGCCCATTTGAGCCGTTTTTTGATCCTGTATAAAATATTAGTTCAGGCGTTCGCCGCTTGGTGCGCTGCTAATATACATTTCGCTGTGTATAAGATGTTTAATGTTACATGTCAACTCGGCGCCTTAAGCTATTCGCTGCGCGCTTTTGGTTTGGCAACGTTGCAGTTGATTATATATACGTACTAGGAGGCTTGGTAGTTTTGTCTCTCGACTCGAGTCAGTCTAAAAATTAAAATGAACTATTTTCGATCTTGAACGCGACAAGTACTACAGAGCGCCGTAGAAAATAAAATGCCACAATAAACATTTTTGTTTTAGAAAATGTTTAATTATTTAAATAATAAGGTTAGCACCTTGATTAGTACGTATATTTAGGCATTATTATAAAAGTAAATAAAAAGAAAATTCCAACTCAAATGTGATATATGACCAAGACGTAAAATAAAATAAGTAAACTTTTTATTTTAATTTAGTTTATTTTCTCATAATTCAATATATCTTGTAATCATCTTGTAATGACGTCAATGACAGTATTTTATAAATAGAACACCCTATATTTTTACCAATTTTACAAGAACAAGTTACGTATTGTATCAGGGATCCTTACTGGGCATTGCCCACTAAAAGGACACCTTAAGTAAACTAAGAGTAGTAGAATATAGTGAGCAGATTCTGTGAAGAGGAAGACAAAACCTCCATTCACATTCTGACAATGTGTAGCACTCCAAAATCCAAGGACACTATACATAAGAGCATATTAAATAGAAGAGTGATATTTACCTAACTTGAAGCCACTCAAGGAAGATATGATTGGAAGGATCGTTGTAGGCATTGCGACATTTCCTTGCTGCATTAGCGACAAAAGGGGTACAATAAATATTTTAGGTCGTAGTGTTTTAGCACCCCATTCCCAACATAACACACAAATTTTTAAGCTTCCTTTTATTATGCTGATTTCAATTGTATCACCACTTGCTTCAAATTAATACAAAGAATTGTTTAAATTAGGTCGATTTTTATTCTAAGGCTGGCACATTTTTATCACATCCTAAACTGACACACAACATTCCCCTCTCCTCCTTCCCACTACTAACCAATACAATTTAAATAGAAAACGTACTAAGTATTACACATCAACGCAAATGTAATTTAATGAATAATTTTTAGAAATGTGACTGTTTATAGTGTTACTTTTGATTTTAGCGCCCTTTAGCATGATAAAAAAGTGGTACGTATTGTTAAGTGTGACAGCTCATTTGAAAGCTTATTATAATAGTAATTTAATGTGCAGCATAATTTTGTTAATTTGGTTTATTGGGATTTTCATTACATTTATTTATTCTTAACCTTAATGGCAACAATCTATTTAAGTTCATGTTCCTTCGAATTAAGTTTTGTTACGTTGTCCTATAAATCATTAAAATTGACTTTCCACTGAAGTGTGGTATTGTGGATTATTCATTTTCATGCATCCAAAATTAAAATATACCATTTCGAACTTTTCGTGTGGAATATAGAGATTTAAATAAATATAAGTATGCTTACATCCTTGAGACTCATTGCGATATGAGCTGTGCAGCGCACTACCTATTCAATGGCCTGACTCACGGTATGTACGACTTCCACCTCACTCCAACTTAAGTTCGTCCCTAATGGATTTCGCTTATATGGTCCGCGTTTAGATTTTTGAAGATGTATACGGTACGACTAGGCCTCCAGCTGTGTTAATTTTCAGGTTCACATAGCCTCTGCTCTCGATTATACAATGCGGATCTAAAGTCCCTCCACCTCCTATTTATTTTTTGATCCGTCATGAGATATGAATTCATAAAAATCTTTGATTTTAAACGAGAATAATACAGTGCCAAAGGTTAAATATTTGTGGTACACCTGTTGATAGCATTGAACATTTAAAACAAAGAATTCATTATGAGTAAAAAGAAAAAATATTTTAGTTATATTGATATCATTGGAAAGGGTTTCAAATAATATATCACTTGCCATAACGGCTCCCGTCTGCCATTTTTAATGATTACGTCACCTAATATAATTAAAAAGGTAGTGTACATTCCTTGGTTTAGTTTCCCAAAATTTCAAATAAAAAAAAATATATATATTCAGGTTTAAAGATACTAAATGGGGCAGTATACAAGTTTGTAATACGTACACAAAAATAAATAAATATTTTTTAATGAAACTGTGGTTCTTTGTATATTAAGGTACTATAAGATATGTTCCTAATATACACTATATCTAGCGCTATATCTATAGAGTGTGACTGGGCCTCCAGCCTTGCTAGTTTTCAGGTTTATTGAGACTCCGCTATCAATTATATACGGATTCTACAGCAGAGTCTCAGTTAACCTAAAATGATTCATTTTTACTTTCCTATCTGTATACAGATATAAGGAAAGTAGAGGAATCATGATTTTTTTTGACCTCGAGTTTTCGACGGATTTTTACGTTTTGAGGTCCCCTGAATCCGTTTTGAATATTTTTGCGATGATGTCGGTGTGTGTGTGTGTCTGTGTGTGTGTGTGTGTGTGCGTGCGTGTGCGTGTGCGCGTGCGCGTGTGGGTGTGGGTGTGCGTGTGCGTGTGGGTGTGGGTGTGGGTGTGGGTGTGGGTGTGGGTGTGGGTGTGGGTGTGGGTGTGCGTGTGTGTCTGTGTCTGTGTGTCTGTATAAGTCATGAACCGATACAACGAAAAACACCAAATTTTAAACTTAAGCTTTGTTTTAGCGTCCAATGAGCTGATTAGATTTTGGGCAGAGTCGGAACATCTGGGGGGATACTTTATAGGTGGTCATTTTTATATTTTATGGAATATATCTGTTATTTACGTTTGGAGAAGAAAATTCTTCAAATAATTATCTATAATTTTTGTTCTATGCAAAATTTTCCTAAAATGGTCCGTATTCGAGAAATTTGACAAAATGTAAAAAAAATAATTTTTTATAAAAATTGTTTAAATAACAAAAGTTGTTTGTAATATAATTCTCTATAATTTTTATTCTATACATAATTTCTCTAAAATGGACCGTATTCGAGATATTTTAGAAAATGTGTAAATTTCGAATTTTGAAGAAAACTCAAAAACTGATAAAGAAAAAAACATAAAATTTTAAACTTAAGGTTTATTGGGGCCTGATGTGAAATGATTAGATTTTGGACAAAGTCGAATCATCTGGGGGGATACTTTATGGGAGGCCGTTTTTATATTTTATGGAATATATCTGTTATTTATGTTTGGAGGAGAAAATTGTTCAAATAAAAGTTACTTCTAATATTATTATCTATAATTTTTGTTATATGTCAAATTTTCCTGAAATGGTCCGTATTCGAGAAATTTGACAAAATGTGCAAAATTCTGATTTTTATGAAAATTGTTGAACTAAAAGTTGTTTGCGATATCGATCTCTATAATTTTTGTTTATACATGATTTTTCTGAAATGGACCGTAATGGAAAAGTGCTAAATTTAAATTTTTCAGTATTTTCGTTTTCAATGAATATCTATAGAAAAATGTTTCGAGGTAGATATATGTGGACAATGTATATATTTGGTTTATCCTCCTCTAAACATTTATAGAAGTGCTGCAATAGGTTGTACAAAATAACCGAAAAAGCCTATAATAACTAGATAGGAAAGTCATGTGTTGGACACATCAGATTTTTAAATATAGGAAATGGGAGAATATAAAAGTGTGTAATAGGTACGCAAAAAAGTGTTGAATATTTGCTACATAGGAGTTTTAATTTTTAGTTTTCTTTTTATGGCTTTTTTTTAGTGCAAATATGACATGTTAATTTACGTGTTTGTTTTTATTTTTTCATGAATTTTTTATAAATAAATATTTTTTAATGGAACTGTGGTTCTTTATATATTAAGGTACTATATACGTCCTAATATATATATACCTAAACTATATATCTCTCTATATTTATAAAAAGTGCGACTGTGCCTCCAGCCGTGTTAATTTTTAGGTTCACTGAGACTCCGCTGTTAATAATATATGGACTCTACAGCAGAGTCTTAGTGAGCCTAAAAATTAACAAGGTGGGCCCAGTCGTACCGTATGGATATATGAGAATGTTTACTCATCAGTAAGCTTTAAGGATTTTTTTTTGAATTCGTTTAAAAATGTATATTATGTAGTAAGAAACTATTAACAGATTTCTATAATTTTTTAACCAGTTTTAAATATACAGTGAGTCCACTTAAGTACGCAGTATATTAAACACTTTTTTATTATTAAATTAACGAGAAAAAGTTATTCTTCATAAAAAGTTCTGCATTGTTTAAAACCTATATATTATTCATTAATGTGATTTTATAATTTACTTCTTTTAAATGTTCTTCAATTGTTGTTAAAACAATATCGGTCATTGTTTAGCCAGATCTTTTAAAACCTTATATGTAATAATATCGGCAAAAAATTTCTGAGAGGTATCTGTAACAACATTATTTAATTTTTTGTCTTTTTGTAAACACCATTATTACATTTATGAAAACAAAAATTTTAATTTTAAACTAGTATTGAGCAAAAAAGTCATTATAATAGATACACACAAAACTTGAGAAGACTTAAAAAGAATAGAACTATTGCAATTGGTTTGCCGGCAGAAACGACGAATTCGCATACTACTCGCTAAGAAGGTTTATCTTCAACGGGTTATTATTATTTTAAATAAAAACATATGGTCTGAGTAATTAGGTTTTTCTTCCTTCTGCTAAATAAATTATTAAAAAGTGGCAACAGTGCTTGGAGCCTCAGTAAATACATTACCTCTAGTAAGAGGAGGCGCATTAACATAAACAGTGTCAAAACATATGTCAAATGTATATAGTGGACGTTACGTTGACCTATCCAACTAATGGTAGTTGAATTAGTCTTTACAAATAACGGTGTATATAATGGCGTATATACGGTGGAGTTTTGGTAGGCCATTTATGGAATGGAGTCCCAGTAATGCCACGTAGCTAGATATATATATATATATATATATATATATATATATATATATATATATAAAGTATACTTTGCCACCTCAAAACCAGATACATAACTAGCGGTCTCACCTCATATATGACGTTGGCACCTCAGAACAGCGAGGTGACATGGTTTAGCCCTTTTCCTATCGCTGGCGGTTACCAGGCTACCTCTACAGTCTGTTCGCGAAAATTCGTCTGGAGGTGACACCGGATTCCATATAACTGCATGTAACCGTTGCTAGTTCGAGCATCTATTACTGGCGCTAGTGTCGCTTTTTGTTGTTTTATACGGACCACACAATGTCACCTCATCTTCATATATGCCATTTTTATATAACATTCGCGCGATGTCACCTCAAACAGTCAAGGAATCGTGCCAACATCGCACTAACATGGTAACATGGTATTTGAAGAGGTGATATGTTCATAAATTAATTTGTGAAGTGAAATGTGTAAAGTTTATAAGTGTATTACCTAATTGGTAACAAAAACGATTTTAAACTTGAAGCACATTTATTTTTATTCTGTTGGCTTATGTATATTAAACAACGAATATAAGATATCATTGCAGAGATCGCTTTGCCTGCCATGGTAACCAATATGTAAAGTCAACAACAATGTATGATAAAAATTTGAAGAGGTGATATGTTCATAAATTAATTTGTGAAGTGAAATGTGTAAGGATTTTGATTTGCGATTTAGGATTTACATAAATTCACGATTTAAAAATTTAAAGTCTGAAATAAAGTTTTCATTCGTGACAATTAGCGGCATGCAGATAAATATTAATTTAAATAAATTAAATTAGGTAAAAAATTCCCACTCGGTGAGAAATTTTTTCTGTAACTGAATTTACTAAAATTGAAATTTGTCTGCATGCTGCTATTTTTCACGATTTAAAATATGTTTTTGGGTTTCTTAGAACGTTGTTATACATATGTTTAGACGTTTATTGTTCTGCCTGCATATTAAAATTGAGGTGTCGTGTTCACGGGTGTTCTGTAGAAAATCAACTAAAAACGTATTTTTTTTTAGTTTCTAAAATAAAAAACTTGTGCTCTGGTAGTTAATATTAATGTAAATTACGTTAAAATCAGTTTGACATATTTTTGTAATAATCGAATTTGAACGAAATTCTAAGTATCTTATTGAGTTACTCAGAAATTTTAATTAACAGAAAAATATTAATATTTGTTATATAAAGGTTTTATGTTATTTTAATTATTCCGTTAATTATAATTAATAATATCATAGGAGAAAATGTTGCGTTGCTCTGAAATTATCGAAAATGTAATTTTACAATGTTGAACTCATAACTGCATTCATACATTGAATTTAATACGAATTTGGAATTTTTTAAAGATATATCAACCTTGTTTTAGTCGAAAAAACAGGAGCGCGCTAAAAATATTACAACTACTTAATTATTATTACAAAAACTCATTCATGTTGCGGGACTTCGCTTTGCTCTTCGCGCAAATATTTACTCGTTACATAAAATAAGACATTTCAATAAGTGTTACATACAATATTTTTTTAATTTCAACTAGATTATTTTTAAATATCTATGATACCAATATTACTACTTTCTTATATTGTTAGTTTCGTATGATTAATTTCATTCTTTTATTAAAAAATAGAAAATAATATTCATTTATTCTCAACGACTTATTGTAGCTTGTTTATATCGCTTCTTAAGGTTATTTAGATTTCAAGAAAGTTGGGTATTTTATGCTGATTTAGAATGAAAAATAAGGACTAAACAACATTATTACTAGGTTGTAAGTTTAATTAAATTCTGTTTTTATAAGTCAACTTTCCCTTCTTTGGTATAAAATTCAAATAATAATAATATATACAGGGTGTCCTTTAAAATGTGTCCCAAAATTCTCAGGCAGATTCCTTAACCAAAAAATGGAAAAAAAGTTCCTATAGACCTATGTCCTAAAGTGCCCCCTAAGCGAGCAACAGCCTCTCGAAATCATTTTTTTTATTTTGATTTTTTGAATTTTCTTAAAAATGGAAACAAATAAAAGAACCAAATTTTGGCTGTTAAATATGATCAATAATAGTGACCTTTTGACACCTTCAAAAAGAAATTATTTCGTCAGGGGTGTACTTGGGAATTTTTTGAAAATTTTGATTATTCATAACTTTTTTGTGTTTTTGGTAATGACTTATCCATATTTTTTTTTACATTCTACATTGAAAACTACGTCAAAAAGGAATACTTGTTTGATCTCGATTGGAGCAGCCGTTTCCGAGAAAACATCATCCAAAGATATTCGTGCAGTTTAGGTTAATTTTCAATTTTCCTAAATTACCTCGGTGAATCTCGTAAATAAAAATAACTTTTTTAGCTCTCTCTAAATAATTGTAGTTCAAATGTCGTGGTGGGACTATTTTTATTTAATAATAAGAAACGGTTTAAAAAAATATTTATTCTAAAAAAACAAATCAAAAAAAATTAAAGCAGATGCTCAATGTGGCGACCATTGGTTTCCACACACAAGCGCAACCGTCGCATCATAGACTGTCTTACACGAAAAAATACTTCAGGATTATTCTTAAGAACTTCGCAATGATGAAAAACTAGTTCTTCCAATTCTTCAACTGTTTCAACAGGACTGGAATAAACCAATGATTTTAAATAACCCCAAACAAAAAAATCCATTGGATTTAGATCTGGTGAACGAGGTGGCCAGTTAACAGGACAACCTCTGCCAATTACTCTACCCTCAAATCTTTCGTTAAGGTGCTGTCTAGCTTCAAGGCTGTAATGTGGTGGAGCTCCATCATGCATAAACCACATGTTATGTCTGATTTGAATCGGAATATTATCAAGAAGCTCATGTAAGTTATTTTCCAAAAAAAGCCTGTATGCTGCTCCATTTAACCTATTCGGCAAAACAAATGGTCCAATAAGGTAATTATCAATAACTCCAGCCCAGACGTTTATTAAAAATTTATCCTGGTGGTGACGTTCAACAACCGCGTGAGGGTTATCTTCAGCCCATTCATGCATATTTCGAAAATTTATTATACCATCTCTAGTGAAACCAGCTTCATCGGTAAATAGCACTTTATTAAGAAACATTGCATCTTGATTACATCTTCCAAGAAACCATTCAGAAAAGATAACTCGCGGCTCATAATCAGTAGCTTTAAGTGCCTGAACTTTTTGAATGTGGTAAGGGTACAATTGTTGTTCACGCAAAACTTTCCATACCGTGTTACGTCCGACTCCCACTTCTGAAATTAAATGAGAGAATCTGTGTAGTGAATAGTTAAGAAAGAGAATCCATTGATTTGGGAAATCAGATTTTTTCTGCATAACGCAACTCTTTTCGATACGAAAAGTCGTGAAATGTAAGAGAAGCAATAACAAGTAAAAAAACTAGTTTTATACGATAAGGTACGGGGTAGCTAAAATAATAAATAAGTAATTACTTACCATTTGCTATTTTTCTGGTACTTGTCAATGGGGTTTCAGCTACCCTATCCAAAATTGCTTCTTCCAAAGCAGGAGTTCTCACATAATTTTGTCTTCTACTGTTACTAGAGTTTTTCTTAAATGTACCAGTTTCCCGAAGTCTATCGTCAATTCTAGAAAACGTCTTAGCGCATGGAAGATGCCTATTTGGAAAGCGCTCCTGATAAAGTCTGCGAGCTTCATTGGCATTTCCAGAAGCGAGTCCAAAACATAAGTGCATGTCCGTCATTTCGCCGAATGTGTAATCATTATTGTAGTTATTGTGAGCCATTTTAAACAAAATAATAACAATACAACGAATCGCACCAGAACACTTTTAGAAATAATGTTTAACTGAAGAAACATTTTTATCAGTGAGCGAAAAAAATTATCCATGAAACACAAAAACGCCAAAAAAAATACATATTTTTACTTTTTTATTCTAAACAGCTAAATACAAACCTTATGGTCTTCATAATAAATAAATGGGAACTAAATTTTTAAATTTTATTTAGAGAGCTAAAAATAGTATACAGGGTGATTGATTAGTGTGAGGAAGCTCTGTAGATCTGTTATAATAAAAGTAGGCAGCTTTAAGCTTCACATTTTAAAATTAGTTACGATGTGACAGGGTGTTTCATAAGGCCGTGCCAAATCAAAGTTATGTTTTTTAAATGGAACACCCTGTATATTTTTATATTTTTAGAATCTGCTCGATAATCTGATTTCAATGATATATCACACTTGTTATCTAATATGAATAGTAAAGGATCTACAGCTACTCAAAAATCACATTTTTTCAAATTCAGGTGGCTGTTGTAGCCAAACAGTTGGAAATCGAGGAAAACGGCTTACAGTCCCTATCCTAACTTTTTAAGGTCTATTCAGTGACATAAAATACATATTATTTGATACAGGGTGATCAAAAATCCAAAATCACATCCGATTTTTGATCACCCTGTATCAACTAATATTTTTTGCCACTGAATAGACCTTCAAAAGTAAGGATAGGGACATGTAAGCCGTGTTCCTCGATTTCCAACTTTTTGGCTACAACAGCCAAAATTGAAAATTAACCTAAACTGCACGAATATCTTTGGATGATGTTTTCTCGGAAACGGCTGCTCCAATCGAGATCAAACAAGTATTCCTTTTTGACGTAGTTTTCAATGTAGAATGTAAAAAAAAATATGGATAAGTCATTACCAAAAACACAAAAAAGTTATGAATAATCAAAATTTTCAAAAAATTCCCAAGTACACCCCTGACGAAATAATTTCTTTTTGAAGGTGTCAAAAGGTCACTATTATTGATCATATTTACCAGCCAAAATTTGGTTCTTTTATTTGTTTCCATTTTTAAGAAAATTCAAAAAATCAAAATAAAAAAAATGATTTCGAGAGGCTGTTGCTCGCTTAGGGGGCACTTTAGGACATAGGTCTATAGGAACTTTTTTTCCATTTTTTGGTTAAGGAATCTGCCTGAGAATTTTGGGACACATTTTAAAGGACACCCTGTATATTACTAACTAGCTGACCCAAATCCGCTTTGCGGGAATTTCTCAAACCTCAATTATTAAAAGTGAATAACACTTTTCGTTATTCGAGAGAAATTTTTTCATGCGATATCTGCTAAATTTTTTTAATAATTTTTATTAATTTTTATTAATTTTTATTAATTTTTATTAATTTTTATTAATTTTTATTAATTTTTATTAATTTTTATTAATTTTTATTAATTTTTATCAATTTTTATTAATTCTTTTAATTTTTAATAATTTTTATCAGTTTTTATTAATTCTTTTAATTTTTATTAATTTTTATTAATTTTTATTAATTTTTATTAATTTTTAATAATTTTTATTAATTTTTATTAATTTTTAATAATTTTTATTAATTTTTATTAATTTTTATTAATTTTTATTAATTTTTATTAATTTTTATTAATTTTTATTAATTTTTATTAATTTTTATTAATTTTTATCAATTTTTATTAATTTTTATTAATTTTTAATAATTTTTAATAATTTTTAATAATTTTTATTAATTTTTATTAATTTTTTATTAATTTTCATTAATTTTCATTAATTTTTAATAATTTTTATTAATTTTTATTAATTTTCATTAATTTTTATTAATTTTTATTAATTTTTATTAATTTTTATTAATTTTTATTAATTTTTATTAATTTTTATTAATTTTTATTAATTTTTATTAATTTTTATTAATTTTTATTAATTTTTATTAATTTTTATTAATTTTTATTAATTTTTATTAATTTTTATTAATTTTTATTAATTTTTATTAATTTTTATTAATTTTTATTAATTTTTTTATTAATTTTTATTAATTTTTATTAATTTTTATTAATTTTTAATAATTTTTAATAATTTAATAATATATATATTACTAATTAGCTGACCCAAATCCGCTTTGCGGGAATTTCTCAAACCTCAATTATTAAAAGTGAATAACACTTTTCGTTATTCGAGAGAAATTTTTTCATGCGATATCTGCTAAATTTTTTTAATAATTTTTATTAATTTTTATTAATTTTTATTAATTTTTATTAATTTTTATTAATTTTTATTAATTTTTATCAATTTTTATTAATTTTTATTAATTCTTTTAATTTTTAATAATTTTTATTAATTTTTATCAGTTTTTATTAATTCTTTTAATTTTTATTAATTTTTATTAATAAAAGAGGTGACTTCGGTATTAATTTTTCTGTGAATATACATATAAAAAAAATGAGATAAATCATTACCCCTCTTTTGAAATTCCGATTCTGGAGGTTCCCCTTAGGGTATATAAATATCAAAAGTTTAAAAAATGCGTGCGGAAATAGGTGAGGTGAGGTCGCCATATGCACTACACTGAGGTGACAACTTATTGCCTATACATATATATATATATATATATATATATATATATATATATATATATATATATATATATATATATATATATATATATATATATATTTACTTTAGCGCTTACACATTCCCATTTTGCTACATACTACCGACGTTCTCAGACCAAAACCTACGTTGTCAGTCCCACTTTCGGGCATGACAACGTTTTCCATGCTAGATGGGCTAGAAAGGGTCTATAGATCACAGGGATGAAATATTAGCTTGGCCTGAAAAGTCGCAAAAATGGTCATTTTTATACGAATTTAGTTCCGGGACCAAATGGCTAGGTGGCGCTCGAGTTAGAAGTGTATATCGTATATATTTCGTTCCATTTTTACAACGTTTGCAGGCCCGAAACTTGGCAACAGCGCGGTGGTTTCATGGAAACAGTTATTATGAAACAAGGCAAATATAAGAAATAAGCCGTGATGGGAAGGTTTAAATTCAATAGGTATTTTCGTAATAATGTGTAGTGTTGGTAGCGAAGATCTTAGCGGTATAAGTTTGGTATTTTTTGGACTCAGGTGTTTTGTTTGTTCGAATTCTGCCAGGGCCAGAGTTTTTCTAATTATTATTCGTGTGATGTTTGGTTTTACAATATCAGTATAGTATTTCGTTTAAAAATATATAATTGGATTATTTTAAAGAAAAACACTATTGTTTAAGTTACCTATTCATTATATTTAAAAAAATACATATTCATATTCAAGTAAGAATTATTTTGTTAAATAACTCAAAAACATGGAATTCAGAAATTATCGCTCAATCAGTGGCGTACAAAATTGACGTTTGACTTTTTCAGATTTTATGAATTTTTGAGAGCCAATAAATATACAGTATGTCTGAAAAAGTTGGCAACATATGAGAAACTTTTTTTTTGTAATGTTACGAAAAAAAGTTATTCCTTATAAAAATTTCTGCATGGACCGTAAAGTAAAACGCAAATGTCAGATGTCATTTTTTTAAACCATAACGAGGTTTGTCAAAAAATATCAATTTGAACAAGAGTAAAGTACCTTTATTTTATACAATATCGAAAACTTTAATTATGTAATATTTATTTCTCGAAAGCTTTTACTAGGCTGACTTTCGGTAAGAGAAATGTTAGTCAGAATCATCTAAATTTTAAATTATTTCGTTTATTTTTGTGTATTACATTAGAAGATACATTATTTTGTTGGGTATTACTTATTTATCACTGATTTAAGTTCATTGCTAAAATATTGCAAATCAACAAATAAACATTTAAGATGTGTTAAATTGTTAAATAAGATAAAAGTTGACGTATTTTACAACTAAAATTTGCAAAATTTAAGTTGAAATTGAAGTTGTCAAAACATTCCTATTAATCTTTTGCAATGTCAAATGTAAATACCTGAATATTATTATTTTTGCAAGCAGAGATTTTCATAAAGAATAATTTTTTTCGTAAAACTTACAATTAAAAAGTTTCCCATATGTTGCCAACTTTTTCAGACATACTTTATAGTGTGTCTACCTAAGTTGAAATCATATGGAAAACTTTTTTATTAATAATTTTAGGAAAAAAGTTAATTTTCGTAAAAAGTTGTGCATGATCAAACCTTAAATACAAACATCTAAAACTAAATTTTATCCGTCGTATACAAGGTGTGTTTAAAATAATGGTACTTTATTCTCAAGCAAATTTTCTATTTTTTAACGAAAAAAAAAATGTGATATCTGATAATTTTATTTTACGTTTTAGGTAATACAAAACCTTTTATTGGAAATAATTTTGATCCTAACATTTTTTATAAACTCGTCCGCTTATATTACATGTCGTATATACTATATCGTACATGTAGATATCTTTTTTCCTAAAGAAGGGGAAATGATGCACAATGTAGAAATAAAATGTACCTACAGAAAGTTAAAAAACTTGTATCTAACAAAGCAATGCTAACTGGCATTACACTTACTAAATACGGCGTGGAACAGCCAAATGAAATAATTCCAATAGCTCCATTATGTGCGTTTTTCTGAAAAAATCTTAAGACGTGTCAATTTCTAATTCTAAAATGACATGTTGCGACGTAAAAATGGCAACCCTAAATTTAATCCTCTTCAGATGACATCTTTAACCTCCTATATTCTCAAATTGGAAGTAGGGGCCTGTGATACTTCATTTGAAAGGTCATTTCATTAACTCTTTAAAGCTGCTATGGTTTTAAATTTTATTGAAGAAAATAACATCAAAGAAAGATAAGTATTTACGTCTGGGATACTGCCAAGATGTTGGAGGCATGCATTTTAAACATCTGCTGGATGGATATTTACTTTTTTTATATTATTACGTTATCATTACATCATGGCATTATTTATCCACACCTCCAAAATCTTGGTAGCATCCTAGACGTAAATACTTATCTTTTTTTCCTGTTAATTTCTGCAATAAAATTTAATACCGCAGCAGTTTTAAAGGGATAATGAAAATGCCCCTTTCAAATGAAGTATCATAAGGCCTTTCTTCCAATTTGAAGATGTATACAGGTGTCACCTTAGAATTAGAAATTGACGTGTTTCATGATCTACAAAAAAAAAACTAAAACCGTCCATTGTTACCTTGTTGGGGCACTAGTTACCGCTTGCAAGAGAAAAAGCTTGGCAAAAAACCTTGTATTTTTGTCTATTCATCACGTAGGATATTTAGTAATAGGCCTTCGCTCTTCGCCTAATACTCCAACACCTCTGGACTAAGATACTTTATAATAATGTACAGTTGATGTATGTTTTAGTAAAATAGTAGAAATTAAAGCTATATTATATTAAGAGTTTAAAATTTTTATTGCTTTAAAAAAACACATAATAAACTAAAAAAAACAACAAAAATCTTTATAAAACAAGTTTAAAAAAAACATTTTACTTATTTATTACGGTATGTATTATACACTAGGGTTTTAATTCGTACCCAATCCCAATCTTTAAAAGCTGAATAAACGTTCAGTCTTTCTTGCTTCGTCTTATTTTAGGGATGGTATTGACTTGCTCTTTATATTCTGTGAATTAACATATCCAGAAAGATAAGACTAAGTCTTATCTGAGAAAAAACTGTGTGAAGTATATTGAATGAGTCTTGATGATAATTCACTGGAAAAAGCTCATGAAAATATTGCAGCTTGTATGCATGACAGTGTTTCTGCGTGAGTATTTGCTTTATTAAGACAAATTTGTTTGTTGGGGGACTACTGAAATCGATATTTCTGAAATTTCATTGGTAACATCCGAACAGATTTAATATTTTTAGCTGTGTATTTAAAAGGTTTTTTGACCTACCAATCTCTCTGAATAACTGCACATAATTTGTCGAAGCATTGTAAAAACCAATTGTAGCCAAATACTAACTAACTTTTAATTAAACAACAACGTATTATCGATGGCCAACGAATGTTTGGTAACCAAAAGACAATTATGTTAGTTTTCATTCGTTGGCGCGGTCTGTACGCAGCTTAACACAAATGTTCAGTTTAATTTCAAGGTAAATATATAATTAAGTGAAAGTGGCTAAAGTATCAAATAAACATTTAAATTTTGGAGCCAACAAGGAAGCATGGAATGGAGGCGTTTATATTCACGCAGAAATCACCTGCAATATATATGGCTCCAAAACCAATAAAAAAAAAATTATATCACTGAAACTAGGTAAACATGCGACAATATTTCAGGTAATAATAGCAACAATACACACTGTGCAAAAGAGGTATTAAGTATTTTCACATACTATGAAGCACTGTTTGGTAGTCCTAAAACAGACTAACCTTACCCTAGGTGCCAGGCCACAGAGGGCACAAGGTCGAGAAGTAGCCTAAAAGTTGCTTCTGGGCTCAGCACTCATTTGTGGTGTTACAAAAACGCCATCAGATCATTTGCAAAGCAGCGGGTGTTCAATGAATCTCAGGAACGCCAAGTTAGAGGCAGGTCAGAAAATAAAAGGGCCATCGTCAAAACTGAGTAAGAATAGAAGTACTAAAATACTTGTCTTAATAACATGGCATTGTAAGTTTTAAAAGACATAATATGTACAACTTCGCACTGGCAAAAGACACCTTTTTTCGATTATGTCACGAAGAGGAGGCAACTGCAGTATTGGGCTACTGCCATGATATATGAAGGATGCGATTTCATACACATATAGAAGCAAAACCAAAAAAAAAAAATTTTTATATGTATTCAAAAGTATTTATTTTTTATTTTATAGTCACAACATATGCTTCTGAAAACACTTTTTTCATTTTATAGTGTCTTCAAACAATTTTAAGAACATGGTGGACAAAAACAAACAAAAATTGAAATTTTAAAATAGTTAAAGTCACATCTTTTTATTTTACAGCGTATGTAGGTGAATTCGAAATACTATAATTTGGTTTATCACGATATAGTAGCGAAACAAAAACATGTTTAGTTTTTATTTTTGTTTCCATACTATCTTGTTAAACCAAATTATAATCTTACCCCTCTCAATGTGGATTATTTTATTGACATAAAATATGTCAAAAGTGACATCATTTGTTTTTATATTCTTAATATTTCTGGTGGGTCTGAGGTCGTCTTAAAATTGACAGGGCTTGGGAACGACGCATAATACAGTATATATATATATATATATATATATATATATATATATATATATATATATATATATATATATATATATATATATATTGAATTGTAGTCGTCCGTGGCATCCGTATAGATATGACCCTTGATGGCATCCGCCCAATATACACCATGTATACTGAGAAGAATTTAAAAATACTAATAGCGTCTTTCGTGAACTCTGTAAGTTTGACAACACTGATCCGTTTCAAATTGCATGAAATGTTTCTAGTTTGTGTAAAATTCAGCCCCTTTTAGACCTTAAAACCACATGTGTTTATTCGGACGTTTAGTTGTACTTTGAATAAAGACCCAAAAATAGATATTTGGGTATTGCTCGTTTTTCTTTTACTTTAAATAAATAAAGTGCCTTGGTTTATTTGGTCATAAATTTTTATTTAATTTTTTATTTTATAGGCGACATATATATTTTGGATAACATATTCTTTATCTTCTGGTTCAGTAAATTATTTTTTAAAACATGAGGAACTAAAACACATGTAATTTTTTAAAACAGTTAAAGCACCATCTTTTGTTTTACAGCGTGTGGAGGTGTATTCGAAATAATATAATTTGATTTAACAAGATATATACAGTAGGAAAACAAAAACATGAGTGTTTACAAATTTAAAAAATATCAGTGGTGTTAAAATATAGAATAAAATTAAAAAGCTTACAATTAGAATTAAAATAAACGTCTAAATTTTTTATGTCTGTTTTAATATTTTTTTAATATGTATCATTTCAGGGATAGTTCTTTTGTTTTATTTGATTTATTTTCGAGAATTTGTACATTTTCAAAACCAAAAGAGTGCAAAAAATGTTCTATATAGAACTTGTGTATTTCTTATGACTCCTAAAAAGACAAAAAACAGTCCAAAAATGACGTTCTCCTTAGTAAACAAAATCAATCAAAGAAAAACTGTAATAGGGTATTTTTTTTTTCTAAAATTTTACTTTAAACTTAAATTGGAGTTAATATAAATTTGGGTTAAACATGTAATATTAATGGATTTTTAGTTTTATAATGTTACTATTTTCTATTAAAACTTGGAAAAAATAGTTGTTTAATTATACATAAAAGCACAAGATTTTATGCCGTGGCTGGTGTTTCATAGCCGAAGCGAAGAGTTATGTTTATTAAAATTTAAAATTGTCACTTATCGTCAAATTTCTTAAATACGAACAATTTTAGGAAAGTTATGTATAAAAGAAAACATATAGAGAATAATTTTGCAAACAACTTTTATTTAAGAAAGTTTCTTCTCCAAGTATAAATAGAAGATACATTTAATAGAGTAGAAAAAATGCCCTTGTATAAAGTAGCCCCAGATGTTCTGACTATGCTCAAAATCTAATCAGGTTACCACATAATAGATTAAAGCTTGTTTAAAATTTAGTGTTTTTCTCTTTATCCGCTTTTAAGTTATGTTCAAAATTTTCACTTATCCTCAAATTTCTCAAATACGGGTCATTTTACGAAAATTATGTATAGAAGAAAAAATAATTTTGCCAAAAAATTTGAATCAAGGAAGTTTTTCTCCAAGCGTAAATAACAGATATATCCAATAAAGTAGAAAATTACTCTCTCATAAAGTAACCCCCTGATGTTCCAACTATGCCCAAAATCTAAGCAGCTTACCGCATGGTAGATTGAAGCTTAAATTTATAATTTATTGCTTTTTTTTTAATCCGTTTTTGAGTTCAAAATGTTCAAAATTCTAAATTTTCACTTTTCCTCAAATTTCTCGAATACGCTCCATTTTAGGAAAATTATATATGGAGCAAAAATTCTAGAGAAAATTCTAGAAAAAAATTTTTATTTAAAGAAGTTTCTTCTCTAAGCAAAAATAACAGATGTATTCCATAAAGTATAAAAACATCCCCCATACAGTACCCCCAGATGTTCCGACTAGGCCCAAAATATAATCAGTTCACCGAAGGGTGGATTAAAGCTTAAGTTTAAAACGGATTCAAGAGCCCCCGAAACGTAAAAATCCGTCAAAAACTTGAGGTCGAAAAAAATCATGATTACTATACTTTCCTTATCTGTATGTACACAGATAGGAAACAAATAAAACTTAAGAATTTTTTTTCTTGAAAATCAACACGCATTGTAGTAGAATAAAGAAATTTGATTATTTTTTATTTGACCAACTGTTTGTTACTAACGCAGTATAACATTTATAATTAATATTTAAGGTAGGTACTCCATAAAGTAAAATAAAAAATATGATGTACATAGGGTAAAAATTGTCTTATAGCTTGTATTTAAACCAACCACTTCTCAAACTATTCCTACATTTATTTCTAGATATTTGTAATTATGATTTTTATCCTCATTTCAGTAATATATTTGCTCTACTTTTAGCTTTAATAGTCAAAATTACTGTAAAAATTAGAGAAATATTAGACAACATTCAAACTTTGGATTTTTGCAACAGATTTGTTTCCTTTTTATTTTATTTTATGATCAAATAACTCGGATATTAGCCATTCCAAAACCTATGCAGTGCATGTGTCACATAAAATAGACATTTTTATTTATTAAACTTAACATTTTTTAAAATGTTACAAAAAAATTTTTTTCTAAAGTTTTAATAGTTGGTTAAATTTTTAAATACAATGCTAAATAAGTAACATATGCTTGACTGGCTCAACACTTGATTTCAGAGCTTATTATTTACAATGGAAACCTTTACAATGGAATCCTTTACAAAGAAATGATTTATTATTACCTATTTGAGAGCGGTTCAAAGAATTAGAATCTCTTTTTAAAAACATTTTAGGCATATCGAATTATCTAAAAACAAATTGGTCTCTTCGCCCTTTAAATTCATTCGCGTATACAAATTTACCAATGGATTATTTCTGGCAATAATTATTATAATATTGAAAACTGTTCATAAGGCCAAACTTTATTCTCGTGTGTTATTTAAAAAATGTTTATTTTTTATTTCATTCTATTAAAAATCATGTTAAATTTGAGATTAAAACTTTATCATGAATTTAAATAGTTTTTCAAAAAATCAAAGAAGCAACATATACTTTCCAATTATACAAGGTTCTCTAAAAAAGTAATACAATATCGAAGTTTTCCGTACTGATTTTAAAGACGTGTATAGTGCAAAAGAAACATTTGAAAACCATTTTTTTGGAGTAAATGGTTTTCATTATTATTCAAAAATGTTTACCGATGTACTACTTTTTTAATTTTAAACAAATCTTTATAGGGTACATCAGTACGGAAATACATCATTTTCCCATTTTCTTTAATTGTATTTTATATCACCATTTAAAAGAACGTTTCTTAAAGTTTAATTTGAGTTAAGCATTCTCTATACCTAACACTAATAATTTTGGGAGATTTTTAAATCTAGATGACAAAAAAAATAATTCACAAAATAGTTTAATTTTAACTGGTCACTGGTTGACTGGAAATAGACTGTGTTAATTAGTGATTAGAATTTTACTAGCTGTAATTTATTGATTGAAATTTTTTTTTTAGAATATCCTTAAAATTTAATAACTATTTAGGAAAAATGTGTTTATTGGAATCGTAAAAATATTATTATTTTAAAAGATATTTTTTATTAAATATGTGTAAAATGTTTTTATTCAAACGACAATTTAAATAAATACATAAGAAATAGTAATAAAAAATTTCAAATAAATGGTTAAATATTATTAAAATTTATAAAGTACTAACTAGTAACTACCTATTTGTGACAAATGTGTTTATTGGTTTCATATATGTTATTGTTCTTATTTTAAAAAACATTTTTCAGCGAATAAAAGTAAAAATGTTTTTATCGAGACAAAAAATGTATCGAATACATAAAATAAAGAGCAATAAAGCAATTTTAAATTTATAATGAGGATATATAATGCTTGGCATTCTATATTATACTCTTCACAGTTTAACAGACCCTCTTAACCAGCGGTTTTTTTATAAACATTTTTTTTTTTTTTGGAAATAAATAGGCTTCCCAATTTTTATTTAGATTTTTTTCTTTTAGTAATTAATAGGCTTCATCTCCTTATAGAGCTTGATTTTTATTAAACATTTCAAGTTGATATAATACTTCTTTTAGATGAATAATTTTTTTTTAATTTTAACCCAACTTAACCCCCTACTGTTATTCAGATTTTTTAAAAATTTAATAGGTTTCGTCCTCTAATAGGACTTGATTTTTCCTAAAAATTTAAAGTTGTTATCATGTTTCGTTTTTGATTTATGATTTTTTTAAAGTTTCAACCCCCCACTAATCTCCCCATTTTTAATCGGATCTATTTAAAAATCAAGAGACTTCGTCATCTCATAGAGCTTGATTTTTTTTTAAATTTTAAGTTGGTATCATGTTTCGTTTTAGATTTATGATTTTTTTACATTTAAACCCCGCTTAAACCCCTACTTTTTTAATTTTATTTAATTCACTAGACTTTGTTTCCTTATAGGACTTGATTTTCCCTTAAAATTTCAAGTTAATATTATGTTTCGTTTTTGATTTATGATTTGTTTAAAGTTTTAACCCCCCTTAAACCCCCCTTTTTTAATCAGATTTATTTTTAAAAATAATAGTCTTTGTTCTCTTATAAAGCTTGATTTTTCCTGAAAATTTCAAATTTATATCATATTTCGTTTTTAAATTATGATTTTTTTAAGTTTTAACTCCCCTATAACCCCCTATTCTTAATCAGATTTTTAAAAAATTATTAGGTCTCGTCCTCTCATAGAACTTCATTTTTCCTAAATGATTTATAATTTTTTTTAAGTTTCAACCCTCCCTTAAACCCCTCATTTTTATTCCGATTTTTTTCAAAATCAATAGACTTTGTCCCCTTATAAAGTTTGATTTTTTCTATAAATTTCAAGAAGATATCATGTTTCGTTTTTGAGTTATCGTGCAGACAAAAAACGTGACATCGGACGGACAGACAGACGGACAAAAGTAAACATATAATACTCTTCACAGACTACTGTGTGAAGAGTATAATAATGTTGTAAATATTTGGTAAAATATTATTACAATTTATTAATTTCTAATTAGTCTTAGCTACGCTTTGCCTATGAAACACCAGCCACGACATTAAATCTTGTGCTTTTTTGCCTAATAAAACAAATGACAATTTAACATTTATCTATTAAAAATGTTGTTTAAAATAAAAATAATATTAAACGAATTCAATAGATTTGTCCCAAATAGAAATAGTTACTAAATTTTTTGTATTGACGTACCCTATAAAGATTTGTTTAATATTAAAAAAGTAGTACATCGGTAAAATTTTTTGACTAATAATGAAAACCTTTTACTGCACAAAAATGGTTTTCAACTGTTTATTTTGCACTATACACGTCTTTTTATATAAAACTGGTTATAGCGTGTGAAATACCCTGTATAATCTCAGACTATTTTATTGTTATAATAAGAAAGGCAAGGAAAATTCAAATATAGACTATTTTATTGTTATAATAAGAAAGGCAAGGAAAATTCAAATATATGAAATACAAGGTGTCCCATTTTGGAAAACTTTGATATGTATCACTTTCTTGGAGTACCTTGTATAATTGGAAAGTATAATGTCGCTTCTTTGATTTTTTAAAAAATTATTTAAATTTATGAAAAAGTTTGTGTTAACTGGTAGTCATAGAATGGAATAATTTTTTTTAAATAACACACGAGAATAAATTTAGGCCTTACCTCGGGAACTGTTTACCTGAACAATTTCTAGATTTTTCAACAAAATCGTTGGAATAAAATATGTTTAATTTTGTAACTTACCGCTATATTTCGCGATAAAGGTATATTTTTTTAAAAAATATAATTGTTATTCACAAAAAAGGTTTGATGTGTTTCATTATTTGTCAGGTGTAACGAAAAGAAAACATGTAAATATGTTTAGTTTTGAAAGAAATTCGTAGGAAAATTAATGATTCCACGTCGTTTATATAGATACTAAAAGTTAGTCATTTTTCAAATATTTAAAAAAAAAACTTGGTTTCTTGTACCCAAAGCGGCTTTTTATTGACACTTTAAAGACCTAAAAAGATATATTTTTACTGCCTAGGCAGAAAAAACAGACTTACTATGTAACGTTCCAGGTAATAAGTTAATTCAAACGGAAAGTTGATGGAATAATATTTATCGGCGGATACGAATAACTTTAAAGACCTAAAAATTATATGTTGGAGTTCTTGCTATTTAATGATTTTGATTTAATTAATTGAAAGTAGTGTACTGAATTGGTAGTATAAGAATTGTATTTGTAATCTTGGGCTAAATGTGTTTTCCCCTCTCTGCTCCCATAGTTGTTTGGCGGCAAAAAACCTGACTTTAAAAGAAAAAAATATATTTTGAATCATTGGTTAGTCTTAATGTTTTGTTTAATCGGTTAATCGGTATAAAAATTATATTTTGTTTTAAATAATATTTTAAACTGAATTAATGATTTTTTCAATAAAAATAATAATTTTTATTTATTTTTTAAATTTCATGACACTAAAGTCCATCTAAACCAAAGATTTCAGCGAATAAAAATATTGAAATTTTCAAGCATCGCCGCCCAGTTTGTCCGCTAATTTCTCCTAGCTTATGCCTTATACGATTAAAAGCGTTTTAATTTTATCAACATTGGCAGACAAATCTGTGTAAATTTTTATACAAAACAAAAGTTTTCCTCACAGATTACAGTTTAAAAAGTGACAGAATAAGTACCTAATTTAACCAGTATATTTCAAAAGATATAATAAAAATAGCTTTAAAAACACATGTTATTTTCTCGGAAGTAAATCGCAAGGGCGCCTCATTCTAGTGAAAGTATGTTACAGAATCTATAAAAATGAAAAGGCTGAGTTATAAACCAATATAAGATCTGGCAACAACGAAATGGATGCCATCAAACCGAAAACGGAATATACAGAGGCCACCAGGTACTCAAAATAAATATGTATATCATTGGATGCCATTACCTCCTTTAAATATATCTCAGAATATACAGCACACGAAAGTGGCGGCAGTTGCGGTCATTGCTCAAACTACCATGTTTAAAAACATACAAAAATAGGGTGTTTTGGCATCCCGCCAATATTTTGCCGAGAGTTAGTAGGGGTAGGATCCTTTCATTTGCGATGAGTTTCATCAAAAGTCCTCGTGGCATCTGTATATCGGATGCCACGAGGACGTGGATGCCACGGCAGACGCAATTTTAACATGGAGGGATGCCACCAAGGCCTATAAATAAATATATATATATATATATATATATATATATATATATATATATATATATATATATATATATATATATATATATATATATATATATATATATATATATATATGTATAGTTAGTTCGTTGTTCCCTCCATTACAAACACCAGACGGACCGACCTCCAGTATTTCTGTTGCATATATAGCAAAATGCTTTTATATAGATATTAAGGGGAGGTATCTTTATATGTCCCTCAAGAGAGGGGTAAAGAATTCCACCAATAAAATTCATATATATTTTAAAGATATTGTTTAGTGTTAGTTCCCTCCGATTCTATAGTATTTTTTATTTAAAAATTAGTCGCACTTCCCTCCAGCGCTGTTGCCATATTGTGGAGGGCAATACGTGTTAATATTGTTATTCCTTTTATATTATTTAATGTTACAACAAAATTGAGTATTTTTGAAGGTTTAGCTGATGCGAAAGAGGTACGTAAGTAGCAGTCATGTTGTTACATATTTTAGTTTTTTGAAAGAAATATTAAATAGTGTAGACATATTTCTTGAAGAAAATTAGGTGGAAACAAGAAAAACATGGTGATTTATATTTTGATTTTTAACTTTGAAAAAAAATTCCGAAATTTGTATATTGGTACGGCTATTTACCGATGATTATCATAATAGTGCTCAAAGTTGCGTGGCGCGACGGGCTGGAAGAGCCGTTTGTAATTGACAAATATCTCGAAAACCACTTACATATAACCGCGTCACGTTATTAATTTTGCTAATAATACTATTATTGATATTTAAGACGAGTCATTTTTTAGTAGGTAAGTATTATTAATACATTTTGTGTTATAATTTTTGTATTTATTTATTTATTTTTATAAGAACTCTTAATACATCTTATTCTAACTGCGCTTAAATAAATGTTCATTTCTCAGCTAAAGCAATGTTATTGAAAATAAAAAATAAAAATTGAAAAACGCAAGACAAACATAGCTATTGCTTGTATAATTTAAGTAAATGTTGAATTTTGGATTTAACAACTGGAACGCTTCGTTGAAGTTTATTGATTTGGATAAACTCTTTTATCCTCTCACCAGAAGGGTAAGTATTTCGGGCCATATCACTTTTAAAATATTCTTTAAGCATTTGTACTTCTTCTGGTGTCCAACCTAAAAATTAAAAGGAAAGCTAATACATATAATACTTATTAATTTATTTTTTGATAAAAGCGATTAATATAATTATTATTATTATTTTGGAACTTAAGTGTGTAGCATTTGTAAAGTAAATCATAAATTTGTGTTTTATGACAATACTTTACCTTTTTTAATATTCTGTTTTGTTTTCATTACAGAGATATTATTAAGATCTGAAAGTGTTCGTGCTTTTTTGGTTAAAGGCAAATCATCGTCGCTTTCTGAATTATCTAAAAATAAAAATAAAAGAATGCTGCCAAAGACCAAAGAAATCTTATATTTATATATTTTTTTCTTTACAGATTATTATAGTTTTCACGTTGACTGCCAAGCCACAATTGTAAAAACGGCCAACTATTTTTTTGATTTACTAGCGTAATTATGTTTCTTTTATAAGCTTATTATTTGTGCCTTTTTTTAAATTTATTGTGTTTTAAAAATGTTTTTGAAGTAAAGGGGCAGCACTGATTCGGGGCCATTCCTTATGTAAATTAACATGGGAATTCGCTAAGGTTCATTCTGGCAATTTTTGTCTAAATCAAGGTCACACCATCTCAACTAACTCGTCGAGCCACCAACGGGGGAGTGGGGAAAACGAGGTAGTGGGAGGAGTGGGGGAGTTAAATTTCGTCGAATAGAAAAATCGTGCCAAAAGGGCCTTAGCACATATCTTCACTGCTATTGGTCCAATTAAAACGGGAAAAACGGCATTACGTAGAGATCGTAGTATAGATTAACGTCAAATAGAAAAATCGTGCGTAGAATGAAAAGCCACAAGGGCCTTAGCACGTATCTTCACTGCTATTGGTTCGATTCAAACGGGAAAAACGGCATTATGAAGAGAACGGGGTATAGATTAAAGCTGAAGAGAAAAATAATGTGTAAAGCCAGAAGGGCCTTAGCGTGTAACTTCACGGCTGTTGGTCCGATTCAAACGAGAAAAAAACTGCATTACGTAGAGAACGTGGTATAGATTAACGTACAAGAGAAAAATCATGCGCAGAACGAGCTGACCCCTTTCATCCCCGCAAACCACCCCCTCATTGAAAAATAGATCAATCATAGTATGCGATACCTCGTTGGAAAGGTCTTAACGTACACAGTAAGGGAAAAATAATGAAAAACATTCAACTGCCCCCTTTTATCCCCGCGAACCACCCCCTCATTGAAAAATCGATCAATCATAGTGTGTGATACCTCGTTGGAAAGGTCTTAACGTACAGAGTAAGGGAAAAATAATGAAAAAATTCCAACTGCCCCCTTTCATCCCCGCAAACCACCCCCTCATTGAAAAATAGATCAATCATAGTATGCGATACCTCGTTGGAAAGGTCTTAACGTACAGAGTAAGGGAAAAATAATGAAAAAAATTCCACCTACCCTCCTTCACCCCCACGACCCCCTCATGCTTATAAAATATGGTCGGTACATGTGATACGTCGTTGAAAAGGTCTTAACGTACAGAGTAAGGGAAAAATAATGAAAAAATTAATCTCCTTTAACTTCGAACAGAAAAATCATGCGCAATGCCACAAGGGCCTTAACACGTATCTTCACTGCTATTAGTCCGATTTAAACGGAAGAATGGCATTACGTAAAGAACGATTAACGTACAAGAGAAAAATCATGCGCAATGCCACAAAGGCCTTAGCACGTATCTTCACTGCTATTGGTCCGATTTAAACGGGAAAAAACGACATTACGTATAGAACGTAATATAGAATAATGTACAAGAGAAAAATCCGGTGCAATGCCACAAGGGCCTTAGCGTGTATCTTCACTGCTATTGGTCCGATTTAAACGGGAAAAACGACATTACGTAAAGAACGATTAACGTAAAAGAGAAAAATCTTGTGCAATGTCAAAGGGGCCTTAGCACGTATCTTCACTGCTGTTGGTCCGATTCAAACAAGAAAAATGGCAATATCTAGAGAACGATAAACGCTTAAAACTACGAAGTGGGACCTAAGTCTCGGCGGAGTCAACGAAATCGTCAGCTGTCTGCGTAACCTAACCTATGAAGTTGGGTAACGCCATTTTCTATCCGTGCCATTATGGAGGAGACGTCACCTGTTAGTGACGCGACTGGAATATATCGCAGCAGCAAAGATACATGCTAAGCGATCCAAGATGGCCGTTGCACAGTATAGCCTGCACCTGGAGGGGAAAACGGGGGAGTGTGGAAACCGGCGCAATATGAAGAATATATCGACCGGCGTAAGTCAGAAGGAGCAGGTGCACTTAGTATTGAGGCACTTGCCATCTTCCAAAAGTCGCCACGTAATACCAGGCATTTGCCAAAAGTCCATAGATCAAACAGAAAAAGATGGTTTCGTTACGTTTCGTTACGTTTCGTTACGTTTCGTTACGTTTCGTTACGTTTCGTTACGTTTCGTTACGTTTCGTTACGTTTCGTTACGTTTCGTTACGTTTCGTTACGTTTCGTTACGTTTCGTTACGTTTCGTTTCGTTACGTTTCGTCACGTTTCGTCACGCTTCGTCACGTTTCGTCACGTTTCGATACATTTTGTTACGTTTCGTTGTCCTACGACGCGGACAAAAGGACCTAAGTCTCGGGGGCATGTCACCAGGTGCAAAATGGTCAAAAGGATCTTAGGCAGACAAACGGAAAGATAGACAGACAAAAATACAGATAAAAGGACAGGCAGACGGAAAGAGGAGACAAATATCTCCTTAAAATTTATTGATACGAGGATCCAAAAAGACCCAAGCATTGAATAATACTTATAAATCATGTAGAGAGCAATACACGCCTAAGACGAAGAACAAAAAAACTACTGGAGAAGAAGAGGAAGAGTGAAACGTTGATATCCGTAGAAATTTATAGAAAAAAGAATGGAAAATCGTAGAAATCTTTAAAGAATACACGCTGCTGCATTGTCAATGGGGCCGTAGTTGGTTAGTACAATAAATGTAATAACCAAGGAGACATTACTTTTCTGGATCTCTGAATACGGGAAGGTAGCAGTCAAAAGTTCAGTATTTTAGAATAAGTCTAAGAAGTCGTATTGTTCGTATTGTAGTCATACATTATCGTCGTTTCCTTATTACTTACAAGTACAATAAAAATACTCTACGTCCATTGTCGATGGTAAAAAGGTAACAAAATACTCTTCGTCCATTATCGTATGTAAACCTGCGCAGTACGTTATTGTCGGGTCATCGTCTTAATCTTTATTAAAAAATAAATACAATAATTACAATATACCATCTTCGTTTATACTCGATTATTTTCGCATTTAAGATTTTCAACCTGGAAAATCATCGGTCAAACATTTATTATTACTGGGCATCTTCTTTTTTTTAAGCTTTCAACCTAAAAAATATCGCTGCAATTCAACCATTGTCATCTCTACAGGTTTTCGTATGTCTATTCAATATTCTTTTTAACCTAAAAATATGACATCTGTCATCTGTCACTATTAAAAAAACGTTTGTACTCACTTTTTTCGTATATTATTATTTAGTTTCAGTATTTTTACATCATCTTCTGTCTCGTATGACTCGTTAAATCCAATAAAAAGGCCTCATTCATTTTTAGTAAGTAATTTCCGATTGCTTTTATATTTAGCATTTCTGTCCTAAAAATCTGACATCTGTCATTCGTCACTATTAAAAACGTTTGTACTCACTTTTTCCGTATATATTTTATTGTTTAATTTCGGTTTTACATCTTAAAAATTATGGCATCTATCATAAAAAATCCAATATAAAAAGTCCCATTCTTAGACATTTAAATACACTTTTTCATTAATTACTGACATTTCAGTATGGTATCTTCGCTTATATTGTATCTTTCATTATCCTAAAAATATGACATCAGTTGTTTTTTCAACCCAAAAAGATAATAGCTATCGTTAAAGACATCTGTAAACCTTTGTACTCACTTTTTTCCCCTAATTATTGACATTCATTTGTTACGATATTCGTACTTATTTAGTTGCTGCATATTTCTAAAAAATAAGACATCAGACAGTAAATCCGGTTAGTATCAGCACCACTAGGTTATTTTATACTATCTTCTGTCTATGCTATCTTCATAGTATTCTCATTTTTGTTTTTAATTACATCTCTCTTTAAATCCATTAGTATTAAAACTTTTGTACTCACACACATTTTCGTTTTCTGTTTTTAAAAGATTTCTATATAATAATTATCGCTGAGACGTTGTTCAAAAGCAATATTATCATTTCTTGCGGTTACATATCCTGTAAATACTCAACATATTGTTAGATATCTACGATGTATTAT
Source organism: Psylliodes chrysocephalus (assembly GCA_927349885.1). Classification (NCBI taxonomy): domain Eukaryota; kingdom Metazoa; phylum Arthropoda; class Insecta; order Coleoptera; family Chrysomelidae; genus Psylliodes; species Psylliodes chrysocephalus. The sequence continues at coordinate 799,144 of OV651833.1, forward strand.
ACGACAAAAATATATATACAGGGAAATATCTATCTAAAAGTATACACAGTGTAATAATAAAATTAATTATAAAGGCTACCGAAAATGTTTAAATACATACGTTTTGAAAACATCAAAAATAAGAAAAAGAAAAGAAAATATCTATAGGCAATCTGTAGACAGATATCAATACCAATGCTAATAAATGTAAGTTTTCAATCAACAAACTCTTATTTACTTTTTGTACGACTAATTCTAATGTTAGATTTCATTCAAAGTACAACAAGTATAATTTTCTACGGTCAAAGATAAGTTTTCATTCAACAAGCTCATGCAATATGAAGAGTATGAAGGACTTATACGAGAATATTTATAACAAAACATGGAGCTTAAATCATATAAAATGACAGATGCATCTTCAAGTATCATTGTCAAAAAAAGTTTATATTTACTAGAACATTTTTCGCAGGAAGTCACTAACGTAAAACAGAATCCTTCCTGATATAAAATCATATCAAAACATTAAGTTAAAAGATAAGTTTTGGTAAAGCAGCATTCTACAAATATTAATGACGTCAAACTTTATATTAGCAGAAGTTTTTATAGAAATTGAAATAATAAAACTAGGGTTTAGAGGAACAATTTCTACATTCGATTGTTCCTTTAAGGTATCTTGCAACATTGTTCATAAATGATTTCAAACAGCAAAAATCTTCGAAAAACGCCGAAAAACGCCAAAAATGGCAAAAACGTAAGGTGTATGCTTCTACAAGTAGAAATCACATCAGCGTCGTTCGTTTTCGTTCATTATCATATCGTAGTTACCATTGTTTGGATATTTAAACAAAGATATATCTGAAGACGAGCTGTAGATATATTCAAGTGAAAAGGTTTAGGAAATTTAATAAGCAGTTGATACAGAATAATATCGTTTTCTGTTCAACTCTAAAGCATGAGCTCTATAAATTCTATTATATTTTAAAAAAATAGTACGCAGGAATAATAACTATAAAAAAGGATATTAATGTTATCAAGAAAGTTAATGCCTTACGTTACTTAAGAAAAGCGTAAAGACGTTAAATCTGGTTAATATACACAAACAAAAACCAAGATAAAATACGAGGGCCTCTCTCTACATACTCAACGCATTTGAATATTTGTAAATCAGAATTATAATGCCTACATTACAAAAGTATATGTCTAAATCCATATCTTTATTGCTATTGGACCGATTCAAACGGAACAAACGGCTCAGGTGTAGGAGGAGCAACATAGATTAACGTTGAAGACAAAAACCATGTGCAAAGTTAGAAGGTCCTAAGTATCGGCTATTATCGGATAGAATTAAACAGGAAAAAATTACATTGTAACGAAAACGTGACGTAAATTAACGCTGAAAAGAAAAATTAGGCGCAATAGCAATAATACCAAAAGTCCATATGGTAAATAAATACTTAACCAATGAACCTGACAATAATAAATCTTGATATAAAAAGCTGGCATACTATTTGACAACGGTAGGCATTTGATTGGACTCGAATTATCTTCTTAGTTCCTCGTTTGTTTATTCTGTAACTTAAAAAACAATCAATGACTTAGAAAGGTACTAAACAAATTTCTTTTGTTACAACTGTCATTCGGTGTTAAACACAGCTCACCTTTATTAGTATTGATCATATTTATACTAAATTTAAACTGGTATTACTTCATTCATTGTATCTTTTTGGTATTTTTGGAATTATGACTCATATTCTAGCGAATTCTAAAGTAGAGAACAAAAGGACTTAGGTGTGTATCACGTGGTTTGATTCAAACGGAAAAACGAGGGAGGGAGAGAAATTACCGATGCAGAGAAAAAATACGCGCAGTGACCTACGCCTATTATTGATTATCGAGATGTCTAGCGAAGAGAATAAACGTAGAACTGAAGAGTTTACAGAAAAAGTTCAAAAACTTAGAAGAGATATAAGATTTTACGAAGATAAAAATTTTTATTGTAAACTATCTAATAGTAACTAACTGTATTTAATATTACTAAAGGCAGATATGATGAAATAACTTTTAATAATAGAGTTTATTTGTAGATTATTTGGAGCAAATGTATGATTAAAGGAAAATTATAGCAATATCATTAAGAGGACGTTGCTGAAACACTATTACAGGTAAAGCTAAAATAATTATAATATTTTGTTAAATTATTAGTAGACGGCAATATAATTTATCTATTGGTGCTCTACGTAAATTGGAAACTAATGTGGGACATTTTAAACATTTTAGAAAATTAATTTTGAATAGACATATTGGTATGGGCATACAATCAAAATTGGGGCAACGCGTAAAATGGGCTAATGTAGAATCTAGTTTTAAAAGTAGAGCTACAACTGGAATTATAGTTAATTTACGTCATAAGGACTTAGATACATTTTTGGATGATTGTGTAGTTATTTTTAAAAATAAAATTAATAAATTTTTAAAAGAAAATCAAGCACATAAAGTTAATACTACATTTTGTGGCGAATTCATCAAAAAATCTAACGATAATGAGATTTTAGATTTAAAATATTTCAATACTAAAAATGCTGTTATTGATAAATCGACTGAAATAACAGAGTGGTTTAAGGATAATGTGCAAGATAAAATTTTAAATAAATTGTCGGAATTTTCGGAGAAAGATAGTGGGTGGGCATTAAGTAAAATCGTATCATTAGCAGTAAATGTAAATAAATATGAAATGGGAAACGGGTCGTCTTACATTAAGTTACCAAAACAAATTTCAGATAAAAAAGCATGTATTAATATTAAAAATACCGATCAGGCCTGCTTTTATTGGTCCATTATTAGTGCTCTTTATCCTGCTAGTAAAAATAAACATACAGATCGAACCTCCTCGTATCCATATTACAAGCAATTTCTGCAAACAGAGGATTTAGATTGTCCAATGGAATTAAGTCAAATTCCAAAATTTGAAAAAATAAACCAAATTTCAGTTAACGTTTATGCTTTAGAATTAAACGAGACAGAGAAAAAAACATTTTACACAGTAGTACCGGCTAGACTAACAAAAAATAAATTAGAGAAGCATGTCAATTTACTTTTAATTCAAAATAAATATTATCCAAAATTAAATGATTACGATGCTCCACCGGTTGATGATGTAGACGAAGAGATTAAATATCATTATTGCTGGATCAAAGATTTGTCACGATTAGTTTCAAGACAACTCAGTAAAGATTGCAAAAAAAAATTAATTTGTGATAGATGTTTAAATTATTTTAGTAGTCGAGATAAATTAGCTGAACATGAAAAACTTTGCTCTAAATTAAATAAGTATAAAATGAGTGTTCCTCAATTTGATTTTGTTGAATTTCGAAACTTTACATATCAGCAAACTACCCCGTTTGTCGTTTATGCTGATTTTGAGTGTCAATTAGAAAATTTTAATCAACCTAGTATAACTAAAACTTTAAAATATCAAAAACATGTTGCGTATAGTGCAGGCTACTATGTAAAATGTTCATATGATGACAGCCTTTCTTATTTCGATAGTTATCGCGGTGAGGATTGCATGGATTGGTTTGCAGATCGAATGGAAGATGTAGCAAAATTTGTAAATTCTAAAATAAAAACAATTGTGCCTATGATTGAAAAACCAGATACATGTAAGGCAAAAACTTGTCATATATGTAATAAACAGTTTTCCTCCAAGGACATAATTGTAACGGACCATGACCACTTTAACGGATCCTTTAGGGGATTTTCGCACCAAGCATGCAATCTGAATTTCCGAAAATTGTTTGTTGTGCCAGTGGTCTTTCACAACCTAAGTGGGTACGATAGTCATTTTATGATTACGAATTTATGTAAAAAGGGATGTTTGAGCTTACTTCCAATCAATAAGGATAAATATATTTCATTTACTCTTCATTCAGATGAAACTAACATTAAATTACGTTTTATCGATTCATTGCGATTCATGGGGACATCTCTTGATGAACTAGCTTCAATTTTAGATAACTCAGAGAAGAAAATTTTAAAACGCGAATTTCCAAATTTAACTAATAATCAATTTGAATTGTTAACACGCAAAGGAGTTTTTTGTTACGATTATATAGATTCTTTAGAAAAATTAAACGAGACTTCATTACCATCAATTCAACACTTTTACAATAAATTAAACGATGAACATATTAGTGCTGAGAAATACGCTCATGCACAGCAAATTTGGCAAAAATTTAACATTCAGGATTTGGGACAATACTCAGACCTGTATTTAAAAACTGATATTCTGCTTCTTGCGGATGTTTTCGAACAATTTCGCAAAAACTGTTTTAAGACGTACGGTCTAGATCCTGCATGGTATTACACTATGCCTGGCTATACTTGGGACTGTATGCTCAAGTATACTAGATGCAAGTTAGAAATTCTCAAGGATCTAGACATGGTTATGTTTTACGAAAGCGCCATAAGAGGAGGAATATCGGTGTGTAGTAGCCGATATTCAGAGGCTAATAACAAATATATGGCTGAGTATGATCCCACTAAACCTTCAAAATTTCTAATGTACCTAGACGTGAATAATTTATATGGGAAAGCTATGTGTGAATTACTACCCTACGGAGGATTCAGCTGGGTCGATAACACCGAAAATTTTGATGTGATGTCAATACCGGATGACTCTAACGTAGGGTACGTTTTGCAAGTTGATTTATCGTACCCACGAGATCTGCATAACAAACATAAAGATTTTCCATTTGCTGCTGAACACTGCGTTCCACCGAGATCAAAATTACCAAAATTACTTACAACCCTTACGGATAAAAAACAATACACAGTTCACTATAGAAATTTAAAACAAATGTTGGCTAATGGATTAATTATAACTAAGATTCATAAAATTTTGAAATTTAATCAATCTGCTTGGTTGAAGCCCTACATCGAGCTAAATACTCGATTAAGGGCAGCAGCCAAGAATGATTTTGAGAAAAACCTCTATAAGCTAATGAACAACGCAGTGTTTGGTAAGACAATGGAAAATATTCGCAAGCACCGTATAGTTAAGCTAGTTAAATCATGGCAGGGACGTTATGGAGCCAAAAATTTGATCTCAAGTTTTCGGTTCCATAGTCGTACAATCTTAGGGGAAAATTTGATGGCTATCGAACTAACAAAGTCTGAAATAGTATTTAATAAACCTCTGTATGTAGGACAGGCAATTCTGGACTTGTCTAAGACCGTCATGTACAATTTTCATTATAATTACATGCTACCGAAAATGGGCGTAAGTAATTGCAAATTAATGTACATGGACACAGACAGTTTTGTCTATGAATTGCTCTGTGATAATGTATACGAGGACGTAATAAAAGCAGATTTAGCCGAATTTGATACGTCTGATTATAGCGAAGATAACATCTATAATATTCCTAGAGTTAATAAAAAAGTTTTGGGATTAATGAAAGACGAAAATAATGGGAAAATTATGACTCACTTTGTAGGACTTCGCTCCAAAATGTATAGTTATAAAGTGCAGGGTGGTAAAGTGATTAAGAAATCGAAAGGGATTAAATATAACATAGTTAAACATAAAATTACCTTCGAAGATTACGTTAGGTGTTTAAAAGAAAATCAGGAAAAAACAACTACACAACGTTGTATTAGATCATTTGCGCATAATGTGTATAGTATCGAACAATCGAAAGTCCTCATGACGATAAACGCTATTTGATTCCAAATAGTTTTGACACACTTCCCTGGGGCCATTATAGTATCCCTAAAGAATAAAACACTACATACACCTCCTACAAATTCTGGATGTAATTTGTCAAAAACACTGGTAAATAAAAATATTTTTAAAAAAAATCGCTTTATATCCTTTTTTCGTATGTAATTTACTTTTGTTTTTTAGAAAATATTGTCATATATTTAAATTTTTTCTGTAGATTTTAAGATATTTATGTAATATCTACAAAATAATTTTTTCTGTAGATTATTTATGTAATATTCACAAAAAATATTTATACCATTTGTAACTAGATTTTTAAGTAATAAAAAAATATTTTTCTCCATTTTTGACTTTTATTTTTGAGTGGGTAAAGAAAAGCAGAAGTCTTTAGTATTATTATTTTATTCATAAAAAGAAATAATTTTTGCTAACATAGTTTTCAATTGATTCAATATGCTATCATCAGGACATGGTACTCCAAACAGATTCCAGCTAAAGGTTCCTGCTTCTACAACTTTTCTTGTATATTCACTGTATTTATAGTAGGTATTTTGATAGAAAAAGTATATATGTCCATCTATATATCTAAATGCAGAAGTTAGATCTCCAGGAATTCCAGGAAACAGATCTCTTGTTCTTCCCCGATTAAGTATTTCTCCAGTTTCATTAAATTCAATGTATATATCATTGTTGTACAACAGGTACATCCGCCCGCTGTTTGTTTGAAATAGAGCATTAATAACTTTAATATTTTTAATTGGTAGATTAAAACTATGTTGAATGTTTAAATTAGGAAACCTTACTACGTACACCATTTGTTTACTGATTGTAACCAAGTCTCCAACAGAATTTTGAAAGATATGTGAAATGTTGTGAGATTTGAGCTCTCTAGGAAGGTAATCGGCAATGAGTTCTGATGTCAGTGGAATATGCATATCATTTAACTCTAATTTCCACAAAAAACTTTCGTGGCCTACATACATTCGATAACTAGGAAAGCTTTCTGCCGTTGCTAAAAACATGAAGTTAGGTATTTTAATATTACATAAATTTGTAGACGATTTTTGCGATGGAATGTTGGGCATTATATTTGACCCAGTTGTAGTTGTGGTGGTAGTTGGTTTTGTAGTTGTGGCGGTAGTAGAGGCGGTAGCAGGTTTTGTAGTTGTGGCGGTAGTAGAGGCGGTAGCAGGTTTTGTAGCGGTTTCAGTCATCATTTTCAAAATATTTGGAGGAATTTTACCAAATTTTTGACGACTTCCATACAAGGATTCCATACCTATTACATCATCTTCATCGAGTGGCCTATTTTCTTCTTGATACCAAGGATACATAATTGCATTTTTATTACTACTATGCCCTAAACCAAGTGCATGTCCAATTTCATGAACAAGCACCATAAATAAGTTGTATTGTTCTTCAGGTGTTTTTCCATCTCCTATATACCACGGTTCTTCTTCATCAATATGAATCTCGATGCATGTGTCATTACTAGGAAAATACGAGTGAGCGAGTTTTCCTCCTGGACCATCAAACTTAAATGTACATTCATGATTTCCTTGACAATTAAAGCGAGTGTTATGATTCCTTTTTGTAACGAAAATCGCAATATCTGCGCTTGGATTAGGTATGCGAACATTTTCAAATGTTAGAGTAGTATTCTGCGCCCATATATCAAAAGCCTTCTTAGCTATTTCAAAATACCTTGTATGCCGTCCCGCTTGAGGAAAGTACCACTTTAAATGTTTTTTGTTCCATTTGGAATGTACAGTAAAAGAATTATCGCCCTGAGTACATCTAGGTCTATTTATTAAACGAACGGTTTCTTTGTTTAATTTTCCATCGACCGGAAGATTATTGATTTCTTGAAAATCTATCAATGCATTAGTAATATCAGTAAGACCATTTTCACTTTTATTTATGTAACCGAAATTTTGTAAATATGTCAAAGCATCATCTTGAGTTATAGCAGCAGCAGCAGCAGCAGCAGCAATAAAGAATAAAAAAAGCACGTCTGTATTCTTAAACATTTTGAATGATAATGAACATATCTAAATAAAAGAAAACTAGTTTTCAAAAATCATTTATTTAAATCATTAATTATAGAAATTTTATAAAAATAAATGTACTCTCTAAGAGCGTGGTTTAACAAATCGTTTGGAAGTATTTCACACATTGAAAATAACAATTGTACAGAGTCATCATGTGTTTTACAAAAATCGATAATATTATTATAATATAAACAGAAATTAAGTTCTTCTAATAAAGCCACTCTATTGGACACCAATTGTTTGTTAATTTCAAGAACTTCCTGCACTTCCTCTTTACACAAATAGTATTCAACGCCATGTTTCTTCACAACCAAGAATTTGATGTCGTCATAAACCAGTTGCGTAATCATACAATAATCACCACATGAAAATGTTATAGGGTCATACTCGTCTGGATAATATGTAGGCAAGTCTTCCTCGAAAAAATCATCCATCTTTTGTCTGAGAATATCGACAAAAAGAACCCATTCGAAAGTTCCAAAAGATATTTTAGTAGACCTAAAGTGTTGAGCCAAAATGATTGCTGGAGTAAACGATCTCGCTGGACTTATACCGCATCGAATGTCGTATCCTGATAACATATATGAGGTTTGAAGTAGGTAATGCATCTCACGTTTTGCAGCATCTTCATAGGATTGTACAATTTTGTCAAGTTCTGCAGAAGGTTTTAGCTTTTCGAAAAATTGATCGAATTCAGCATCAATATCATCCATAATATCACTATCGCTATCACTCTCGACTAATACTTCGATACCACTGTCTTGACTGCACATTTTTACTGATCGACTGCAAACAACTGAGAACGTCAAGCTTGATTTCTGCAATTTATACTTTTGCTCTCCCCACTTTTACCTCCTATTCATAGTCTCCCACTTTTACATTCGGTAGATTGTACAAAAAGGCCCGTGACTTGCAGAAATTTGTTCGTGTTTTCCATAAGATCCTATACAAAATCATCGTTTTTGATCCAACTGTTACCTTTTAGCCCCAACCATTTAACGTACATTTTATTTCCTTTGCGTTTAAGAATCTTCTCCACCAAGTAGATATCAGGATTTGCGGTTTTCTGTAATTCTTCTTCGTAGAATGCGCCTTTGATGGGTGCACCCTCCATGTCCTCGAGAAGATACGTAGCGGGATTGGTTATCTTACATTTTGCAACTTTAAATAATTCTGTAGTCCAATTGGGCGTATAGCCTTTTTCAAAAACGTGTTTCGCTTTACTAATGCGTACAATGTCGCCGACTTTAAGTTTTCTAGGCCCTGCAATTTTCAAGTGAGAATATTTTTGTTTCAAAATGTATTTTTCGTTTGTCTTGTTTATCTGCGCAGGCTTACATCCAATCGTTCTATGTTTCGTTTCATTATATTCTTTTGTTAGGTTAGGTAAGGCATCAAGCCACTTGTATGTTCCAACTAAACTAAAGTATTTATATAATTTCGATTTTAAAGTTCTTATTGCTCTTTCGGCAATTGCAGCTTTAACAACACTGTATGAATTATAATGATTAATGTTGTATTTTTTCATTAAATTTTGGAATTTTGTATTGAAAAATTCGGTTCCTTGATCTGTCTGCACATTTTTCGGTATTCTTTTGGAGTGAGCGAGAACATCGGCAAAAGCTTTCGTTATTTCCTCACCTGTCTTTGTCTTAAGTGGGCGTGTCCACATAAATTTCGAAAAACAGTCTATTATAACCATAATCATTTTGAAATTTTTATTTTGATGCGCATAAGGACGCATTTCAGCCAAATCCATTTGCCATAGATCATCCAAACCTTTAATAATTGTACGGCGTCTAGGATAGTTTTTACGAGCAGGTCTATGCAACTCGTTGACAAGCTGGAGCTTGTCCTTCGAAGCCATACTATTGAATAAAAGATTTAATGTTTTATAACGAATTTAAGCATTAGTGAAAAAAATTCTAAGAATGTGTAGTATTGGCGATTGCTTTAAAATTTGCATCCAAATCTAAAATCAATTGATTATCTTGCAACAATTGTTCAGTCAAATTATCTATTTTAACAATCATTTCATTGCGAATTGATTTCATATCTATATCATATAACTTAACGAATTTTTCGCTGATACTTTCAAGATCTTTTTGATGTGTTGATACTTGTTGCGTTACATTCGAAAGTTCACGCTTAATGTCAGCATCACCTATTTTAATCATATCACCAATTTTTTGTATTTCTAAAGATAATTTATCGTTAATTTGTTTAATAGTAGTATTCAAAGCACCGTTCACCTTATCTATATTTCTTTGATGAAGCAAGGCTACTTGTGCAAAATCCTCATTTAATGTATTTAATGTTTGTATTTTCAAAAACAAATCATGATTGCTTTTTTTCAACTGATCCTCCAATTTTGCGATATCGCTTCGAACATATCCTTTATTGGTTTTAATCGCATCATCAACGTATTTCTTTGTTGCCATATGTTTGCCTGCTATAGGTGGATCTCTCGTGATGAATGCCTCAATGTCTCTAGTTTTATCTGCAATACCGTTTACACTGTCATTTAACTTGTCCAGAGTTACTTTGTTTATGCTATAATTATTTTTAAAACTGTTTTCCAACTGCCTTAATTTAAGCAATGGTTCCACCGCCTTAGAACTTTGTCTACGTCCAAACTTATCGAGACTCATGATGAAAATGATTAAATAATATGTAATGTACTCTAATATATGATATCTGCTTCTCGAAGTTCGTCGATTATGCTGACGATTTCGTTGTTTACCGAAGTATTTCCAGCATTCTTCGAAGCCATCAACAACTTCAATCGATCACAAAGTTCGTTGGGATCATCCCAATAAACATATTCTATAGGCTTCTTATTGTAAATTAATTGGTTTTTATTTAACATACCTTTACCAGAGTACTTGGCGACGACGATCCCTTTACCACCCTGTATAAACATAGGTTTTATTATATTTAAATATTTGTCTCTCCTTGTACCTTTCAAATTTCCTAAAGAATTTCGGTGTACCTTAGACATTTCTAAGAATTGTATAACTAGGATCATTGTAGAAAATAAGCTGATATAATCCTGGTGTTCCCTTTGCATAATACCACTTTCCATCAGAATTTAGGATTTTTATACTTCCCATGTTTTTGTCAAAGTCTATACTGTTCAAGGTATTGCTCAACTACTGCTGGTGCCATCCGTTCTTCAGAATGTTCAGGTTCATCAACTTCGCTAAATTCTTCACGGGTACTACCTCCATCATCTTCAACTATAGTGTCTATCGGTATGTTTTTTATTTTTTGGTGTGGCGATGAGGCTGTTTGTGGATTGAAATGAGACAAAGAGAAATCCTGCTGATTTGTTAACTCTGTTTTCGGCTCGATCTTAGACACGTTTAACAAGTTATTTGAATTTTTTTGAATTTTTCTCAGAGGTTCGGCAATTGGTTTAAATAATCTATTAATAGATTCATCCTCCTCCGTTCGACCTAGTTTCAGAGCCAAGTACTTTCTTCGAATAGAACGTCTAAGTTCGGCAATTTTTCGTTTGCGAGCTGCATCCGTCGACATCTTGACGTCAAGTAATGAGTAACGTATGACACCTACATTTTTATATATTTATCAAAACCCTTACGATATCGGCCATCGTTAAGATCAAAGTCTTTTGCGATTACAAGAGTACCGTATCGATCGTTCCAACATTCAGAACATACCTTTTTGAAATCGTCAAAGGACATGTCAGGCGATACGTGTTCGTCAAAAATATGTTTAAGGTTAATCTCATCCTGTTTAAATACCACAATTACGTTACAGTTATCTCTCACCATCTGTTTTGGAACTTTAGAGTAAGTTTGACAGAGATATGCAGCATCGATATCTTTGTGTCGACACATGGAGTAATATTCACGAATTTTCTGCTGCCCATCGCATGCTACATCATCAAATATGAATATTGAATTTGATTTAGCATCGTTGGGACTTAGAATTTCTTCGTTGTCTTTGAATGGGAAATAACCTACCTCCTTCATACCAGATAAAACTTCTTTCAGCAATTGGTACTTTGGTTGGTACAATGACTTTGAATAAACATAAACATTTTTGAATTTAGCTCCATTCGGATCGTAAAGAAGCGCCATCATTGCGTTCGTTTTCCCGCATCCACTAGGTCCACATATAATAGCACGAAACGAATTAGGTAATAATTTACCATGTTTACTTTCAGTTTTTTCCGTATTAAAATCTAAGTTGCTTATGGGCAACGTCTGAGTCTGTTGAACTACCTTCATCGTTTATCGTAATTTTATTGCGATACCCTATATATAAGCAAATTCACTAGAATATGCATCATTCTAAATGTTGGTGTACGAGGGACAAGGTGTTCTCAATACTATTATCAACAAGTTACCGTTCGAACTTCATTTTCCGGGCTATAGATACTGTGGACCCGGTACTAAATTACAAAAACGTCTTGCGCGTGGTGATCCTGGCATTAATCCTTTGGATACTGCATGTAAAGCACACGATATTGCATATTCTAAGAATCATTCTCTAGACGAACGCCATAAAGCCGATTGGGAACTTGAAAACAAAGCTTGGGAACGCGTCAAGTCGAAGGACGCGACTTTTGGTGAAAAATCAGCCGCTTGGCTTGTTACTACAGGAATGAAGGCTAAACGTAAAATGGGTGCAGGATTAGGCGACCAAGCTGTTGCTTGGATGCTTAAAGTGGCTAAACGAAAACTTGGGTTAGGAGCGATTACAGGAAAAGTAGGAAAATCTTTGAAGAAGAATCCTTCATCGGATCTGAAAAAGTCAGCCGCTCATGCGTTGAAAGTAGCACGAATGTTAATTAAAAAATCTGGAGGGCGAAAAAGTGTTAGAATTCCTAGGATAATTCCGATTCCAAAGAGCGGAGGATTCCTTCCTTTGATTCCATTATTTGCTGGTCTATCAGCTCTTGGTGCGTTATCAGGAGGCGCGGCCGGCATCGCCAAGACAGTCATCGATGCCAAGAATGCTCAAAAGAAACTTGCAGAAGATCAAAGACATAATAGAGCTATGGAATCTATTGGTAAAGGATTATATTTACGAAAAAACGCAAAAGGAGGATTGGGATTATTTTTAAAGAAACAAAAAAACTACCGTTGAAGCTACCCTCTAGACCTCTATACGATAAAGACTTGATTGCGTATGCTAAACGTTTAAAAATACCATATTTTCGTGGAGTTTTCATGAGAGACACTTTACCAAAGACATCTCACCAAAAAGAATCCGCCATTTTAAATTTAGATACGTCGAGAAATCAAGGAACTCATTGGGTAGCTTATAGAAAGATGAACGATATCGTAGACTATTTTGATTCATTCGGTAATCTAAAGCCGCCGAAAGAACTTGTTCGTTATTTAGGTAAAGCAAAAATATTTTACAACGACGATCCATATCAAACTTATAACCAAATTAATTGTGGACATTTATGTTTAAAGTTTCTATACAATGGAGGCCATACTAGCGTACATAGACGGAAAAAGGACGCTGCAATCCCTTAAAGAAGATGAACTAAGCATACTTCCTGTCGACTATTTGATACGGCACGTTAGACCTGGAGAATTGTTGGATGTTTGGCACAAGTTACCTAATGAATATAAATGTAATTTTAATTTACAAATTCGTTTACCTTGTTACGTACATTATAATAGACCTGACGCTCAAACTCACTTTGATGGGCCTGCAGATGCGCAGGCTGATTGTCACGCTTGTAATTATTATTTTAAAAAATAAATGAATAAAAATTATATATGTGTATATATAAAAATCCTTACATCACTCATTCTACATCAGTCATGTTGTTAACTTTAACGAGTACTACTAACGAGTTCTCATTCGTTCCGCAGACCCCTATCATATTAAATCCTGAAAATTCATATTTTCTAGGATTGTTGGGATTCTGTTCGTACAATTCAATACCCAATATTGATGGAGAGAAGTTTTACTATTATGAAAATAATAATCGAAAAAAATTAAAGATCATCGAAATTCCTACGGGGTGCTATGAAATTACGGATATCGAAAAATATATAAAGAAGGAACTGGAGGTGCGAACCAACAGCATTGACGAGTTTTCATTGCAGCCGAATAACAATACTCTCAAATGCGAAATATACTGCCGAAATCACGCTATTTCATTTGTACAGGATGATAGTCTTGGTAATATTTTAGGATTTTCCAAGACAATTCTTGCTCCAGACCGAAAGTATGCATCGGATCTACCTGTAAACATTATAAAAGTATCTAGCATACACTTTGATTGTAACATTACTGAAGGAGCCTTCTACGAAGATAGACCTACGCATTCAATATACGAGTTCCCGATAATCGAAAATCCTGGATATCAGATTATAGAACGTCCACAGAATCCGATATACTTACCTGTAAGTAGTAGCAGAGAAATAACAAACATAACTGTTGTGGCGCTTGATCAGCAGCAGAGACCCGTAAACTTTCGCGGTGAACTAAGTACTCTTCATTTGGAGTTACAAGAACGTTAAATGGGTTTAGTTATAAACACTTCTGCATACGTGACGTTGTCAGTACCAACCAGAGCTCCTCAGCGACAGGTCGTTATATCTACACAAAACCTATTATTTCTTAAATCGATTGGATTAAAACCTAAACGAAATGGGAAAACGCCAGCATGATGATGATGGTGATGAACCGGCGATGAAACGATTTCGATTCGATGAAGGTGGTATCGATCCAAAATTCAACCTTTATAAAAAACCACGATTTGATGATACCATTAGAAAAGAAGAATATCGATCCTATAGTCCATACGTTAAATCGTTCAACAACAGCGACGTCATTGAATTTATCATAAATCAATCTGATGCATTTTTCGCAATGCCTGACACTCTATTGGAAATTAAAGGAAAATTGGAAATTACTGGTGGTGGAAAATGTGAATTAGCACCCAATTTTGGGGCGTTTCTTTTCGATAGCTGTTCCTACAGCGAATGCTCTAGAGAAATAGAAGTCGTTAGAGATCCTGGAATCGTAAGCACCGTACGAGCCTTAACGTGCTATGGACCGGAATACAGTCGTTTCATGAGTATTGCGGGATGGAATTATCCCGATAACCCGCTTCTGAATGGTTCAAAACATTTTAATTTGCTTATGCCTCTTAAACACATTTTCAACGTTTTCAATGATTATACTATGATTACCTATGGTAGACAAACATTTCGTTTAGTTCGATCACGTAACGATAATGATTGTGTCATTGTCACAGAGCAGCCCATAACCGGAGGTAGTGGTAGTGGTATGACCTCTACAACCGTTAAATTGATAATTGAAAGTATGGAAGTAAAAATTAAACATATCTTCCCTAATGACGAAATTAAAATTAAACTTATGGAACCCATCAAAAATGATCGCCCTATATTGATTCCGTTTAGAAACTGGGAATTAAATGAACTACCATCAATAACTAAAGATTCTAAACGAGAAATTTGGGCCGTAAAGACTAGTGCTGCCGTAGAACGTCCACGATATATATTAGTTTGCTTCCAAACTGACAGGCGGAATAAACTAAGTAGCGACCCCACTAAATTTGATAATGTTAACCTAACCGGTGTTAGAGTATCTCTAAACGGGGAATATTGGCCAAACGAACGAATGCTTTTAGATTTTAAAGAAGACGACTATGCTATTGCTCACTACAACTACACAGAATTTAATGCAAACTATATAACCGGTACACCGAAAACGGCTCTTCTAAACTATGAAGCGTTCAAACGCTACTCATTATTTGTGATTGATTGTTCAAAGAAGGAAGAGACCATGAAATCTTCTACGGTTGACGTAAAATTGGAAATAGAAGCAGATACAGGATTCCCCGCTAATACCAAAGCATATTGTATCATAATTCATGATCGTTTGATGGAATATCGTCCTCTTACGGAAGTAGTTAAAAGTATTATATAAGTCTCTCAGTCTCGTTTCTGTCATCATGAGGATCGCATTCGTTGACATCCAAGGCTTCTGCATCGACGGTATTTTTCATCCAAAGGAATTGAGTATCGCAATTGGTTGTAAACAATACCACGCTTTGTTCACACCGCCTACACCTTATTCTAACCTAAATACGCCTGATAGAATTAGCGCTAGATATGTTGAGAAACATATTCATGGGGTCAACTATTCCTCTGGAGACGTGGATTATTCCAAGTTAAACTCGATTCTGGAAACATATTTACTAAACCATGCTGATTGTATTTACGTGCGAGGAAGTGAAAAAGCCGAATTTTTACTAAAAAAGTGTCACGTGTCACGTCCTATAATAGTAGATGTATGCAAGTTCGATGGAACCCCGTGTGCAACAGAAAAATTCAGTAGTGACTCCAAAACCTGCATGTACCACGCCAATGGATCATTTAAATGTACCCAGAAGAACGTCGAAAGTCTACGCCAATGGTTTCTTAATTGCATACCTTTGTAATTTTTTTGTTATTAATAAATGATTATTAAAGGAAATGTTTTTTAATTGAAACCCCTTATTAATTTCATGCATTTATTTTCGTTTTACAAGAAGAATAAAATTTTTTATTTACAATTTTTACAATAATTTTCAATATTATAAACAAAGTAGATGATAGTGTTATACAACTAACTACATATAATTTAGAATATTTGGGCTCTGACATGTGACTCAAATCGATCGGTGGTGGTGGTGGAGTCGTAACAGCATGCCAATCTTTGAATTCTCCTTCAGTGCCATCATTAAAAGTCAATTTTAATTTGTATCTCTTTGCTTCATCGATTGCTATGGAAAACGTATTTAGCTTCATATTATTTACCACCGAGAAATTCATCTTTCGCCATTCCGTTTGATTATCAAAACGTATCGCCATCTGTTGTACGCCCAACGGTACATTGGTATACAGTACGTTGTTTAATATAGCCGTAAGTATAATGAAATTAGCCTTTAAGATGGCCATATTTGCGTCGGTTGGATTCTTCTAAGTGGTCTAGGATGATATCTCTCAAAGCCTTTATCCCAAAGACTTAAATTTGTCAATTCTCTTAAAACTTGTTTTTTATCTTCATATAATTGTATGTCTCTTCTTAGTTTTTGAACTTTTATACCAAACTCTTCAATTCTACGTCTATTCTCTTCGCTAGACATCTCAATACTGAATACTATACTTATTTTACTTTAAAAACCAGGTGTAGGATACGCCTCCTCTCGGAGACTGTTAACCTTGACGCTCGGCCAACCCAGCTGTAGTAGTAGTTATTGTACCCTCGATACTAGCAGAAACGTCAAACGTTAACCGTTAACCGTAAAACGTCAAACGGTAAACGTCAAAACGTCAAAACGTCAAACGTCAAACGTGAAACGCCAAACGTCAGTCGTCAAACTTTCCGGTGTTCTCTACATAACCCCCATTTTTCCCATTTAAATCGAGTGAAGATATACGCTAAGGCCCTTCTCGCTTTTCGTTCTACGCAAAAATTCTCTTGTACGTTAATCTATACCACGATCTCTACGTAATGCCGTTTTCCCCATTTAAATCGGACCAATAGCAGTGAAGATACACGCTAAGGTCCTTTTGCCCCGCCACTGCGCATGATTTTTTCTTTTCAACTTTAATCTATATCACGCTCTCTTCATAATGCCGTTTTTCCCATTTAAATCGGACCAATAGCAGTGAAGATATACGCTAAGGCCCTTTTGGCTTTACCACTACGCAAAAATTCTATTCGACGAAATTTAATCCCCCCACTCCCCCCACTACCCCGTTTTCCTCTCAGACCGTCTGTCTCACTCTTAGCCATTGAATATGTACCTCTCACTCTTACACGTTGAATTCCCTATGTGAGCCAGAACATAGCTTGTCTATCTACTAAATACACCTGTAAGCGTTATATTTTGTGGGCCTTTTTAAAAGAATCGAATTTTAAGCAATGGTCCTATTAGACTCTTGGTTGTATAATAAGGCCCATTGCAGGCGTTTTAAAAAAAGCTCGAAAATAAAAAAAAATAGAAATTTCTATTAGAAATGTATTCATTTGTTCCAAGAAGCGTAACTGTTTTTGATTATGTGTATTTTCTATTTTATTTTAACTTTTTTTTCAAATAAAATGAGTTTGTTCCTTAAGGTGGGCCTTATTTTCCCCATGTACCTTATACACTGACTTGGACCATCGTACGATAATTTTAATGTTGGCGTCGGCGATTTAGTTGGCGATAATTAGTTAAAATAAAAACGAGTCTCTAAACAAAAATAAAATCTGTGTTTTACGAGGTCTTTATAAAGAGATATAAATCAAACGTTTAAAAATTATTTTTTTAATTTCCATAAAATAAAAAAATAATTAATACATTTACTTTTTCATAGTAATAAAAAATAATATTAACAATATGAAATTCCAGCAACATAAAAGGAATTAATCAACACAACGAATAATTTAAAATTGATTTTCAAAAATTAAACTTATAATTAAACCAAAGGTAGAAATGTAAAGACTAATTAGATTTTTTCAATTTATTAAAAACTTACCGCTATTGCAGTCTAGGCACTTGTTTTCATTAGAAATGAATGGTAGTGAAAGTGACTTCAGATACGGCAAATGCCATTTTCTAAATAAATTTCCTCACTACGCGAAACCTAAGTCTCTTAGTAATGTTGCGTGCGTCGATAATTAGACTTTAAATCATTTTAATACAAATCAATCTGTTTATACGGGATGGCACCCATGAAAAATAAAAATTTTAAAATGTTACAGTATTACTATTTAGATATTTTTAAGTAATTACTGATAATAGACATTTAGAAGTTAGAAGGTAAAAAAATTAAAAAAATAACATTTTTATTCTTAAGATTTTTATTATAAATTAAAGATTACGTTAAAGGAATGGCCAGTGAAAATAAAAAGTTTATTAAAAATAATTAAATAAAGAAACTTTAAAAAATTAACGCACAATGACGACAAAGCACCGTACAAGAAGAAAAGTTATTGTCCTACAAGTTTACGAATATGCTGAATTTTGCTCTTCACTTGGGCGACGCTTCTTTGCGATTTTAAAAATTTATCTGCAAAAACTTTGAGTTCTTTCCCTGACGGATACATAGATTCATTTGACATGATATATTTACTGAAGTGTTCCTTCAGTAAATTGACTTCTGTTGACGACCATGGTCGTCTTCGACTTGGTTCATTTTTCTTGGTATTGTTAAATTTTTCTTTGCCAACCGAATGAGAACTGTCTGAATCTGATAAATCTGACAATGGACGCTTGCGGCGGCGTTGATGTGGTATATGTATCTCCTTTTCTGGTTCGGTATCTGATAGAAATAAGTTCTTTTCTGATAGAGGCTGACCTAAAATAGTGGTAATGAGTATATAATGGGAGTTATTGTAGATCAGGGATTCCCAAAGTGGTCTATACCGACCCCTTGAGGTAGAAATCGGTTTCCCAGGGGGTGGACATAAAAGAAAACTGATTTTGGTATATATTTGTTTCTTTGTTTCCGATCATAAAAGTGAAAAAAAGTGACTGCATAAAAAATACGTTTGAAAAGTGCTATGAACATTTATGTGTACAAAATTTATTGTGTGTAGAAAAAAGTCGTAAAGTGTGCTAATAAAAATACAGAATGGATATAAAAAAGACACAAACAGAACTTATGAAGTTAGATTTTAGTTCAGGCGACTCGTAAGTAGATCCTGAATGGTCTCTAGGTGTAGAAAAAAGTAAGTCGTTAGGTTTTTCTTCATAAAGAGGAAGACATAAACATATATGAAGTACTGAATGACTTGCAGAGAAAAAAAAATGAGGACTATTTAGGTAGGGAAGAATAAAATTATAATATCAGTACACCTATCCTATCAAAAAGCTGGAAGAAATATGTGGGAAGACACACATTTTTTTTACGAAACAAATGGTTTACTAAAATACTTTCTCCGGACTTTTTCAAAAATATATTTTTTAATTTAGAGTTGTAAGTTAATTTAAGTTGAGTTTATAATATTTTCCTATTTTATTCTTTAAGTATGTAAAAATAAATGAGTTTCTTTGCAATATATTTCATATTCTAGTACCAAAATTACTTTTTTCAGGACAAACTAAATATGAGTAGGAGGCCAGTGTACAAAAATCCTATTTATAAAGCATAGGCTGTCATACATACGTGAAGGATGCATCCTGTATTAAAATATCGATCGTCTTATATATTATGAATAACGTGGCCATAACGGAAAGGTACCTGTCATACATATATAAATGACGTGGCAGTCAATGTGTTTTAAAGGCAAATTATTGCCACTTTCTGTTTTATTTAAAAATAAAACCTTTTTGCTGACGATGCCAAAAAAAAACTTGTTTACTTACCCCTTGAAGTTCTATTTTGATTTTTTAATTCCTCTATCTCTTGTTTGCCATTGTCATCTTCTATGTACTCATCAGGCTTTAGTTCAATTTCAGAAAGAGTTTTCCCTTTAAACTCTGTAGGAATTCCTTTTTCCATCATTATTAATAGCTTAACTACTCTCGCCGTTTGAAATATATCAACCGGTAATCTAAAATATAGGATATTTTATAAAACATGGGAGAAATGTGTGGTGGGTAGATTCTTTATTTTTATGTAAGTAATCTGCACCCTACAGTTGGCACATAATTTTTGCAAGATTGTAGGTAAGGATAAAAGTGTGTGTTTGTGAGCGCGTGTTACTTACTCATAATATTCTTCATGGGTTTTTTCAGTATGTCCCATGAATTTAGAAAACTGCTTACAATCGGTTTTGGACATACTCAGTACTTGCATTGCGGTAGCAATATGTTTTCGCAACTTATTGCTTGAAATCGCCTGCGGATTTTCTAAATTCATTTTTGTTGTTAAATTTCTAATAGCAACATCCCCTTGTGCCCATTTGAGGGAACTATTTGGTAAGGCAAAAACATACCTATTTTCAGAAGAAATGTATTTTTGCCTATTTAATAACAACAAATCCATAAAATTTTGTAACAATGGGGGAACTAAAATGACAACAGCACGAGAACCTTTTCCTCCATTAATAACCCGCTTGTATTGTTTTGTCAAAAGTTTTTCACTTTCTGATAAAGTTGCTTCGAAATCCTGAAAATCGGTTTTTCTTTCAGACTTATAATCGTCGACTTTCAGGTATTGGACATCTCCAATTCTTCGTCTATTAAATAGAATTAATAGAGCAAGAGTGCATTGTACTAAAAGTTTGTAAGTTTGATCACTATCGGTTCTGTCAAAAAAATGTTTTTCGCACTCTTTGGCATGATCAAGTGTCCCTTCTTTAAATTTTTTGACGTCACTAATTAAAGGTACTAAAAGAGGTTTCCTCCAACGTTTTTCATTAAGATCCTTATTCGCTACAGAAGAAATTTCTTTATTCCACCTAGCTTCAACTAAATTTTTAAAATTTTTTACATTTTTTTGCCATTCTTTAGCTATTTCTGGAGATTTAGACTGAAACCCCTTACTATTTCTTAATATTAAGTGAGTTAATTCTTCAGAAATTAGTTTTAAAGTTGTTCCTGTGTGCATGGCTAAGCTTGGTGTTCTGTAGGTCTTATTAGTTGGATCATATCCACATAATTGCCTTGTTGCTGATACAACATTATCGAAATTTTTCGGATGAATAAGATCCTTAAAAGAAATACTATTGTCACTTACAATGCCTCGGTAAGTCAATAATAAGCGGGCTAGCTCTCGTAATTTATTGCTGCATGAATATTCTCTTCTTTCTCTTTTCTGTGATTTCAGATAGGTTTCTCCATAGTGCATAATTAAGAGATCTTTTTTGGCAACAAATGAAACTTCGTCACCCCTCATCATATTGAGCACCTAAAATTAATATTTTGTCAATCCAAAAAAAGTGCAAAAAATAAGACTATGAAATAGATTTAATAGATAAAAACTACCTACCTCGTTTCTAATGGCTAATTTAGAAATAACGTCAGTAGGATCTAAAGCACACGCCACGTTTGTTTGAGAGGAAGAAACAACGTTGACTTTCTTATGTTTATTTGATTCTCTATTGGCATTGCATTGTTTTACGTGTCGGTTTAAGTAACTTTTGGAAAAAATTGCTTTGCAGTAAATGCATGGTAAATATTGAATATCTATGGTTTCGGTTAATTGTTTTTTTGGTCTGATATTTCCATTTAAGTACAGGTCAAAATTAGAGTCATTTCTTAATTTTTCCAAAGCACATTTTCTTTCTTTACTCTTTATGGGAAATGAAATAATGTCTCGAACTTCCCTCTCATGGTTGTGTCGTCTTTCTAAATGACGAACAAAGTTTCTTGAGGACACATCTTCGTCACAAAATTTGCATCGAAATTGTTTGTTTCGATAATCTTTTTTTTTCTAAAATAGCGAGATAAATGATAATTTAGAAAAAAGAGCCGCTCATGTTATCAAGTGTAATACCAGAAGAGGTGATAATTTTTTGAGAGAATTTTGTTGTTTCCTTGGAAATTAAACGTCTAAATTTCACGAAATATAAATCCTCCTTAAAATAGCACGAGACGTTAGTAGAATGGTATTTCGAAAAGATTTTGTTGAGTGGAATTTGTAAATTTGTAAGGAAAATCAAAATGTTCTCTACAAAAATGATTATCTCGCGTGGTGTTTAAAAAGATTATTTAACAATATAAACAGAATTTTGAAGAACAATACGATTTCTGTTAATTTTTCGACTTTTTTTTGGCAAACTTCAAATTGGTGTTTCGCATAAATCATTGATACATTACTATGGTAATGAATTGTATTTTTTAAATCCAATTAGAATTAGGCGAAAGAGTAAAACATAAAATTTGTGTTGTTTGGCGTCTGTTGGAATAAAATATGATTATCATTGGTTAATGTATTATAGCGTTAAATAATCTCCTTTATAATTATGACAAAGTATAATATTATTATGTATCTGTAAAAGATCTGTAAAAATTTGTGAGTCTAAAATATGACGATCTAACCAAACTCACCTTTGTACAAAAAAGTCCAAATGTTGATAGTTTCCGCGATACAATTATTTGTGAGTTTGTCTTAAATAATGTCGCTAGTATTTGTGTAAATTTGAAAAGGTTATACTTTGCATACATTTATATTTCGTCAAATTTTTGTACCCAAATATATAAAATTTCTAATAAAAAATTCTTATCATAGCAAATAGGTTGTTTAAGGTATAGGTATTGGGTTAGATCGCATATTTAAGCTTCAGAAATTTGTGATAGCAATTTGTACCTATCTTTAAGAAAAAGTAAGAGGAAAACTGATTTTATCGTTTGTGGCACTAATGTAATATACATAGTTATTTAAATTTACATGTGTGGAAGCTATAAAAACAAAAAACAGAAAACACAATGTGGAAAATTGTAACTTTCTTAAATTTCTCACGTACCTGTTCTTTAATTTTTTCAATTACTGACTGCACTGGTGGTACTTTATGTAGAGGTGTTTCACGGACAGGAGGAATTATGATATCTGAATTTAGAGAACTACTACACACCTCAGACTCCGATTCTGTATATTCGTATATTTCAAAATCTTTATCTCTACTATCATCATCCATACTTTCGGACTCATCATTACTAAGGTGCTTTTCTAAAATAGAAGTACTCTGTACTTCATTTTCTTTATTAGATTCGTTATTTGTTTTTTCTTTACAAATATATTTATTCATTTTTTCATGACTAAGAAAGGGCATATTTCCATCATTTTTATTAAGACTACATCTTTCTGAACATTTGTTTTCGATACGGTCCAAAGGATAGCGGTCATCACCAGTCTCATATGTCACCTTAAAAAAAATATATATGTATGCATTTAATTTTAGTGTTTATGAATTTTATTTTAAATTAGTTTTTGATTAAGTTTACTATTTACCTGTTCGTCATTTTTTGTTTGCCAATTTTCAAATGATTTCCCATTTACGTCAATAGTTGCGGTACAGTAAAAATGTTCATTCAAATTTTCAGCATCTAAATAACAATCGCGAAAATCCAAATTTTTTTTTGATAAATCAATGCAAGTTTTGTCTTTTGTTGTAATGTTTGAATTATTTAACCAGTTCAAAACTTTATCATTGCTTGTGGTACAACCGGCAAGAACCTGATTATCCATGAGATCTAAGGAGCAATAATCTTTGTCTATGTTAGAACGAGTCTGAATATTTTCGTTTGTGTTAGCATCAATGGTGGTCTGATTATCTATGTAAATGATTTTATTTGTTACCGATAATGGTTCATTATAGTCGTCAAGATTTAAAGTAGAGCTCGTTTTTAGACTCTAAAAAAATATTAAAAAAATCCTAATATTTTTTTCATTTATTATAATCGAATATAATATCAAATTTTTATTAAAACCTTTTTTTTATTAACATAATATATTTATTAAGAAATTTATATTCAAAGAAAGGAGTTTTTGATTAAGTAGAATATTTGTTATTAAAATACTTAAAATATTTATTTATTACCTTATTATCATTCCTGAAGCTTTTAGATTTTGTTTCTGGCACATTACTAGAGTTGCAAACTAAAAAGAAAACGTTGCCAATGCAATAATATATTCACGTTACACACATTTCATTACACGTTAGTTTGGAAATTTTTAGGAAAAAATAAGTAAATTCAATTTTCGCTTATACTGCATTTATATTATAGATATAAAAAAATCTGAACTTCTGAATTACAGACATTTTAAATCAATGAGTGAGACCAAAAAAAGTTACCGTTTGTAAAATCTGCAATTTCTTAAAACACAGTATAAAACATACGCATTTACAAGGTGATAAAAAATTGACAAATTCATAATGAACCCTTCAATAAACTTTTTTACTATAAACGGTATCAAAATAAATATTCCCCATATAAATTTCTGTAAGGTGTGAAATATACAGGTTAAAAATTCAGAAATCCATATTTATTAGTGATACAGTATTCGGAAGAAAATAGAAAAATAATTACAACTCAAATGTGAACAAGACGTAAAATAATCAAACTCAAAGCCATATATGACACAAATTATAGGGCTATCGTCTCCCTTTGAAGAACAACTTCTCCTTTGGCTAATAACTCAGCAGGTATTAAATTAAATTCAAAGGAAAACAACAAAGATAGAAAGTTAATTTCACCACTCTACCTTTCATTTTGCTAGCAAGCGACCTTTAATTTTGCTTACTAAGATTAGATGGAGTTACCATTTACAACACGTGAATAATTGGTCTCTTCGTAACTAGCATTATAGTATATTGGTGCTCTTGTTAATTTCATTAGAGACTAGAACTGAGAAAAATCTATTTAAGGACGAAACCACGCGGTCCAATAATGACGTTCTCCTTAGCAAGCAAAATCAAAGGTAGAGTGTTGTAATTAAATTTCTATATCTGTTGTTTTCTTTGTATATTGATGGTCTCAAATCAATACCTCGTAAGTCCGAAAATTCGAATTTTTACTTTTTGCCATCTATACAAATTAATTTAGAACACAATTTTAAAAATAACAATATAGCCACGTTTATAGGTTATTCATATATTTATTTACTTTTCAACTTTATTTATCAAATAATTAATTGGCTTTAATAAGCAATCAAGATAGTTTAATGTTTCTCCTCTAAAATGTTCAATTTAGACATACAAGGTATTGATTTGAGACCGTCGTTATAATTTAATACCTGTTGCGGTATTCGCCAATGGAGCAGTTGTTCTTTAAAGGAAGTAAGTCACCCTATCATTTTTGACATTTGGATTTACGTGTGATTATTTCAATTTATATAACAAAATATTTTTAGTATTTTCTTCAGAATAGAGGGATATAGATATATTTAAACGTAGTTTTAAATTATAAACATTAATATGTAATTATATCTATCTATTTGTCATATAGAGTATTTTTTCTATACTATTAAAGGTTACTCTGTATAGTTAATAAGTTGCCGCATTGATACAAAATGCTTATCTTTGAACACAAAACTGCATCCAAATTTCATCTGATTTCTGTAAAATCCATAATAATAGTAAAAAATGGACAATAATTATACAAATAACAAAATTTAAATAAAATATTTGTAACCTAATTAAAACACTCGACATGCAAATGTTTATCTAAAAATAAAACAAAACTTTCCATGCGTATGCAGGCATCTTATTATTAGTATATAAATATTTAAAAAATAGACGCGTCTTACCTTCCTTAAGAGCTAATTTAACAAGTAATTCGCTCCTCGAAGTCATTTTCACCTCACACATAAATATTTCTCTATAAACTAACGTGTAACTGTAAAACTAACTTGAATCTAATAGAATAGCGGGGTTGCCGATTTTCGGAGGGAACAAGAACCGCTATTTCAATTAAAATTATATAAAACATTATGGAGGGAACTTAGAGCGAAATTTCCAACATACAAAGACGATTGCAACGCCACCGGTTAAAACTCCAACTAAACTGCCCACTGTCTCGACAAAAATATACAAACGACCCTCCACACAATTTTTCTTCAGTTGTTAGGAAGGAGGTTAAGTAATCCTTTAAATTGAAATTTAATGCAAAACCTTGTTCCCTCCAAAATCGGAGGGAAGTAAGTTATATAAGAGGGAAGTACTTATTTAGTATTTATAGTTTTGAGGGAAGAACGTCTGGGATATACATACATATATATATATATATATATATATATATATATATATATATATATATATATATATATATATATATATATATATACCTAAACCGTTACCTTCAAGTCCATTTCAAAGTGGGAGGAGCTATATATATGTTTAGGCACGCTAACGACACATTGAGTCCTTACAGCGTTGCCAAACCGCATATGGCCCTAATCTGTCGTTACAATATAATTTATATATATCTGGCCCTAATCTGTCGTTATAATGTAATATAAATATGTAATATTTTTAAATTTGGCGGCTTTCACTAAACAAGGTTTGAGGTAGGTCATGTCATGTCAAAGCATAGGATGATAAAAAAGGAACATTTATTTACATAAATAAAACTATAAAGTGTGATTTGGAAATTAGAAACAATTTAATTATTTAACATATTTAGAGCTTCTGACCGTAAGGTTGATAACCTTTACATGTTATTACATCTGTTTCATATATTTTTTTTTAGGTTGTTTGTCCAAAATTTAAGGAATTTTAACCCAACTTATTCAAAGCATAGTTTTTGAAGTATAACTTAATTAACTGGCACATTTAAAGCATATATACGGCAAGTTGGTGACCTTTACATGATATTCTATTAAGGAAATTACTTATTTTCCAGCGATTTGAAGAAACTTAACCTCTAACCTTTTCAAAGCCGGATTCATTCCGTCTGGCCTGATTTTGAAAGTAAATGTAATTTAATATTATTCACAAGTTGAACTAATGCCTGCTCTTTCTAGAAGTACAAGAGAACCAATGCCTGGTCCATCTACAAGAGAAGCAAGCGTGACATATACATTATAAAAGTTATCTGTGATATTGTTGTTATTAGATAGTAGAAGGTGAACTTTATTGTTGTGCTCATTAGAAAAATAGCATATTTTGATCCACTTGAAGAAAAATATATTTTTTATGTGGAAGTTCTATTATACTCGGCTAAAAATTATTCGTTTAAAATGAGAGAGGAGAGCAGAAGAAATTTTAAACTTTAATGAAATTAAGGCAGAACTTTACTTATACTGATCTGGAGTGTAGTAATGTTTTGACAGCAACTATAACAAATGTAGTGGTCACATTCAATCGTTTATTTCATTATGTGTTATTTGTGCAATCTGTAGAATTATTTTATATTACAGCAGAGTATCTTCTTCAGTTTAAAAACAATCGATTAACCATCAGAGTTATGTTCTGATACCTCTTTGTTACAATATCATTAAACTTGGCAAATATATATATTTATCTATAAAATTTTTAGTTTTAATTGCTGTTCAGCTGTTTAATTATAATAATTTTTAAAACTATGGCCGCTTTTAACTAATTTAAAACACCCTTTGATTAAAGCTGTTTTGCACCAACAGTGAAATAGTAACCTATTTTTACATTGTTTTCGTGGATTCCAATTGCTTAGATGGTCTGGCAACTTTTTGAAAAAATACATTTTTTTCCTTTATCAAATATTTACCATTTGAATGAATAAGTGAAACTTTCAAAAAATTCTTCGAAAAAAATTTTTTTTTCAAAATTTAAAAAACATTTTATTTTTCAATAACGTTATAGAAACAGAAAACGAATGAACGATAAATACCTCTATGCAAAAAATTATAGAATCAAAATTATGAAGTTTTAAAAAATTAATAAGAATTTGAAAATCACTTTTGCCACACACTGTATAAAATAAAGTTTTTTGAAAATTTTTTCATGGATTCCAATTGCTTAGATGGTCTGGCAACTTTTTGAAAGAATACATTTTTTTCCTATATCGAATATTTACCATTTGAATGAATAAGTGAAACTTTCAAAAAATTCTTCGAAAAAAATTTTTTTTTTTTAAATTTAAAAAACATTTTATTTTTCAATAACGTTATGAAAAAGAAAACGAATTAACGATAAATACTGTTATGCAAAAAATTATAGAATCAAAGTTATGAAGTTTTACAAAAATTAATAGAAGGAAGTAAGAAATTCAACATTTTTCCACACAATTTGAATAAAATAAAGATTTTTGGAAATTTTCATCGTGGATTCCAATTGCTTAGATCATCTGGCAACTTTTTGAAAGAATACATTTTTTTCCTATATCGAATATTTACCATTTTAATATAGAAGTGACACTGAATAATTTTCCGACAAAAATTTTTTTTTTTTTAAATTTTAAAAACAACCTTTTATTTTTCAATAACGTTATGAAAAAGAAAACGAATTAACGATAAATACTGTTATGCAAAAAATTATAGAATCAAAGTTATGAAGTTTTACAAAAATTAATAGAAGGAAGTAAGAAATTCAACATTTTTCCACACAATTTGAATAAAATAAAGATTTTTGGAAATTTTCATCGTGGATTTCAATTGCTTAGATCATCTGGCAACTTTTTGAAAGAATACATTTTTTTCCTATATCGAATATTTACCATTTTTATAGAAGTGACACTGAATAATTTTCCGACAAAAAATTTTTTTTTTTTTTCAAAATTTAAAGAACAACATTTTATTTTTCAATAACGTTATGAAAAATAAAACGAATTAACGATAAATACTTTTATGCAAAAAATTATAGAATCAAAGTTATGAAGTTTTAAAAAAATTAATAAAAGGTAAGTATAAAATTCAACATTTTTCCACACAATTTGAATAAAATAAAGATTTTTGGAAATTTTCATCATGGATTCCGATTGCTTGGATCGTCTGGCAACTTTTTGAAAGAATACATTTTTTTCCTATATCGAATATTTACCATTTTAATATAGAAGTGACACTTTTAATAATTTTCCGACAAAAAATTTTTTTTTTTAAAATTTAAAAAACAACATTTTATTTTTCAATAACGTTATGAAAAAGAAAACGAATTAACGATAAATACTGTTATGCAAAAAATTATAGAATCAAAGTTATGAAGTTTTACAAAAATTAATAAAAGGTTAGTATAAAATTCAACATTTTTCCACACAATTTGAATAAAATAAAGATTTTTGGAAATTTTCATCGTGGATTCCAATTGCTTGGATCGTCTGGCAACTTTTTGAAAGAATACATTTTTTTCCTATATCGAATATTTACCATTTTAATATAGAAGTGACACTTTGAATAATTTTCTGACAAAAAAATTTTTTTTTCAAAATTTAAAAAACAACATTTTATTTTTCAATAACGTTATGAAAAAGAAAACGAATTAACGATAAATACTGTTATGCAAAAAATTATAGAATCAAAGTTATGAAGTTTTACAAAAATTAATAAAAGGTTAGTATAAAATTCAACATTTTTCCACAAAATTTGAATAAAATAAAGATTTTTGGAAATTTTCATCGTGGATTCCAATTGCTTGGATCGTCTGGCAACTTTTTGAAAGAATACATTTTTTTCCTATATCGAATATTTACCATTTTAATATAGAAGTGACACTTTGAATAATTTTCCGACAAAAAAATTTTTTTTTCAAAATTTAAAAAACATTTTATTTTTCAATAACGTTATGAAAAAGAAAACGAATTAACGATAAATACTGTTATGCAAAAAATTATAGAATCAAAGTTATGAAGTTTTACAAAAATTAATAAAAGGTAAGTATAAAATTCAACATTTTTCCACACAATTTAAATAATATAAAGATTTTTGGAAATTTTCATCGTGGATTCCAATTGCTTGGATCGTCTGGCAACTTTTTGAAAGAATACATTTTTTTCCTGTATCGAATATTTACCATTTTAATATAGAAGTGACACTTTGAATAATTTTCCGACAAAAAAATTTTTTTTTCAAAATTTAAAAAACAGCATTTTATTTTTCAATAACGTTATGAAAAAGAAAACGAATTAACGATAAATACTGTTATGCAAAAAATTATAGAATCAAAGTTATGAAGTTTTACAAAAATTAATAAAAGGTAAGTATAAAATTTAAAATTTTTCCACACAATTTGAATAAAATAAAGATTTTTGGAAATTTTCATCGTGGATTCCAATTGCTTAGATCATCTGGCAACTTTTTGAAAGAATAAATTTTTTTCCTATATCGAATATTTACCATTTTAATATAGAAGTGACACTGAATAATTTTCCGACAAAAATTTTTTTTTTTTCAAAATTTAAAGAACAACATTTTATTTTTCAATAACGTTGTGAAAAATAAAACGAATTAACGATAAATACTTTTATGCAAAAAATTATAGAATCAAAGTTATGAAGTTTTAAAAAAATTAATAAAAGGTAAGTATAAAATTCAACATTTTTCCACACAATTTGAATAAAATAAAGATTTTTGGAAATTTTCATCATGGATTCCGATTGCTTGGATCGTCTGGCAACTTTTTGAAAGAATACATTTTTTTCCTATATCGAATATTTACCATTTTAATATAGAAGTGACACTTTTAATAATTTTCCGACAAAAAAATTTTTTTTTCAAAATTTAAAAAACAACATTTTATTTTTCAATAACGTTATGAAAAAGAAAACGAATTAACGATAAATACTGTTATGCAAAAAATTATAGAATCAAAGTTATGAAGTTTTACAAAAATTAATAAAAGGTAAGTATAAAATTCAACATTTTTCCACACAATTTGAATAAAATAAAGATTTTTGGAAATTTTCATCATGGATTCCGATTGCTTGGATCGTCTGGCAACTTTTTGAAAGAATACATTTTTTTCCTATATCGAATATTTACCATTTTAATATAGAAGTGACACTTTTAATAATTTTCCGACAAAAAAATTTTTTTTTCAAAAT
The DNA here is from genome assembly GCA_927349885.1 of Psylliodes chrysocephalus. Taxonomy (NCBI): domain Eukaryota; kingdom Metazoa; phylum Arthropoda; class Insecta; order Coleoptera; family Chrysomelidae; genus Psylliodes; species Psylliodes chrysocephalus. Next base: position 830,288 of record OV651833.1, read on the forward strand.
TTAAAAAACAACATTTTATTTTTCAATAACGTTATGAAAAAGAAAACGAATTAACGATAAATACTGTTATGCAAAAAATTATAGAATCAAAGTTATGAAGTTTTACAAAAATTAATAAAAGGTAAGTATAAAATTCAAAATTTTTCCACACAATTTGAATAAAATAAAGATTTTTGGAAATTTTCATCATGGATTCCAATTGCTTGGATTGTCTGGAAACTTTTTGAAAGAATACATTTTTTCCCTATATCGAATATTTACCATTTTAATATAGAAGTGACACTTTGAATAATTTTCCGATAAAAAAATTTTTTTTTCAAAATTTAAAAAACAACATTTTATTTTTCAATAACGTTATGAAAAAGAAAACGAATTAACGATGAATACTGTTATGCAAAAAATTATAGAATCAAAGTTATGAAGTTTTACAAAAATTAATAAAAGGTAAGTATAAAATTCAACATTTTTCCACACAATTTGAATAAAATAAAGATTTTTGGAAATTTTCATCGTGGATTCCAATTGCTTGGATCGTCTGGCAACTTTTTGAAAGAATACATTTTTTCCTATATCGAATATTTACCATTTTAATATAGAAGTGACACTTTGAATAATTTTCCGACAAAAAAATTTTTTTTTCAAAATTTAAAAAACAACATTTTATTTTTCAATAACGTTATGAAAAAGAAAACGAATTAACGATAAATACTGTCATGCAAAAAATTATAGAATCAAAGTTATGAAGTTTTACAAAAATTAATAAAAGGTAAGTATAAAATTCAACATTTTTTCACACAATTTGAATAAAATAAAGATTTTTGGAAATTTTTATCGTGGATTCCAATTGCTTGGATCGTCTGGCAACTTTTTGAAAGAATACATTTTTTTCCTATATTGAATATTTACCATTTTAATATAGAAGTGACACTTTGAATAATTTTCCGACAAAAAAATTTTTTTTTCAAAATTTAAAAAACAACATTTTATTTTTCAGTAACGTTATGAAAAAGAAAACGAATTAACGATAAATACTGTTATGCAAAAAATTATAGAATCAAAGTTATGAAGTTTTACAAAAATTAATAGAAGGAAGTAAGAAATTCAACATTTTTCCACACAATTTGAATAAAATAAAGATTTTTGGAAATTTTCATCGTGGATTCCAATTGCTTGGATCGTCTGGCAACTTTTTGAAAGAATACATTTTTTTCCTATATCGAATATTTACCATTTTAATATAGAAGTGACACTTTGAATAATTTTCCGACAAAAAAATTTTTTGTTTTCAAAATTTATAAAACATTTTATTTTTCAATAACGTTATGAAAAAGAAAACGAATTAACGATAAATACTTTTATGCAAAAAATTATAGAATCAAAGTTATGAAGTTTTACAAAAATTAATAAAAGGTAAATATAAAATTCAAAGGTAGAAATGTACAATTTGAAGTTGCTAAATATTTATGTAAAATCTGGTATATAACAGGCTTTGTTTTGCTCAAAAAGTCTACGATTCGTTAAATCGTATACATTAAAATTAATAAAATAGTAACTTTTAAATTTGGCGCCATTCGCGACCAATCAATACACCGTTTTACATCGAAAACTGGAAAAAAGAAGTAGATTAATTAGTCGAATTTAGAGATGGATATTAGCAAATATGTAACTGTTATGTACATTTACGGATTTGTTACTACCCATCTCTAAATTCACGCGATATAACCGAACTTCGATTTTCGTTCAAGGACGACTTACCCAAGTCCGACTCAGCTGAGTTTTGTTTATAAATACGGGCCTAAAAAGTTGTAAAATTCAAAAATCTCTAGCAAAAGCACTGGGCGGACACAAAAAACAAGCCTATATTCTGAATAATTATAGATTTGAGTAATTAAGTTGTTGGTTTTTGATATTCATGCGTTGTGAACTTGTCATATGGGAAGCAGAATATGTCTTCAGAAATTCAGTTGAGAAAACTTTGTTTATCTGAGAGAAAACTACATACCTAAATAATGCTTGGATCTTCATGTTTTGTTTTATTATAGGTAATTTAAAACAATATTAATAAAACTATTATTAATCAAATAATTTGTAAAAATCCTATTTAATTACCTATATTTTGTTTCAGATTAGTGAATTTAAAGGAATTTGTGGAAATGAAGCAATTTGTCAGCTTTGGTGCTGTTAAGTTATTCAACGTTTCCAGAATAAAATATTAAGGAACATCGTCGATGCATTCTGGCACTGCCGTAATACTGACTTCATAGGGACCTTAAAGTGGAGACTGTTGAAAATACAATACAAAAATTATCCAGTAGTCACCAATGACTGTTCCAACATGGACACCTTGAGATTATCTAGCTCCTCAATAATGCCAATCTGATAAGAAGACTCAAGAGAAGCAGGCCTTTTAAGTTAGTTCAGTGATGTTAGATCAAAACAGAGTATAGTGCGGTTAAGTGTTATACGTTAACGGTAGTATAACTAAATAGTTAGACTCTAAAGTAGAGTAGTGAGTAGAATCTTAGTTTATGAAGTTTTTCATTCCTAGATAAGTTAGGTAAAAATAAAATTGCTAATTGATCGTAATTGATTAGATTATAATAATCGTAAATGTTTCTTTACTTGGAGCATTTATTAAAAAAAACCTAGTTGTTTCAAATTAGTACATTTAAAGGAATTGGTGGAAATGAAGCAATTCACTTCTATATTTTATTAAATATTCTTTAAAACATATTTATTTATTTGTTTGTTTAAGAATCAATGTCTGAGTTTTGTGTGTTTTCAATAAACATGAATATTTTTAAATGTCTTTTTTTTAGTCTAATAATATATTAGAAAAAAAAACTAGAATACATTTCTGAAATATTACTATTTAATATTTCTAAAAGATTTAAAATTTTCAATTCAGAAATATTACTGTGAAATATATTTAGAAGACATTTTTACGTTTCAGGCATAAGTATTTCAGGGATGTTTCGTAATATTTATAAAACATTGCAAATGTTTCAATGTAACATTGTTGAAATATTTCTGAAATATGTTTGTGCTGTACGGGATAACAATATTTTTTAGAACATTTTTAATAGCAGACATATTAAAAAACAATCATATCTTTATTAAATTCTCAACGAAATACCTACATATATACGAAAAATACAAACATATCTACAAATTGAAAACAATAATTTTATATTGATCCCTTATCTACAGGACAAGTCAAAATATTTAAATACAAATATAAATATACAAACAAAACTTAAACATAATTGACTATTTATATGTACTATCTTCATAATATTAATTACTCCATTTTTACTGCACTGATTATTGTAACATTACTATTTTAATGTAGTGTAGAACCACTGGGAAAATGTGGTATCCTAGTGTACATTGTGCATCAAATAGTACAGCAAATACATAAAAAGTACAAAAATTAAAATTAGGTTGATGAGCTAAAATAAAAGATGTCAGGATATTAAAATTAGGTTGATTACCGAAAAGCACATATTTTTCAACAAACATTTTTTTCTCTGGGTCAGCATCACTGGATTGTTGACAATCCTACAAAAATAGTACACATAATGCAGAATGCTCATTATTGATTCTCTGTCCAACTGCATAAATTTTAATACACTAAGATTCCATTTGTATAATTTAATTTATTAGCCCATAGTCTTAGAGAAGACAAACCAGGAAGTGGAAAATATAATTGCTGTTTTACATACGTATATGTCTTTTTGCTGTAATATTGTAAGGTAACAGCAATGCAGCTTCTTCAAATGTCCAGTCAACACGTTTCTTTATAGTTTTGTCTTTTCGTTATCAATAAGTTCATTTGATTTTTAGTAGAAACATTTTTCTTGGCCATTATACAGTTCTTCGTTTTGTTTGAATAGTCTCTGATATTTGCTTTATTAAAAATTTTATTGCTTTGTTTTTAATGTTTAAATAGCAAAATGGAGACTGGAACTAAAAACTTTGGCAGGCTTTGACTTTGTAATGTAGGCGCATTAATATTTTATCTTGTGACGTTTTAATTTTAATATGTTTTTAACCCTTGACAAATATTAACGCTTTTTTAAGAAAAATAATAAATGTTCAGTTCGTTTCGATTCCATCAATATTGTAATCCAGTATTTTTTTATTACTGCACAAGCACTGTCAACATTATTTCTACTTTGCTATTATAAAATAAAACAATTTGAAAAAATCGACTTCTTTATTTATTTATAATAATATATAAACAATAGGATTCAAAAATAAGGATTCATTAATGTAAGCAACTAACCTATTAAATTTTTTTACGGAAACAAATATACACATAATACCTATTAATTACTCCACTTTTACTGCACCGATTATTGTTGCAAATTTATATTGACAGTTTGTTGTTATTTTTTGTATTAGTTATTTTAAATTAATATATTACTGTTAGAAGTTAGAAAACCATGAAAAAGGACAAAATAAAAAATTCACTTTTTAAAGCAAAGTTAAAAATACATACTTCTAAAGAAAGAAATGTTACTTTGGTCCTCATAAACAAATACTTGTACAACGTTTTGTAAAAGAAAGACCTTTGGAAAGCCTCCAATAATATTAGAAGCTGTTGAAGATGTGCAAATTCACATGGTGAAAATTCCCAATACATCAGTGAATAATATAATAAAAGTAAATTTAATAAACCTATTCCAAAAATGAAGGGTGCTGTTTTTTTATGGATCTCATCATCAGATCTTGACCAAATTTAAAAAGAACCAACCTTGAGATATTCCTTTTCTAACAGAGAAAGAATTGTAGAAATCGGACAACGTGGTAAATAATTATTACTGAACATACATAAAAAAAATATTCTAATGAATTGAGAACGTCTCTACTCCTTTTTTGAAGTCTGTTAAAAAATAGCAGGTAGGAACAGTGTTTCGGAGACTGACTCTCTCTCCTACAAGTTAAACTCTAAACATAATTTGTTTTAGGGTTGGCAGAAACTGGCCATATGTAATGATTTTGTTTAAAGTATGGAATGTGGTGTGTGGTTGAATTCAAAATCGTTTGCATGATGTTTATGTACTGGAAGAGTTATATTAAATTAAATACAAAATATAAGTAAAGAGAAACTGTGAAAAGAAGGGTGATGAACATTTTGAACACATAATGATATCCATCCTCGATTATTCAACAGCCTCGGTCTCATTTTAACATAGACTGGGCGAAAATATCCTTTTAAATAAATTATTTGATATACTTTTATAATTAATATAAATAATAAAAGAAACTTAAAAAAATATTTGTTTATTTCCATTGTCCAGGTTCCAGGTAAAATTCTGTAACTGTTAAAATACTTAAGTTTAATTTGTAATTATTAGTTAATTGTACAAGTTTTTGTCATGAATACATTTGATCTTCATCGCCTGATATTGTTCCCAATATAATAATTAACTTATTTACTGTATTTTTGCAGCACATCCTCATGCATTGTCTATACTTGTCTCAAAATAAGTCACAATATTAATTGTAAATCACACAGTTTCTATCTTAATTTTATTATCTTTTATTTGGACTTACTTTAAGCTATGAATCTAGACAAAGGATACTCAAACTGAAATTTTTAACATTACAAAAGTGACCAGATTTTTGTTAAGAGAAAATAGAAAAATTTAAAATGCAATTTTGAAAATACTTTTATTAAACTAACTACACTTAAACATTTTAAAAAACTTAAAAAATAATCTTTCTGTTACTGCATTGGTTCCAGGAAGACACAGACAAATTCAAGCTTTCTTTTTAATTGTCAAAGGATATATTACTTAATATTATCTTGTGAAAAGTAGATTAAAATTTCCAACCATTTCAATGATAGTTCCAACTTTTTTTCGACCATTCAAAACTCTTTTTTTCAGTAGTAACATATATTTTTTACATAGGTCATTTCAACAGTTTATCTTCGATTAGGTAAATTTCTGGTACCTTAATAGAAATGGTTTCATAAGTTTTTTGAACTTCACTTCAATGAATAATAATCGTACTTATAGAAGAATCCATTTAAAGTCCCCAACAACATGAAATTGTGCACTCCACTGCTCCAAATATTGTTTCCATAAAATAGTTTTATTTAACAAGAAAACCATTTTTGGTCTATATCTCCAGATTCTAACAAACTTCTCAAATATTTTCTTATACTAAGGGCAATGTATTCATTTCTCTATAATGATGTTAAGCCACTGATTTCCTGTGCCACCTCTGTTAAACCTATTTATTTTTTCTTATGTACTATGTATCAAATGGGGGCATACTTGTCATAAATGGGGGGTCTCTGTCCCTCTCAATGGGAGATCTATGATCACTTTAAACATTACAGAACAGGAACAGATGGTCACAGTTTTTAATCATAATGAATATCTGATTATTCAACATTATTGCTAAAAAACCAAAAGGTTGAAACATTTGTAAAGGGCCTTCTTGGCAATGATATAATAATATATCGATGTTTTGTAAATATCGATATATTTCACAAAATCGATATTTTACTACCGATATATCGAAAAAATATTGATATAATCTTTCGATATATCTAAAACATTATTCATAAAGCGTGCACTCGTGCGCATCATGCGACGTTGATTGACGTTTACAGTTAACATGTCAGGGCGTCAACGTGTCTCCTTTTTTTAATTTTTGTTTTGTTTGATGTATGAATTTGCATATTTTTAGTTTTATTTTCGGTATCCAGAGTGGTTAATAATCGGTTTCCGTCGAGACGGTACCTATAGTGTTGCAACTCGATATCGAGTTATTCGATATCGAGTTAATCGATATCGAGTGAGTCGATAGCAAACAGAATCCCAATGCTGATAAAATCGCTGTCAAATTGTAACTGTCGTTTGTCATTGAAATGTTTAATAGGGACTGTCTACCTTCACGCCACCAAGTAATAATAGAACTAGGAAATTAAATTTGACATTTTTATGTCATGCATGTGCCGCGTTTGAGAATCCACATCGGATGCATATGAGATGTTGTGAATTTTTTATCACGTGATAGTGAATTAGATCTGAATGCAGATGTAATAAACACACGCTCTAGACCATTCTAGACTTTATTTGGTCACGTGATAAAATGTCCATGACAAGTTAGAAGTTTATACTTATTAAATTTGACTTTTGAGACTACAAATCAACCTAAATTTGAAATATAAACAAAAATTAAATAAACTAATCACTTTTATATTTATGCTAGCATAAACAAAGGATAAATTGACAAACAAGGCTTCACAGAACACTTAATTTCTGGCATGGAACGAACATCTCATTCACATTTCATTTCAAAATGAGATGTAAAAAATGTAATCTGAACAGGTACATCTGGGATAAAAAAACGCAGATGTAGATTTAGTAGATGTGTCCGATGTGGATAAAAAAACTCTCGAGATATAAAAAATGCATCCGATGTGGATTCTCAAACGCGGCAATGGTTATTATTAATATAACATTTTACTTGCATTTATATGGCACACTTTAATAGTACTGAATCTGAAAAAGTAATTGTTTTTAGGGTTTCTTACTTCAAAAACTCTTACAAAAATATTGCTATTAAGATATTTTTATTAGAGTGAGCCATAGAAAATGTTGCTAAAGTAGGTCATGACAGACAAGGACAGAGATACGATGAGTCAGGTTAGTGATAACTACACACAGCTCTAAATTACATCCAAACTGACACTTAAAAAAAAAAAATCGTTCTCTCAGATATGCATTAATTGTTTCCAAGACCTATTTTAGAAATATTTTTGTGGCTATGGGCCGATTCCACCGTTGTGTTAAACGGAGATTAAATTGACATTGTTAATGTAAAAATGTCATTTTAAACTTCGTTTAACACAATGGTGGAATCGGTCCTTACTCTTTATTTTACACTTAACCAACACTCTTATCAACAATAAGTTAACATAATATGGGTCACTTGTTATTTAATATTGTTTTATCAGAAAAATGTTTTTTTTTAGTTTAGTTTAGTCCATCATCTACAATGTAAAATGCAATATTCAAATTTTCAATTTTGCAGAACATACAGGCCACAGGCAATTGTAAAAATGGTTATTTTTGTTTTAAGAGTAACGTGCCCTAGATTTTTTAAAATATTGAAAAAGTTATGTTATTTAGTATAAATCTAAAGCTGTCATGATACATAACCGTGAGAAAAAAAAAAACAAAGAAAAACCAGAATCTACACATTTTAAAATAAATGTATTCTTTGTAATAAGAACCTAAAAAAACCTTTGATCTCAGTAATTCAGACGTGTAAAGTCATATTTTAATGTCCACATTAGAAGTAAATATGAATATCACATTTACTTAATATACATACGCAGAACGGAGTCGTATACAGATCCATAAAAATATAACCTACAAAGTTAAATCTGTTTAAGAGTTTGGACCTACACAGGCCACAGAAATATGTAATATGTATTAAGAAAAACCCTGTTAGAAGGATAATTAATAATTTAGTATACCTACTGTACTTAAAGTTAGCTACCTATATTTATGATAGGATCCAAAATAACCGTATGTAAAAATTGAACTTCTATTACTATTCATTAGCTACCTACTTTCTAAGTCTGCAATTTAAATAATTTAGGATTGGGAATCATTGCTAAACTGTCTTAGATTAATATTTAAGTTCTCTATAATTTCACAAAATAATTGCTTGGCCATCTTCAAATATCTGAGGTAGAATACAGTATAGAACGTGATTCTAAAACTTACATAAATACATTATTCAGTTAAAAAAATATTTAATACAGAAGAATAATGAGTACCCACCCTCTATCATATCAAGAATTACTTAAAATAAGCATTTCTTATGTGCATATAACTTTTGTTTAAACATTGTTTGCCTGTACATAACCTAAAACGGAAGTGTCAAGGAAATATACGAACTAATGTGACTCCTGGTATATAATGTACTTATCGTTTTCTTGCAAAATATGAATCTGGCAACGTTGTAAAAAATGGCCCCAAAAGTAACGATTAATATAAATAGTATTTAAATTAGCTCCGCCCCTTTGGACTCAATAAACTCATTATATATCAGAAAATCAGTGAGACCATTGAGGCCAGGGACCCAATGTGTCGAATTGGACTTGAAGTGTCGAGTTTCTATAAAAATTAGGCCTCAATGGTGCCACTTTAGGTATATATATATATATATATATATATATATATATATATATATATATTGTGATGGTTTTATTTTTTTATTATTATTTTATTTTATATTATTATTAATTTATTATTAATTTATTTTTTATAGTATATTTTTTTTTTTTTTATATATTTACTTTATTTAAATATTATTTAATTTATTTATATATTTTATTTTTTTTAACTTACCTTAATTTTTCTTAGCCAGCTAGTCAGTCTTTAAAGCAAACAGATTCTCTCATCTCAAGGGCGGTTCTGTCAAAATCGTGTTCTATATGAAAAATATTTTTTTTTTTTTTATTTTTTAACTGATTATTATTTTTTTTTTTAATACCTTAATAAAAATGTACCTTTTTTTTTACCTAATTTTACCGTACTATAGTTTTTCTTGAAATAAATTTGTTTTTAATTAAAAAAAATATCCATTTATTTTCAATTAAATCCAGCAAAATGTGTAATTAATGCATAAAAACTTTAAATAATAAATACCTTATATCTAGTTACTAACTAATATTAATAGTTGAAATTATTTTTTTTTTTTTTTAAATTACATAATTTCAACTAAAATTAAATTGGTCCAATTTACTTGTTTCCTATTATATATTAGTACACTTATTCTACTTAATATGGCAATTATAGGACAAATCGTGCCATCTATTAGTTTACTCACTAACCTCTTTTGCAACTAAAAGTTCCCTATACTCTAAATTAAATCATGTTCAAAAATGTTCGCTAGATGTAGTACCTTATTAAATCTTTGATAAACCACGAATTCTAGTTTCATTCCACGGTTTTTTTAATGTTTATTAACAAAATGCAACTGCAATTATTACTCTCTTGCTGTCTGTATATGAATTTACGATATAATTGGTAAGTAACTGGTGCAATCTTTAGAAATATTGAACGTATCTATTTTACTGGCAATTTGTGTATAAAAGTTTATTTTAGGTTACCACTTATCTGTATTCCGGCACGTGATTTCTCCAGCTCCACGCCAAGTATTTTCTAGCCTAATTTTTTATTAGACATATGTGAATTCCTTGAAGATTCCATTTAGTTCTTTCTTCCGATACACCAGGTAACTATTTCCTACCTTATATTACAAATTACTACAACTAACCTCTTATTTTTTTATATTTGTTTATAAACAAATTTATTTCAAAATGATTATCTCTGCTTTGAATATCTTTTTGTTAAATTTAACTTTAATTCTTTCAATTTTAATTTTTATGTCATTCAAAATTCAAAATGTCTACCAGAAACATCAAAAACTGCCCAAAAACTGTTTATACCGCCTGACAACCGTCGTTTCTAAGGAAAGATAACATCTGCTCTCCTCGCTATAAATGCATATCGAATTTCATTATTTTGTGCCGTCATTTTCATTAAGGTATTTATAGATATTCTTTCTTATTATTAGTTGTGCAAAACATACCGGGTGTTCTATTCTCAATTAACATGTTATTCTAAATCAGGTAATTGTTTTGTCAAATTTTGTGTACACATTTATTTTTCTTTAATCCCATGTGTTGTTTAACTTTTAATTGTCAAATTGATTCACTTGTCTTATGTTATACAGGATTGTTCATTAATCCTAGATATTATTTGATGAACCTATTTGCTTTATACTGGGCTGGATTATTTTTCAATTTTACTAATCACAATAGATTAAAATAAATTATTAATATACAGGGTTATTCATTTGTACCGGATATTATTTTGTAAATTTGTTTATTTTTATTATTTGCTATATTAATTCAAATTAATGGTCACACTTGATTAACATAGTTTATAAACATACAGGGTTGTTCATTTGTACTTGATATTATTTGTACTAGTTAAATCGATTGAAATCGTGTATTAACATACAGGTATGTTCATTATTATTAATTATCATAACAATTATTTTCTCTTATTCAAGATTTTATTCTTCTGTGCTTCTTTATACCCTTATTTTGATTTTAATATATTGTATTTCGTTGTAATATATATATATATATATATATATGTATAAAGTATACTTTGCCACCTCAAAACCAGATATATAACTAGCGGTCTCACCTCATATATAACGTTGGCACCTCAGAACAGCGAGGTGACATCGTTTAACCCTTTTCCTATCGCTGGCGGTTACCAGGCTACCTCTACAGTCTGTTCGCGAAAATTCGTCTGGAGGTGGCACCGAATTCCATATAACTGTATGTAACCGTTGCTAGTTCGAGCATCTATTACTGGCGCTAGTGTCGCTTTTTGTTATTTTATACGGACCACACAATGTCACCTCAGCTTCATATATGCCATTTTTATATAACATTCGCGCGATGTCACCTCAAACAGTCAAGGAATCGTGGCAACATCGCACTAACATGGTATTTGAAGAGGTGATACGTTCATAAATTAATTAGTGAAGTGAAATATGTAAAGTTTATAAGTGTATTACCTAATTGGTAACAAAAACGATTTTAAACATGTTAAGTTGAAACACATTTATTTATATTCTGTTTGCTTATGTATATTAAACAACGAATACAAGATATCATCGCAGATATCGCTTTGCCTGCCATGGTAACCAATATGTAACGTCAACAACAATGTATGATAAAAATTTGTCGTGGTGGTCTAGAAGGAAGGACACTTGTCTAGCATGTCCGGGTTCCATTCCCGACGGCGACAGGCTTTTCAAATCTTGTTTCACCTTTGTGGATCGGGGATGGTCTCAATAATTAGTAGGGGGTTTTTGTTTCCGAATTTTTAAAGTATTCAGCCACTTATTTCAGATATTTCTCTGAATTTTAGGATTTTAATTTGCGGTTTAGGATTTACATAAATTTACGATTTAAAAATTTAAAGTCTAAAATAAAGTTTTTATTCGTGACAATTAGCGGCATGTAGACAAATATTAATTTAAATAAATTAAATTAGGTAAAAATTCCCACTCGGTGAGAAATTTTTTCCGTAACTGAATTTACTAAAATTTAAATCTATAGGCATTTTTCACGATTTAAATTATGTTTCTGGGTTTCTTAGAACGTTGTTATACATATTTTTAGACGTTTATTGTTCTGCCTGCTTACTAAAAATAAGGTATACTGTTCACGGGTGTTCTGTAGAAAATCAACTAAAAACATATTTTTTTTAGTTTCTAAAATAAAAAACTTGTGCTCTGGTAGTTACTATTAATGTGAATTACGCTAAAATCAGTTTGACATATTTTTGTAACAATCGAATTTGAACGAAATTCTAAGTATCTTATTGAGTTACTCAGAAATTTCAATTAACTGAAAAAATATTAATATTTGTTGTATGAAATTTTTATGTCATTTTAGTTATTCCGTTAATTATAATTAATAATATCATAGGAGAAAATGTTGCGTTGCTCTGAAATTATCGAAAATGTAATTTTACAATGTTAAACTAATAACTGCATTCATATTTAATTTAATACGAATTTGGAATTTTTTAATGATATATCAACCTTGTTTTAGTCGAAAAAACAGGAGCCTGCTAAAAATAATATAACTATTAATTTATTATTACAAAAACTCATTCATGTTGCGGGACTTCGCTTTGCTCGTCGCGCAAATATTTACTCGTTACATAAAATAAGACATTTTATTACGTGTTACATACAATATTTTTTTTTATTTCAACTAGAATATTTATAAATATCTAGGTGACCAATATTACTACTTTCTTATATTTTTAGTTTCGTATGATTAATTTTATTCTTTTATTAAAAAATAGAAAATAATATTCATTTATTCTGAACGACTTATTGTAGTTTGTTTATATCGCTTGTTATATGTTTAGATTTCAAGAAAGTTGGGTATTTTATGCTGATTTAGAATGGAAAATAAGGACTAAAACAACATTATTACTAGGTTGTAAGTTTAATCAAATTCTGTTTTTATAAGTCAACTTGCCCTTCTTTGATATAAAATTCAAATAATAATATATATTACTGACTAGCTGACCCAATTTCGCTTCGCGGGAATTTGTCAAACCTCAATTACTAAAAGTGAATAACAGTTTTCGTTATCCGAGAGAAATTTTTTCATGCGATATCTGACAAATTTTTTTAATAACTTTTATTAATTTCGATTAATTTTTATTAATTTTTATTAATTTTTATTAATTTTTATTAATTTTTATTAATTTTTATTAATTTTTATTAATTTTTATTAATTTTTATTAACTTTTATTAATTTTTATTAATTTTTATTAATTTTTATTAATTTTTATTAATTTTTATTAATTTTTATTAATTTTTATTAATTTTTATTAATTTTTATTAATTTTTATTAATTTTTATTAATTTTTATTAATTTTTATTAATTTTTATTAATTTTTATTAATTTTTATTAATTTTTATTAATTTTTATTAATTTTTATTAATTTTTATTAATTTTTATTAATTTTTATTAATTTTTATTAATTTTTATTAATTTTTATTAATTTTTATTAATTTTTATTAATTTTTATTAATTTTTATTAATTTTTATTAATTTTTATTAATTTTTATTAATTTTTATTAATTTTTATTAATTTTTATTAATTTTTATTAATTTTTATTAATTTTTATTAATTTTTATTAATTTTTATTAATTTTTATTAACTTTTATTAATTTTTATTAATTTTTATTAATTTTTATTAATTTTTATTAATTTTTATTAATTTTTATTAATTTTTATTAATTTTTATTAATTTTTATTAATTTTTATTAATTTTTATTAATTTTTATTAATTTTTAATTTTTATTAATTTTTATTAATTTTTATTAATTTTTATTAATTTTTATTAATTTTTATTCATTTTTATTAATTTTTATTAATTTTTATTAATTTTTATTAATTTTTAATAATTTTTATTAATTTTTATTAATTTTTATTAATTTTTATTAATTTTTATTAATTTTTATTAATTTTTATTAATTTTTATTAATTTTTATTAATTTTTATTAATTTTTATTAATTTTTATTAATTTTTATTAATTTTTATTAATTTTTATTAATTTTTATTAATTCTTATTAATTTTTATTAATTTTTATTAATTTTTATTAATTTTTATTAATTTTTATTAATTTTTATTAATGTTTATTAATTTTTATTAATTTTTATTAATTTTTATTAATTTTTATTAATTTTTATTAATTTTTATTAATTTTTATTAATTTTTATTAATTTTTATTAATTTTTATTAATTTTTATTAATTTTTATTAATTTTTATTAATTTTTATTAATTTTTATTAATTTTTATTAATTTTTATTAATTTTTATTAATTTTTATTAATTTTTATTAATTTTTATTAATTTTTATTAATTTTTATTAATTTTTATTAATTTTTATTAATTTTTATTAATTTTTATTAATTTTTATTAATTTTTATTAATTTTTATTAATTTTTATTAATTTTTATTAATTTTTATTAATTTTTATTAATTTTTATTAATTTTTATTAATTTTTATTAATTTTTATTAATTTTTATTAATTTTTATTAATTTTTATTAATTTTTATTAATTTTTATTAATTTTTATTAATTTTTATTAATTTTTATTAATTTTTATTAATTTTTATTAATTTTTATTAATTTTTATTAATTTTTATTAATTTTTAATAATTTTTATTAATTTTTATTAATTTTTAATAATTTTTATTAATTTTTATAGTTCTTGATTATTCATCGGCTCGTTTCGTATCCAGGTTAAATGCTCGTGTATTAATAACCATCATTACATGATCGTTGCATAATATACTATTATCGACATGAATGTTTTTATTACACTAAGCAGTTATGTCATTTTATTAATTGTTTTACAAAATGTTAAAAAAAAAAATTATGCTTTCAGTTATATTATATTGTTATTCTAATATAATGTGTATTTTACAGTGCCTGTTAATATGAATGTACACCAAACATTTAATCTGTAGGCACAAAATAATAAAATGTTACATATAAAATAATACAATAAATATTAATATAGCATACTCTCCTGCGCTGCTAATGCGAACAAACAATTTCTGCTTCTCGTAAATCAGAAATACTTGTATACACCTATGCACAATATTGTTTGACAACCATTACCTAAGCACCTCTAAAATATGGCAACAGTGGCTGAGGTGGTTTGTGGCTAGATATCGTTCAGGCAGTGTATATATGTAAGAGATGACTTCGGTATTAATTTTTCTGTGAATATACATATAAAAAAAATGAGATAAATCATTACCCCTCTTTTGAAATTCCGATTCTGGAGGTTCCCCTTAGGGTATCTAAATATCAAAATTTTAAAAAAAGCGTGCGGAAATAGGTGAGGTGAGGTCGCCATATGCACTACACTGAGGTGACAACTTATGGCCTATACATATATATATATATATATATATATATATATATATATATATATATATATACGTAGCCAAATACAAAAGCGAGGCCCGATGTAGTCAACACACCACCCGAGGCCCTCCTGAAGGAGTGATTTTTTGAATATAAATTTTGATGTTTTAGAATGTACTAATAATGTTAAATTATAACGCCACAAGAGGGGTAATATATTTCTAAAATTTAAACATACATGTTTGCAACGTGCATGCGAGTCCCTTAACAATGTTTAACTGACATGAGAGGCCTTCTGTTTATAAATTACTTTTTCAATATACATACGAGTCCCTGCGACGTTGTCAAGATGGGCCCATAAAATTTGCCCTTCAAAAGGTTTGACTCGAAGAATGTTTACAGATCTTTACAACAAATCTCTTTTCTATGAGTTCGCGCGTATAGTGGTATAATAGGTTTGTTCCAACACGTGCGAAAACGGTAATATTACGATACAAAGTATGCGGTCTGTACAAAAATTGTTTACAGCGTTTGACTTGTTCCGAAATATTATCGATTCCACTTTGTGCGTTTTTAGAATAATCTATTTTACGGAGAGAAAAATGTTATGTAGAGAAGTTGTAGGTATTATAGAGATGCCTATAAAAGGAGATATATTATATCTTTATTTGTTTGTTTTGTTGTATTCTAAATAAAAAAAAAGCTTGGCGATGGTATTAATTTAAACTATATCATCCGTTTAAAACACTAAATCTCTGACTTTAATTATTGTTTTTGCCCTCTAACATAAAACATTAACAATAGTAATACAGACAAAACAAAACTATAATTTTAATCGTGAATCTGTCTCGCTCAACGCTGGGTTCCAATGATTTAATTACGCTAATTTGACATCAGCACAGATTTTGCCAAAATGAGGAATACAGATTTTTATTTTTACAGAGGGTGAGAGGAATAATTTATATTGCCAATTATCTTTGTCTAGAAGATTAAGTGAAAATATAGACATTTAAAATTTTAAAATATATTTTTTTTAATTTTAAGTTAAAGCAAAAATATAAAATTATTCAAAGAAATGTTTCTAAAGTTGGCTTTAGAAAAATTTACGCATGTCGGAGTATTAAATTATTTTTCTTTTTAAGTTTTATTTTGAATTTAATTCAGAATCGTTCGTAGTTATTACGGACATGGGACATGAATCGTATCTTTATATTTGTCGATCATGGCCTACTTCAGAAACATTTTTTTTAGATAACTTTTTTTGTAAATAAAGTTCTGTGTTCCGCTGGAACCACTGTTTCAAAATTTGTTTTAGTTTTTATGGAAAACAAAGCAAACAGTTTAATATCACTTTTTTTAAGCTTTTAAGAATTTGTATTCCTACTTTCTTTTTATCAGTTTGAAAGAGCTCACTTGCTAAGCGATTCCGGTCTAATACCGGGACCGGTTAATATCAGTTCTAAAGGCCATCTAGGCCCGCAGCTTTTAATATAACATTCTTTCCCAATTTACGTCATTTTGACGGAAAAAAAATATATATACAGGGTGAGTCGGGAGGAGCGCACCAAACTCTAGGAGTATATTATACACGTGAAAATAATTTAAAAAAACTCATATGTTCTTATCCGATTTTCATTTGTTTTCAAGTTATGGCGTAATTAAAAATGTTCATCTAGCTTTCCACTTCTGAATTTTAACATTATCAAAGTATGCCATATGTTCAAGGCTCAAAGGCATTTGATAATTCTGACGGTTTGATGAACTGTCAGTGTACAGTGAACAGTAACTGAACGTTTAATTTCGAATTTATGTAATTGTTAGTGTTGCAAAATGCCAGATACAAATTTAGAACAAGAGAATTTTTATGTGTAAATTTGTTTATTTGTTAATATGCTATAACTTGAAAACAAATGAAAATCGGATAAGAACATGAGTTTTTTTACATTATTTTCACGTGTATAATATACTCCTAGAGCTTGGTGCGCTCCTCCTGACTCACCCTGTATAAACAACGTATTCTTGTATCTATAACAATTTATGATATAGGGTGTTTACCAGGGGTGTTAAATACCAGAATTCATAATAATCGTTTTCATTAGTTTTGGTGAAAATTGATACACATTTTAGTGACAGTACCTACTTGTGTTAACCAATGATAAAAAAGTTGAATAAAAATATTTTAGAGTAACATTTAGCAATATAGCAATTTTTTATTTTATGAACTATTTTGAATGAAAATAAAAATAAAAAATTGTCATAGAAAGATGAATGGCTTGTTCCTACTTCAGAATTAATTAATTTACCAGATAATAAAGTGACTCTGTATTTGAATAGTTTAGAATCAATATCAAATTTGGATATTTTCGATTTTGTATACGAGATTGGATGCACTGAAAAAGCATATACATTATTACAGCCTGTCAGTTTTACGTCATAAAGTCTTCAAGACGTAAGTGACAATGTAAAGAAAATGTATTATTTATATCGATTAATAACAAATTATAAAGAATTTTCATTGAAGATGATTTTTTTTTATTTATTATGTTTGTCATGTTTGTTTTAAAATAATATTGATGTTGAAAACAATATTGGCAATGTTAATGTAGGTAACAATATTGGTAAAAATGAAAACATTTTAATTTCAAAAAATGATAATGTTCATTTTTTAATTGAAACTAACAAAAATGAAAATGATGGAATCGTTACAAATGAGGTAAGTATCTATATTTTACAGATTTTAAATTATTATTCCAAATAAGTTGAAGACGGATATAAAGGATGAAGATAGGAAGAATAAATTCTTGTACAAGACTAAAAAAATATTATTTAATATCTAGTAAAATTAAAGGTTAAAAAGTCTTATCTTTATTGTAAATCTATTAGAAACACATTTTATAGAAAACTAGATGAGAACACATACGTCAAAAAAAATATTTAAAGTGGCATGTCGTGTTTTATAGTTAGTTACATGGAAAGGGGGAGACAGTGAATAACATGTAGGTACTTTGTCCCGGTGGTGGGAGCTGTCGTTTAACCTGTCAAATTCAAAATAACGTTTCACATCGATGGAGTTTTTCGTCTTAGCTGAAAATAAAATAATTTACTTCTAGACGTCTATAACAATAAAAAAACTCTTCAGTGGCAGAGCAAGACCTAAATTTTATGTGGGCAAGATATATTTTTGCAAGGACCTCTGGAGGCGCAAGAAGACGTATTTTATATAGATAAATAACATTGAAACTTGTATAAAAAAAATGCTAACAACTCTTAGACTTAACTAATATTTTTAAGTAATTATTACTAGCAGTAAATAATTACAGAAACATAAATTTCCTGCTTTTAGCTTTACTGAACTCTTGTACCATAATCCAGATTATATATCTGCTTCAATAGATAAAATTGACAATGCTAAAGTCTTTGCTGGCCCATTGTACTTCTTAATTTTTTATTAGTTTTAATTTTGAAAAGCTCCTTTCAGCAGTTGTACTTACTGGTACTGTTAACAAAATTTGAATAACAATATAAATATTTGGATACATTTCTTTCAACTTATTTTCTATTATGTATTGGAGCAGCTGTTTTACACCTTTATTGAAATCAGGTAAATTTAGGATCATTATTTGTAAATCTTCATAAAATTCGTAAGGTTTGAAATCACTACTCTCACCCACTCGAGAACAGTCCACTTTAAATAATTTTAAAGGTGATGCTTTTAAAAACAAATACAAAAATAAGTCAAAAATCATATAAAGGGGGACGTCTTAGGAAAGAAATAGAAAAGAAAAAAAAAAGCGAAACGTAAAGAAAGAGAAAGAGCGCAAACAAAAACGCAAAAGACGCACCTTTTAAATGATTTACTTTTCACCTCTAGAATCGAATATTAGAGGAGAATAAAAAAAAGTAAACCAAATCGGAACGTTTTGTTAAATATAATAATTCGATTTTTAGTTTTTAATACAATTATATTGTTTTATAAATAAAGTAGTTTATTTTTAATATTCTTGCATAGAACGATTGCCAAAAAGCAGTTTTGAATTGACACACTATATGTGCGTAATAGTTTAAATATTTCTCTTTAACGAGCAAAACTTTTAAAGGTTCTAACCATAAAACCATTTTTTTTTTTTACTTATTTTAGTTCACTTTACTTTACTTTTTATTTAATATTTATTCCTTTCAATCAGTGGATTCTCACATCAAAATCTGTTTATACAAACAGAAAACAAAATAGAATATATGGCCATTTACAGGATTTTACCAATGTAGCATACCTACTTAGTAAAAATTGTAGTTTGTGCAACAAGAGTAGATATGGACAATCAACTTGAGTCGTACAGTATATTTTTTCTACGACCCACTAACAAAAATCTACAAATTTAAAAAATTATTTTAGGTTGTTAAGCCAAAATAATTAATTTTAAAATAATTAATGAATTTTATTAATTTATAAATTAAAATAAACTTAAAAAAAATTGTCTCGAGCACGAATTCAAACCCGAGCTATTCGCGTGAAAAGCAAATGCTCTGCTCACACCTCCACGGCCACTTTTGTGATTTTAGTTTTAATACTCTTAATTAAATTAGTTTCATAAAGATTGATAAAAATTTTCAAAATGTTAACCAAATAATACTAAAAATTATATTATTTATCGTTTCTACACAAAAATAACTTTCATTTTAATATATATTTAATCTTAATAACCAAAAAATATAATGGCAATTAGTTTGACAGAGTTAAAATAATAATGGTTGGTTGTCTAAAATATGAACTATGATTGGTAGATTTAATTTTTTTGCAGTCTTCTCACTACCTAGAATGGATATGAAATATATTCGTTTAGTTGAACGCAATAGCATAATTCGTTGTTTTTTATATTAAAGTTAAAATAGAGAGTGTTTGAAAGTTAACATTCTTTTATATAATTTTTGCTTACATATAGGTAGGTCAGATGTGAGAATAAATATTTTTCATAAGTTAAAGACAGCTGCATTAAACTTTTGAGGCGCGAGAACCTTCAGGCCGCGACGCCGTAGACGGTGGCCCACGTCGCCCACGCCTTGCGCCGCTTCTGAAACCCTTTTTAAGCATTTTTATCGTCGAGTTTTGCTACTTTTGGTGTAAGTTTAGATATTTTCTTACATCGTTAATAGCAAAACTAGACGGCGCAAAGGATTTATTTATTGTTATAGACGACTAGAAGCAAATTATTTCATTTCCAGGAACAAATTAAAAATTCCATCGCTGTGAAACATTATTTTAAATTTGACAAGTTAGACGAGAGCTCATACCACCGGAACAAATATTTATGTTGTTCAACCCTCTCCTGTACCAAACTACCAATAGCAAGCAAAAAACACGACATAAAACGGTCGCCTAAAAAAAATATTGTATGCACCTCGGCCGTACGATCATTTTTGGTCTAACCAGCTTGGCCAGGGACGCAAATTTCCAATTCGGTTAAAAAATATCAACTTTACGGCCTTGGTACATAATTATAACAACGGTAACAATTATAATTTTTATCTGTTTTTATTTTTTTGATAATTATTTGTAATGGGATCAACTTGGAGGTTTAGTTTGTTATTTATTGAAAACCCTATTTACAAAACAAAGAAAATTGTGTATCTATTTAAGTAGATCCATTTTTGAAACATATTTAAACGTTACTCAAGATTTGAGACAATAAAGATATTAAAATATTAGTGTTCTGTACAAAACTAGAAAATTTCAAATTATCTTAAAAGTCTTACAATAAAAAGTAATGGTTAAATTTATTTTGGGTTCCAACAGCTGATGCCTGGGATGTTAAATCCTATTCATCAACATTTTATGTACCTGCTATGAAAAACTAGTAGGGCCTCAGCACACGAACAACGTTGCCATATTTAAGGGACTCGGAATTGACAATAAATAAATAAATTTAACGGATATACGAGAGCCTCGCATTGGCAATAGAAATTATATACAAAACGCTCGGAGTGCACCCTAGTAAGAAATATAATGAACTAAAAACCGTATAAGAGGAGATATACACATTACATATGAGTCCAAAAAAAAAAATGAGATTGTGGTTTTGGGGGGTTGGGTGATGAAAAATAGCTCTATTTACACGTGTTTGACCTGCGAGGCCCGTTTTCGGGCCTCGCATGTGAAAACCGGGCCTCTAATAGTATCTTGCACATGTATTTATGGGTCTCGTATGTGACAACTATAAATCTATATATATATATATATATATATATATATATATATATATATATATATATATATATATATATATATATATATATATACTGTATTATGCGTCGTTCCCAAGCCCTGTCAATTATAAGACGACCTCAGACCAACCAGAAATGATGTCACTTTTGACATATTTTATGTCAATGAATTAATCCACATTGAGAGGGGTAAGAAAAAAACAAAATTAAATTATACATTCTGTTCAATAAACGATCACAAGCCATTTCAATTTGCCGCCTTCCCATGCCATCATATACTAGTCTTGTATATTTTACCGACGTTTACATACCCTGCGGCGTTGCCAATACCAATATTCAACAACCGCCCGATTATTTACACGAAACAAAAATGTTTTTTGTGTTATTGTCAAGTAATTAGATCAACGCTGGAGTTGTTTCAGATTTAGGATTGCGGGCCAGGTGGCCTTTCGCCCACCTCGTACTACTCAGATATTTTATGCTTAACTATTAATAATTGGTCATGGTACTTTGTCTAGTTTGATCTTTTGTACTAGACTGAATAAACTAGGTAGTAGCTTTCCGGTGTAGCTATTTTTTCTTCAATAGGGATACTTTCCTGGCCGTTGTACCGTAGTATAATTTTAGCTAAATAAAATATGTTTTAGTTTATCTGGTCATAAGTTTTTATTTTGTTTATTTGATAAGCTCAAAATATGTTTTGGAAAACACTTTTTCCCTCTTCTGGTGCAGTTAAATAATTTTTAAAAACATGGGGACAAAAAGAATACTTTTTAAAACAGTTGAAGGCTTATCTTTTTGTTATACAGGAGGTGTATTCAAAATATTATAATTTGGTTTAACAAGATAGTATGGAAACAAAAATAAACACTAAACATGTTTTTGTTTCGCTACTATATCGTGTTAAACCAAATTATAGTATTTCGAATACACCTACATACGCTGTAAAATAAAAAGATGTGACTTTAACTATTTTAAAATTTCAATTTTTGTTTGTTTTTGTCCACCATGTTCTTAAAATTGTTTGAAGACACTATAAAATGAAAAAAGTGTTTTCAGAAGCATATGTTGTGACTATAAAATAAAAAATAAATACTTTTGAATACATATAAAAATTTTTTTTTTTGGTTTTGCTTCTATATGTGTATGAAATCGCATCCTTCATATATCATGGCAGTAGCCCAATACTGCAGTTGCCTCCTCTTCGTGACATAATCGAAAAAAGGTGTCTTTTGCCAGTGCGAAGTTGTACATATTATGTCTTTTAAAACTTACAATGCCATGTTATTAAGACAAGTATTTTAGTACTTCTATTCTTACTCAGTTTTGACGATGGCCCTTTTATTTTCTGACCTGCCTCTAACTTGGCGTTCCTGAGATTCATTGAACACCAGCTGCTTTGCAAATGATCTGATGGCGTTTTTGTAACACCACAAATGAGTGCTGAGCCCAGAAGCAACTTTTAGGCTACTTCTCGACCTTGTGCCCTCTGTGGCCTGGCACCTAGGGTAAGGTTAGTCTGTTTTAGGAATACCAAACAGTGCTTCATAGTATGTGAAAATACTTAATACCTCTTTTGCACAGTGTGTATTGTTGCTATTATTACCTGAAATATTGTCGCATGTTTACCTATTTTCAGTGAGACAATTTTTTTTTTATTGGTTTTGGAGCCATATGTATGCAGGTGATTTCTGCGTGAATATAAACGCCTCCATTCCATGCTTCCCTGTTGGCTCCAAAATTTAAATGTTTATTTGATACTTTAGCCACTTTCACTTTATTATATATTTACCTTGAAATTAAACTGAACGTTTGTGTTAAGCTGTGTACAGACCGCGCCAATGAATGAAAACTAACATAATTGTCTTTTGGTTACCAAACATTCGTTGGCCATCGATAATACGTTGTTGTTTAATTAAAAGTTAGTTAGTATTTGGCTACAATTGGTTTTACAATGCTTTGACAAATTATGTGCAGTTATTCAGAGAGATTGGTAGGTCAAAAAACCTTTTAAATGCACAGCTAAAAATATTAAAACTGTTCAGATGTTACCGATGAAAATTCAGAAATATCGATTTCAACAAAATTTAAAAATAAATAAAATTTAAAACCATAGCAGCTTTAAAGAGTTAATGAAATGACCTTTCAAATGAAGTATCACAGGCCCCTACTTCCAATTTGAGAATATAGGGGGTTAAAGATGTCATCTGAAGAGGATTAAATTTAGGGATGCCATTTTTACGTCACAACATGTCATTTTAGAATTAGAAATTGACACGTCTTAAGATTTTTTTAGAAAAACGCATAATAATGGAGCTATTGGATTTATTCCATTTGGCTGTTCCACGCCGTATTTAGTAAGTGTAATGCCAGTTAGCATTGCTTTGTTAGATACAAGTTTTTTAACTTGCTGTAAGTATATTTTAATTATACATTGTGCATCATTTCCCCTTCTTTGGGAAAAAAGATATCTACATGTACGATATAGTATATACAGGGTGTTAAAAAAAAGTGTCACAAAATAAAACGGGGGGTAGTATGGGCCAAAATATGCAGAAAAGTCTTAATAAACATATGTCCGCAAATGAATGGTTTCAGAGATACGGAGTGTTTTGTGTTTTGTATCATTTTTTGATTATCTTTTTTCATTCTCAAAAACTTGCTTTTCTTATCGGAGTCTACCGATGTTTTTTCATAGATACTATTTGCAGTTATTATTTTGTTGTTATTTTATAAATTTTCGTTATGCCTGTTTACACTAATATTGAATTAGCTGACATGCATTTTATGTACAGTCGTGCAAATGGCAATGCGAGGGAAGCGCTACGTCAGTATATCGACGCTTTCCCTAATCGCCACATCCCTTCAGTTCGTGTGTTTGGAAGATTGCACCAAAAATTGTTATAAACACAAAATGGTCCGTATCTCCGAAACCGTTAATTTGCGGTCATACATTTATTAAGACTTTTCTGCTTATTTTGGGTCATACTATTCACCATTTCATTTTGTGACACTTTTTGTTTAACACCCTGTATACGACATGTAATATAAGCGGATGAGTTTATAAAAAATGTTAGGAACAAAATTATTCCCAATAAAAAGTTTTGTATTACCTAAAACGTAAAATAAAATCATCAGATATCACATTTTTTAGTCGTATACGGGTTTCGTTAAAAAATAAAAAATTTGCGTAAGAATAAAGTACCTTTATTTTAAACACACCTCGTATACGACGGATAAAATTTAGTATTAGATGTTTGTATTTAAGGTTTGATCATGCACAACTTTCTGCGAAAATTAACTTTTTTCCTAAAATTATTAATAAAAAAGTTTTCCATATGATTTCAACTTAGGTAGACACACTGTACAGTATGTCTGAAAAAGTTTTACGAAAAAAAGTTATTCTTTATGAAAATCTCTGCTTGCGAAAATAATAATATTCAGGTTGTTACTTTAAAAGGGGGATTTAACCTTGTTGGTTAAATTATCTCCCGATTCCAGGGTTTTCTGTGAAGTGGTTCTGGCACTCAAATTTATATTTTTAATTAAACAAGAGGGTTGTCTCTCTACAGTATTTTATTATCTGCAGCAAATGGATGGAGTTTGTTGTTTATAAAATATTTAGAATTAATATTAGGGAATAATATATTGTTTACAATAAAATCAAGCCCCGGTCTTCTGTGTGGTATGCATACTATACGTGAAGATTCACAACTAATCTTTTGGGCCATACAAATTAAGTAAACCTATATTATATTTAAAAAGCCAGTTATTAATTTAGATAGCAAATCTATAAGTTTTATAGGGATTATATATATTTTGTAGGTTATTGAAGACTACTTCCTATTTAATAAAAAGAACAATCTTAGTTTTCTCTAAGCATTATGGGCTATGGTTATGAGTACGAAAAATATATGAAAATCAATAATAAAGTGGTATATCTTGTATTGCTACTACTTAGCTGCGTTCCAGTGGACATCGGAGACTCAGGATTTCCTCAAAAGTGCATTCACTGCTTCTTAGCCTAGTGATGTCAGCCTCTATTGGATATACGTAACCTGTACCTACTCAGGAATATCCGTGAGGGTTTCTTTGAGCCCAAAGATGAATTAAGAGGGTGAATAACGATTGGAGAACAAGACAATCTGATGCGATACGATAAGGTAAGTTATTACACGATAACTTAAGAAAAGAGACCTAAAATAATATTTTACATTTTAACAACCAGAGTAAATTTTAAATAGAATATTTTGAATAAGTTATTTCTATAAGACTCACCTTGGCGTGGCGTGAGGCCTCCAAGTGGCTTCGATAAAGTCGAAGTATTTTAAATTCTAAATCTAAGAATAATTATGAAAATTATATCTACAGTGATGTCATATTTACTAGTTTTCGTAAATATTGAAATATTCACTAAATTTATTCTAGATTTATGTAAAAATCCGCAATAATGCGAGCACGTTGTTCACGAACCAAAATGTGCGTTCTAAAAAGAAAGCTTTTCAAAAAAAGTTCCTTTTTTTTGTTATTGACCTTAGCCGGTCTTATTAGTCTAGAGGTAAGACTATAGAAAAGATCTGGTTGCAGGTTTACCTGACAATTTTTAGTTTCCTAATTGACAATTTTTATATATGAGAAGAAAAGAATAATCATTGAAGTTTAAACCTTTGAAATTCTAAAGGTTATGTTATTGTTATTAATTTATTCAGGGTTTAATATTTATTTTTTTCTTTCAGGAAAGTCAAGAAGATATAAAAGACCCTATTAGTGAACTAAGAAGAATTATGATGGAAGTAGAATAATTGAAATAAATTGTTATACATTGTACTAGAACAATATCTCGAATAAAGTTAATAGTTTTACTTTGCCTTCATTTATTTTGTGTCAGCTTATTGGAAAACAGGTAAATTTACTATTTATTTTAAATTATGCCCAGAAAAGATATTCAAATTTAAATTATTTAAATTTTTACAATTAACCCGTAACAAGGTATTTACATTTGACATTGCAAAAGATTAATAGAAATGTTTTGACAACTTCAATTTCAACTTAAATTTTGCAAATTTTAGTTGTAAAACACGTCAACTTTTATCTTATTTAACAATTCAACACATCTTAAATGTTTATTTGCTGATTTGCAATATTTTAGCAATTAACTTAAATCAGTGATAAATAAGTAATACCCAACAAAATAATGTATTTTCTAATGTAATATACAAAAATAAACGAAATAATTTAAAATTTAGGCGGTTCTGACTGACATTTCTCTTATCGAAAGTCAGCCTAGTAAAAGCTTTCGAGAAATAAATAATACATATTAAAGTTTTCGATATTGTATAAAATAAAGGTACTTTACTCTTGTTCAAAATTATATTTTTTGACAAACCTCGTATACGGTTTAAAAAATTGACATCTGACATTTGCGTTTTACTTTACGGGCCATGCAGAAATTTTTATAAAGAATAACTTTTTTTCGTAACAACACAAAAAAAAAGTTTCTCATATGTTGCCAACTTTTTCAGACATACTGTATATTTATTAGCTCTCATAAATTCATAAAACCTGAAAAGTCAAACGTCAATTTTGTACGCCACTGATTGAGCGATACTTTCTGAATTCCATGTTTTTGAGTTATTTAACAAAATAATTCTTACTTGCATATGTAAATGTATTTTTTTAAATATCATGAATAGGTTACTTAAAACATAGTGTTTTTCTTTAAAACAATCCAATTAATTATTTTTAAACGAAATACTATACTGATATTGTTACACCAAACATCACACGAATAATAATTAGAAAAACTCTGGCCCTGAAATTCGAACAAACAAAACACCTGAATCCAAAAAATACCAAACTTATACCGCTAAGATCTTCGCTACCAACACTACACATTATTACGAAAATACGTATTGAATTTAAACCTTCCCATCACGGCTTATTTCTTATATTTGCCTTGTTTCATAATAACTGTTTCCATGAAACCACCGCGCTGTTGCCAAGTTTCGGGCCTGTAATCGTTGTAAAAATGGAACGAAATATATACGATATACACTTCTAACTCGAGCGCCACCTAGCCGTTTGGTCGCGGAACTAAATCCGTATAAAAATGACCATTTTTGCGACTTTTCAGGCCCAGCTAATATTTCATCCCTGTGATCTATAGACCCCCTCTAACCCATCTAGCATGGAAAACGTTGTCATGCCCGAAAGTGGGACTGACAACGTAGGTTTTGGACTGAGAACGTCGGTAGTATGTAGCAAAATGGGAATGTGTAAGCGCTAAAGTAAATATATATATATATATAATTTGAATACAATGTTAACAACAGCAAATGTAGTAAAATACAATAAATCTTACAAATTATTTTTTGAATAATGTCTCCATAAACTTTTTTTTATATTAAATGATGAATTATTATTAGGATTTACTTTATCATCTAAACTTAAATATTTAAAATGTTTAAACATTTTTACTTTATCTTCATATATAGTGATGTCTCGGTTTATATCTTGAATGTTTTGATGAAATTTCTTCAATTTACCCCTGAATTCGTCTGAAGACATCGTAAGTCTAGATATAATTAAATATAAATTTTAGATAAATCTTCTTTTTTTATTTTTATGTAAATCCTCATCGCAATCATATCTCTCCTTTAACTCAAACACGAGTTCGTTGAAAGATTCATGACACCATGAGGATTTACGACTATAAACCTGATGTAATTCGTTTGAAACCCAAGCCCGATGAAAATGATCAAATTCAAAATTTATTATCTTGTTTTTTTCCTTAAAAATTTGATTTAAATATTTAAAACAAGATCTACATAATATTAAATTATATTTTTTTAAATTATAATAATTAAACCAAGTACAGTAGTAGTCATAATCGGTAAATATTTCCAAATCATTACTATCTCTCAAGGCTTCTCTAAGTTCTGGAGTAATTTCAAAATTTTCTTTATATTCAAAATTTATCAGAATATCATCACAGTATTCAATTGGTTCAGTTGAAATCTGTTGCAATTTATATTGACCAAATTTTTCTATAACTTTTTCTGTTAATTGCCACGGTAGTGGAGATATTAAAACAAATTTAATTATGCTATTAACATTTCTACAAATAGTTTTTATACAAATATTTTGGAGACTTTCCATTACCCTTGTTGCTGTTGTTGTTGTTGTTGTTGTTGCTGTTGCGTTGTTGTTGTTGCTGTTGTTGTTGTTGTATATTTTTATATATACATATATTGTTTAAATCTGAAAAGAAAAAAATTAATTCAAACATTTTTATTCTTCCATTATGCTGAAATGACCTAAAGGTAGGGTATCGTGTGAGCCCGGAATTATATGACGTTTATCATCAAACGGGTTTAAGGCGATTTTAATTTGTTCAATGCTGTATACATTATGTAATTTAGATTGTATGCAGCGTTGGGTTGTATAAAATATAGAATTTTGAGACTTTTTTAAAAATTTTTGTAAACATTCTAAATAATCTTCAAATTTGATTTTATTCTTGACAACATTTGTTTTTATCCCTTTTGCCTTTTTAAATACTTCCCCCTCTACCTTAAAAGTATACTGCTTTGAGCGTAATCCTACAAAATGAGTCATTATTTTTGAATTGTTTTCATCTTTCATTAGTCCTGGTACCTTTTTATTTACTAACGGTATACTCCAACGATTATTTTTAGGATAGTCGCTGGTATCGAATCTTACAATATCTTTTTTAATTACCTCTTCATATGCGTCATTACACTCTATTTCATATATAAGACTATCGGTATCTGTATACAAGAGCTTACATTCATCTAGCGGAAACTTTTCTAACATAATCATAATGAAATTCATACACGCAAATTTTCGATATATCTAAAATTGCCATTCCTACATATAAAGGTTTATTAAATTCGATTCTAGATTTCTTAAGTTCCACAGCCATAAGAGATTCATCAAATATAGTGCGACTAAATTTTTGGGCTAGAAATTAAATTTTTTGCGCCCATTCGACCGTTCCAATTCCTCACTAATTTTACTACCATATGCTTCCTCAAATTCTGCATAGTCTTGCCGAATACGACATTGTTAATCAGTTTGTATACATTTTTCTCAAATTCGGTTGTTGCTCGAGATCTCAATAAAGTATTAAGCTCTATATACGATTTTAACCATGGACTTTGCTTAAATTTTAATACACGATGTATCTTAGTTAAGATTAATCCGTGAGCCAAAGCTTGTTTCAAATTTTGATAATGGATAATGTATTTCTCCTTATTGCAAAGGGTTGTCATTAACTTAGACAATTTTGAACCGGGTGGAGGACGATGTTCAGCACAAAAAGGTAGATCTTTATGTTGATCATGAATATTTTGAGGGTACTCAAGATCAACCTCCAACATATACCCCTCAGGTGCATCATTAGGGATTTGGGTGACATCAATGTTGGTATCTACCCATTCGAAACCTCCGTACGGTAACGGTTGAGACATAGCCCACCCGTAGAGATTATTAACAGCAAAGTACATTAAATACTTTGATGGTTTCGTAGAATCAAAATCAGACATATATTTATTGTTTGCTTCGCCATACCGATTACAGCACTGTGATATCCCTCCTCGTATACCACCCTCAAAAAATAATAACATGTCGACATCCTGTATTGTTTCTAATGCACATTTTGTATATTTAAGCATACAATCCCAAGTATAACCTGGAACTGTATAATAATGAGCGGGGTCTAAACCGTATGTTTTAAAACATGTATCTCTAAACGTTTCAAACACTGAGGCGAGTAAAAGTATATCGGTTTTCATATACAAATCGCTATAATCTCCAAGAGTTTTCAAATTGAATTTTTCCCAAACTAATTTTGCGTGGTTATAATCCGTATCAGTAATATGTTGATCCATAAGTTTATTATAGAAACTATTTTGATTTGGTAATTCTGTCTCTTCTAATCTTTCAATGCTAGTTAAATAATCATAAAAGAAAACACCCTTTCTAGTCAATAGCTTAAATTTTTCCTCATCTAAATCGTGGAATTCATTTTTAAGATCAGTAAAATTTTCTGGTTTCAAAGTTGCTGATAGTTTATCAAGCGAACATCCCATAAAACGAAATGAATCTATAAATCTAAATTTTATTGTTGTTTTCTTATCGTGAACTGTAAAACTTGTATATTTTTCTTTATTTTCAGGAAGTAATGTTATTTGATTTCTTTTTGCTAAATCACGTATTATAAAATGAGCATCGTAGCCACTGAGGTTATGAAAAACAACAGGAATTACAAAAGAATTTTTATAATTTAAGTTACATTTGTTGTGGGCGTACCCTTTAAAATTACCGGTCAAATGGCAATGATCTCTAACGATCTTATCTGTGTCTTTAAAGGAATTTTTGCAAATGTGACAAGTACTAGATGCATCCTTTAGGCTCACCGCTGTGTTTAAAGGTTCTACATTTTTCAATTTAGAAGATACAAATTTAGCAGTGTTTTCGATTTCTCTAGAAAACCAAGACATACAATCTAGGCCCCCATTACTTTTATAAAACGAAAATTTATTATTATAATTACATTTAAAATACAATCCTGCACTATAAGCTTGATGTTTTTGATAGCGAGATGTTTTCGTTAACGACTTTGAACCAGTACGTTTTCTTTTTTTAATAACATCAACAAAAGGTTTGAGTAATGACTCGAAATCTGCATAAATAATAAATGGTACTCTTTCTTGATATACAAAATTTTTAAATTTAATGTAGGGATACTTAGGAAAATCTATTCGACAATCATCTAATTTTTCACAATAATCGATATGATTATTTAACTTCATCTCTGAATTAAAATAATTTAAACATCGATCACAAATATATTTTTTAGTTTTATGTTTAGAAAGTTGTTTGTATAAAAGTCTAGATAAATTTTTAATATAACAAAAGTGATATTTAATTTCCTCTTCATCAGATTCATCATCATCATAGTCGTTACCTTGGGGCTTATATTTATTTTGAATAATTAGTAAATTGACATGTTTTTCTCTTTTCTGTTTCGTTAAGTAAACAGGTGCAACAATAAACTTTGACTAAGATTGCATTTCTAACTCATAAATATTTACTGAAATATTCTCATTATTTTTTTCAAATATAGGAACCTGATTTAAGGTTACTGGAAATGTAAGCACTTTTAAGTTTAATACATTCGTGTAATGCGGATATGAAGAAGGTCTATTATTTTTATTTTTAGAAGGATATAAGGCTGAGACTATCGACCATGCGAAGCATGTGCGATCCATGTTTCTAATATTAACACTTGCTTTTTTTTTAGCAATTTCTTTAGGCAGATCAATGAAAGACGAATATCCTATACCCATTTCAAATTTGTTTATATTTATTTCTAATGAACTTATTTGATCTAAAGCCCAGTTACTATCTCTTTCTTGAAATTCAGACAACTTATTTAAAATTTTTTCTTTTACGAAAACTTCAAACCAGTGATCTAAATCAGTTCCCAAATCTATCACTTCATTCTTAGTATTAAAATATTTTTTTTCTCGTATCTCTGTCTCCCCTGTTTTCTTTATAAATTCTCCTCCTAAACATGTATTCACTTTTATCATTGGCATTTTTTTTAAAATATTTTTAATTCTATTTTTAAATAAATAAAAAGCATCATTTAAAAACTGAATGATATCTTTATGAGTTTTATTTATTATTATCCCCGTACGAATCCTACTTTCAAATACTGAAGTTATATCTCTCCATACAACCCTATTACTACGATTCTTTTTAAGACTCCCCCCACCGATTATTGAATTAAAATTTTGAATAATAATTTTAAACCTTATGAGATGGCCAACATTAGTTTGCAATTTTCGTAACGAACCAATGGCTAAATCAGCATCTCGAATAGCTAAATTACATAGTCTAATACATCTATTAATTTGATTTTTCCAAATTTCTGTCTCTGAATGAGACACATTTTTAGTTTTATTTAAAATTTCACACTCTACCTCCTTAAATTTTTTAATGAGCTCATCACTTATAGAACCAATTTCATCGGAATTCATTTTTTTTTATTTTTTCGTTAAATTTAAACAATATAAATATATATAAAAAATAAAAACTCACAAAATAATTTTCAATGATCTCGAATGAAATGGCGGGCTTCGGCTTTCCCACGTCTACCAGCTTGCGAAATACTACTGCATACTTCAGTGGCAAATCTTGGATTATCTCTCGGTAGGCTTCGGTTACTCTTTGGGGCAGAAATGTCACCTCTTCTTTTAACTCAAGCAGCACTGCCTCTCCGTATTTTCCTTTTGTTATTTTTGCCGCTACGATTTGGTACGGCTGATCTGGTGTTAGGCTGCTTAGTTTTCTTATAGGCTTGTTTTCTTTCTCTATCAAAGATACATCTTTTAATGAAAGAAATTTTTTACTTTCCATCTAGAACAACATTAAAAAAATAATTTGCTTTTTGTTTTGTAAAATATTAATAAAGAAATATTAAAAAATTCGTTATGAAAATATTTAAAATTGTTTAATTAAATATTTTAAAAATATTAGAAATAGCTTTCAATTGTTATGAATTTTTTTAAAAAATATTACAGCCTTCTGTTTATGAAAATATCCAAAAATTGTTTAAATATTTTAAAACATTAAAAAATAACTTACTTTAAAATTTAAAAAATATTAGAAATAGCTTTCAATTGTTATGAATTTTTTAAAAAATATTACAGCCTTCTGTTTATGAAAATATCCCAAAATTGTTTAAATATTTTAAAACATTAAAAAATAACTTACTTTTAAATCTGTACTGAACACCACACACACACAAGTTATTAATAATATGCTATTAGGTAGGTTATAACTACTACTTCAGCTGTCGCTTATGTACTGAATGTTTCAGGTCGAGTTTCCCCGTATTTATCTCAAATCATATTCATGCGTTGGCGGGGAGCTGATACGAGAGAACCTGCTTTGTTGTTTTCGACGTATACCAATTTAATTAGACGATTTGAATGCAAACCGCACGAGTTTCCTGCTTTTTATTTTTTAATCAGCTTGCCTTCGCTATTTACGATATATCCACTTAATTAGGTAATTTAAATTCATAGATATCAACATTCGTATCCTGTTTAATATTCATATCAGCTCGCACAGTACTACCTACTCAAAATAACTTGTTGATTTGTTAAGACTCGTTTAAAAACAATCTGCATACATATTACCGATAACCATGTCGTTGACCATGAAAGCCGCATTTTCGTATCCTGTTTATTATTCATATCACCTTGTACACGCCTCGCCAAAACCATGACGACGCGATGTTATCGGTCCGCGAAGGTCTCGTATAAATGATTAATATTTTTTTTATCACATCCTGCTTCTAGTTTGCAAAATACGTTTTATAACAATATTGTATTTTTATTATTAATTCCTAATATTTTTTTACAGCTTACTAATTACTATACATACCTATAGTTTCATATTAATTAATTCTCTCTCTCTCTCTCTCTCGCGCGCGAATTAATTATTCATTCTTCTTCGTTTTCAAGTTTGCATAGCCCTCCTCGTCCACGACCGCCCGTAGGCCTCCTCCTCCTACCCCCCCAACCCCCCTAGGCCTCCCATCCAACGCGACCACCCATTGAACCATCGCTTAGCCGAGACGCAAACCACTTAGCCGAGTTTCAATTGACCACCACTGACAGGTGGCGCCAACTAGCGGAGACTTTAGAAGTAGTGCCCTAGTAGCCCCACATTTCTACTACTTATAAGCTACTGTCAAATTATAGTTTAACAGTCGTAGCCGCATTCGTTGTAGCCGCGGTGAAATACTTGCTAATTCTTTTCTGAAAATGGCTTTCAGTGGTTTATGGTCAGAATTAACCTTTATTTTGAGACCATAAATAAAGTAGTGGAATTTTTGTATACTAAATACAATTGCTAACATCTCTTTCTAAATTTGTGCCTATTTTTGCTCAGTTTTTGTTAGACTTCTGGATGCAAATGCAACTGGATGCCCATCCTGTAGTAAACAGGCACCCAATCCATCTTTTGATGCATCTGTTTCTATTTCAATTTCTTTTCTCGAGTCAAAATATCTTAAAATGGGAGCTGTTGTCAAAAGATGCTTAAGTTGAGAAAGATATTGTTCATGAGTCTCATTCCACTCCCAACTTACATCTTGTCTAGTTAGATTTCGAAGTGGAGCTGTCACTTTTGACATATTTGGTACAAATTTATCCAAGTATTTTGCCATACCCATTATTCTCAACAATTCACCTCTGTTATTAGGTTTTGGCAATTCAGAGACAACTTTTACATAATTTTTATTTGTTTCAACACCATTTTTTGAGTAAATTTGTCCCATAAATTTTACTGATTTTAATTTAAACTGAATTTTTGAACTATTGAATTTAATATTATATTTTAGAGCACGTTCTAGGACTAGCTGCAGGTTTTTATCGTGCTCTATCTCATTTGCGCCAGTTACAATAAGATCATCAAAATACAGCCCCACTCCATCCAAGTCTCCAAATACTTCCAAGTTCTTTCTATGAAAGACTTCTGGGGCCGAGCATATTCCAAATGGCAGCCTCACAAATCTATAGCGCCCAAACGGCGTTCCAAAAGCTGTATAATCAGCACTCTGGTTATCAATTTTTACTTAAAAATACCCATCTTTCATGTCTAGAACGGTGAAGTATTCTTTATTACATAATTTTACTGATATTTCTTCCGCAGTTGATATCAAAAAGTGTTCACGTTTAATGGCCTCATTTAAGTGTTTAGGGTCTAAACATAACCTTAGATCTCCATTTTTCTTTTCCACAATTACTAACGGGTTCAGCCACTCAGTAGGTTTCTCCACTTTTTCAATAACACCCTGACTTTCAAGTTGATTTAATTTCTGTTTAAGCCGCTCATGAAGTGATCTTGGAACCCTTCTGGGTGGCTGAACATGTGGTTTTGCATCACTTTTTAAGGTAATGTGATGCTCTGTTGGAAATTTTCCTAATTTATCAAAGACTGAACTGTATACTTTAGTTACATTTTCTAGTGAGCTAAACATATTTCTACCTTGACTAATAGAGGCTAGACGCTTTAATAATTTGAGATTCAAGCACCCTGGTAACCCAAGTAACGGTAATTGATTATCTGTATCAACAACGATAAACCTAATTATACTTTCATTGTCATTAGCTTTACACAACAAATCAACCTCTCCAATGGGTTTAATTTTAAAATTCTCATTACCATATGATACAAGGGTTACTTTTGTTGGTTTTAGATTGTTTATTAACTGAGATTTTTTTAGAAAATGATAAGGTAATACGCTTACTTCCGATCCAGTTTCTAGTTTAAATTCAGTGTGGGCTTCTCCTATGTTGACATTCTGCTTCCAGACCGTCTCTGTTTCACACAATTTACCCACTTTTTTACACTTATTTGACCTCACTGACCCGACTACATTTAATGAATTGACAAAAAACTCATCACTATCACTAGTTTCTGCATCATTGTCGCCCTCTTGGTTCTTTTCCAATTCATGTACCACTTTCTTCTTTGGATATTTGTTTTGATTTCCTTCATATCGACATACTGATGCGAAATGATTGCGATTTTGACATTTAGCACAAGTTTTTCCCATTGCTGGACACTTTGCACTTCTGGAGTGTTTATAGCCACACCTTTTACATGAGCTTTGGTTATTTGATGCGGTGGCTTGCTTAGTTCTGTCTGAATATCTCTCATTTCTTATTGTGTATACTTCCAGTTCATTTTGTAGGGCTTTTGATTGTGTTTTACTTATTTCTACGGCCCTGCAAAATTCAGTTTCGATTCTCTTAATAATCTTTCTTGGGTACTCATATCGCCAATTCCCATGACAATTCTGTCTCTTACCATTTCATCAGGGTCTTGGTACCCAGTTGTTTTTACGGCTTTTCTTAGCTTCGTCAAGAAACTGTCAAACGCTTGGCCCTCTTTTTGACACACACTATTAAATTTAAATCTTTCATAAATCAAGTTGGCTTTAGGTGAACAGTATTCTTCAAACTTATTTTTCACCGCATCTAGCTTCGTTCTTTCATCATCAACATATGTAAAACTATTATGGAGCTCTAATCATCATCTCCAACAAGATTTAGAAATACGGCGATTTTAGTCTCCTCTGATTTTGATTTCAGGCCGGTTGCAGTCATAAATACGTCGAACTTTTGTGAGAACCTTTTCCAATTATCAGCAATGTTGCCGTCGAGGACCAGTGGTTCCGGCGGTCGAAATAAATTTTCCATTTTTACGTGTTTTAATTTATCGAATATATCAACACTACAAAGGTTCGATTACACACCTGACACCATGTAATATCCTAGGTCTGTAGGCCAGGATATCATAAATAAAACTACTTTAAGTTTAAGTTTCAGACGGTTTATTAACCTAACTAAACAAGGGTGTGTGTACCAGTTGTGCGGTAGTCCCGCTGACATGACAAGTGACATTGACAACCTCACCTATGACCACTATCCAGCTAGACTAGAATGTTAGTAGTCTAACTAGATATATCTTACACTTATCTTTATCTGCGAGCACTGTCGAAATTGATTGGCCTAGGGCTGTTAACCCTTTTCCCATTAAATTCTGCAAATTCTTTAAATATTGGCCCCTTTTTATGCCTGATGTTGGTATGGCCGATTCAATTTCTTTGTTGAGTATTGGAGCGTTTAGGAGTGGACAATTCTTTGGGGTATTCCACTCTGCTAAGAGTTTTTGTCTACTCTCTTTGGAAAGACCTTTGGTTAAATAGGTATTCCACCTCGCTATTGTCCATATTTCTGCAAAAGTTCTGGATTTTCTTCCAAAATTGCATCTACATCTTTGGCTGCGATAGGTGATTCTCCTATGGAGGAGGTTGGAGAGGTGGACCCGGAGGCGATTTTACGTTTCCGTGTTCAGTTCAAACCAACGCGGTCTTGAAATAAACACGGGAGAGTAATGCAATATTTATAGGCAAACCCGTGTTGATATCGAGGCGCCAGACAATGAACTACGCACGGATTTGTTTCGAAACAAGCCGTATTTGCTCACATCCAAATTCGTGTTGATCTTAAGGACGAAATCAAAAAATCCACGTCCAACCTACAGCAATCGCTTGTAGAAAAAATAGAGATTTACCTTGTAGTGGGTGGATCCAGTCAAGTAGACCCTCGAAAGCTTATGAAGGCCAAATAAGAAAACGTCCCCGTTCTCATAATATTTCTCTTAATATTAACAATAATCAACCTGTTGCAAAAAAAACATTAGAACTTACCTTCCTACGTAATGAAAATTATTTTGATTTGTTTGTAGCAATAAATAAATAACTAGTACCTCCTATTATTTGTTCTGTGCCTAAGTAGAAAACCCCCAAAAATTGATTAAAACATTTTAAAAGCAATACAAAATTTTTCGTTTCTGACTTTCTGTAATTTGAACATGAATCGCCACATTTTGAGTTAGACGCGGCTGTGACGTTCATTGATTTCAATAGGTATTGTCAGCAATGCTCCATAATAAAACAAATAAAAAATAATCTGCACCAGTCACAAAAAGTACCTATCGCATAATCTAATAATGTTAGGTACCTACTACTAATTTTCTACTACGAAAGATGCATTAAACTATTAAAACATGTTTTCTATACCTATACGTATAGACTATACCTACTACTTACTAATTTTTTCGTCATTATTTTATATTGACATAAGTATACAAATAAAAATTAGTTCAATTAAATCACTTTTATATTCCTAGAATATTTAACACAATTTTGTTCCATTGCTCTAAACATAAGTTATGTGATCCTTTTTGTGTACCGTCTCCATGTTCAGTACCAAGATTCTCTTTGAAATGAAAACGGAAACGTAAAATCGCGACCCGGAGAGGGAATCTTCACTTTCCGAGTCACTACTACCTGTTGACAAAATAATTTTTTGTTTACCCTCTAAGAAAGGCAATAAACCCTCTAAGAAAGGGATGTGTTTATATTTTTGATTTTTTTTAGGGTATTATCCTCTAAATAAAAATAAATTTTCGATATCCTTGGAAGCACCACTCTGTGTTTTTATTTTGCATTATTTTACGGTTTTACCCAGTAAAATATGTGCCCGTATATTTCAATTACCTTATATAACAAGTACCTACCTAAAATAACTATGGTTTTGCCCATTGTTATATTTATTTTTACGTATATATATTTTTACGGTGTTACCCAGTAAAAACTATACGCTAACAAAATATCAGCCTTTATATCATCCTATTTATTGAATTCACAGAATATTTAAATTGTTTTATCCATTGTTCATTCGTTTCATTAAGAAGGTATGTTTTTACGGTGTTACCCAGTAAAAAACAAGTACCATAAAAACATTCCACTAGTTTCTTTTATTTTAACTGCAATGTAGATATCAAATTTATTTAATTATGTACTTACTTGATAGGGTAAATCGAGGATAGATGGCCCAGGTTTTGAAATTTTATGTTAACATTTGCATACGTTGAATTAGAATTGCTGTCAATTTTTATAACGAACCTTTATTGAGTTTAGGAACATGTCTTGAGTATTAAAATTCATAAAAAAATTAAACTTTTAATTCGTAAAAGAAAATTAAAATAGTTAACAAAAACCATCTCCCCCACAGTGCTGAGGTGAGATGGTGCAACTGAAAAAAAATGATATTTTGGCCAAAATGTTACTTTGTTTTGCATACAACAACACCACAGTCATGGCAAAAGTTAACAAACTTGGAACAAGAATCATGAAACCATTTGGAGCAACGTAAGCAATTAACCCAGTCGTCATTTTTTGTGGTTTGGGAGTACGTTTCACCACATCCTGTGCAAGACTCGTCAGCATCGTCCATATCATCTGAACGAGCATCCGAAGAGTCATCCAATGTCGGTGCTTCTAGATCTTCGTCTGAAGATGAGTCTCGTTTGGAAGCTTTCTTAGTTTTGTTTTTGGTCACTTTTGATTTCTTAAAAACTGGTTCTGATTTACTGGTCTTTTTTTCTTTCTGTGTTTTCTTAGTCGCCTTCTCCTTTTTTTCGCCAATTGTTGCCTCTGTGGTTAAAATTGCTGCCAGCTGCTTGCTCCTGGCTCGAACCGAATTAACGGCAACAGAAACAACCGGAACAGGTGAGATTATATCCAGTATTTTTCCAGGGGTACATTTCACAGGAGTATTTGCATTAGTTTCTGCAGGCGATTTATTTTGTTTTTCTGGTACAGTTTCACCTACAGTCTGCCAACTGCAGCCAGGTTGTTGATTGTCATCAGCTAAAGCTTTGTTGAAACTTTGAGAACTGCCATCAGGATTTTCTTTATTTTCAACTGCATCAGAGACCTCAAGTATGATACTATTTTCAGTCAAATAAGCGTCATCTGGGATAGCAGAAGGGTTAAATGGCACAATTCTGGTAGCCTTAAATGCCGAAGTTCCATTATTTACAGTTGCAGATTTATTCCATCCTTCAGCAAGTAATTTTCCAAATTGTAATCTGGTGATCTTTCGTCCTGGGTTATTTTTAATGTATAAATTGCAAGCTCAGTAGTAGTTTAATTTAAACGATCTGAAAAAACATCTATCTAACGGTTGTAAAAATTGTGTCGTATGACTCGGTAAGCAAAACAATATGATGTTGTGGTCAACACAGTATTCTAGCATTTCAATGTTACTACAGTGTGAAGAATGACCATCAAGCAGTAACAAAACTGCACCAGTCGGCTTTCTGGGAACAAACTGATCTCTAAGCCACTGAAAAAATATGTCACTGTTGATATAGGCTGATTTTACCGACATGTAGACCAAGGATCCTGGGGGCATCCCATCCTCAAACTCCTGTTTTTTATTTTTGCCTTTCATTACGCAGGTAGGGGGAATAAAAACGCCTTCTGCGTTACAACAGGTTATAACCGTGATGGTTTCTCCCTTTTCACCGGAGCTGATACTTGCGATATTTTTAGATCCTTTCTGAACAATGACATGCCCTGGCCTATTATTAAGCTGTAAACCAGTCTCGTCCATATTATAAATATGTCCAGGTTTATTTATGAGATCGTTTTCGGCCAGAATATTTCCTAGCAGCTGAAAATAATCCTCAACATCTTTTTTGTTCATACCCAAGGATCGATTAATAGAGACCCCTTCTGCTTTTC
Organism: Psylliodes chrysocephalus; assembly: GCA_927349885.1. Taxonomy (NCBI): domain Eukaryota; kingdom Metazoa; phylum Arthropoda; class Insecta; order Coleoptera; family Chrysomelidae; genus Psylliodes; species Psylliodes chrysocephalus. The sequence goes on from OV651833.1 coordinate 871,247, forward strand.
TCACTGACAGCCTTGGGTTTCTCTGCAGAAATAACTTGAGCCATGGAAAACCAGCTAATCTCGATTCCTTATTAAAACGATGTTTAATGCCCAGCTGTTCGTCCAATTTAAAAGCCATACTTCGCACGTCGGTTCGAGTAGGAGCAAAACCGTGTTTTTGAAGTTTTAGGATATGTTGGACTAACTTTGACTCAGCTGCTTCGCCTAATGTGGAGGAGGGTCCAAGAGGACCTTTCTTTACAATTTTTCTCAATTTTCTTCTTCGTAGAGTGGTTGCCGGTACCCCAAAATTTCGAGCAGCATCATTAACTCCCATTATATTTTTATTAATGGCTTCAATGGCTGCGGCTAACTGTTGTTCGGTCCAACTAGCCCTGGAACAACTTCCAGTGCGCTTGTATTTTGTTGGCATACTGAAAAGAAAAATAAATATTAATAAGCCATCTCACCTCAAAAATATGTGAACCATCTATCCTCATTGTGAGAGGAGAGATGGCGCACCTCACAAACCAAACACGTTTTGAAAAATGCGGAATTTTAAGGTTATACAACAAAACTAGAATGTTTTTACTTACTTGAGACGATAACGTGACTAAAATTATTATTAAATTTAAAGTTCACTAGCGCTAAGAAGGAAATGGGAAAAATAGTTTTGTTCCCACCGGATCACGTATAAAACTATATTCAAATAGGCATTTAACTGGTGAACACAAACGGTGCGGCGGCTTGTTTACTATGAACTGAAGTACATCAGAGCGCATCCGCTCATCTTTAACACTAGCGGTGGCGCTGCAAAACCATTGCGCCATCTCACCTTCTGCGCCATCTATCCTCGATTTACCCCTACATCTCTCAACATTTCTTCCAATTTCCTAATTCTTAATTTTTCGTAAACGATCCGCTTTTCGTTTTGGCATTTTTACTGTTAAAGTTCACCGTTCGAGCGTAAGAACTAGAATGACTAATATATACTGGTAAAAATGAGGCCTGGACCCGTATTCTGTAACTCAAGCTAGAGTTCGTGCACGAGTTCTCTCTCACAATTTAGCGTTACTGCGCATGCCATTCTCCTAAAAATTATAAAATCCGTATTCTCTAAGGTAGGAGAGTGCTCACAAACTCCTATGCGAATACTCTACTGGGTAAAAGCAGGAGAGTAAGAGAATCGACTTGCGCACAATGTCTTTAGTCACAGAATAAAGATAAATGAAGGCCATAACAACAGCCAATAAAATGTTTGTGCTGTAACCTCAAAAATGAAAGATTAATCAACGTGTTTTACAGGTTGTTGGATTGTTAAGTCAAAGAGTAAACGGGTTTAATTTTAATTCAACAAGTGGTTTAGTTCACAGTACAGATTTAGTTTTTATTTGTTGTTTGTTTTTAGAGTAGAGTTAACACTTTAGTTTTTGTAGTTTTTAAAGTTAACTGTTTATTAGTTATTTAAAATGGATGAAGATTTTCTGATGCAAATGTTAATAGACAATGTTCAAGATGCGGAAGAACAGGCTGCAGAGGACATACCTCGATTAATTGGAAGACATTACACTTAAAATAATTTAAAAACTAGTGGTGTGATAGCAGTAGTATTAGTTTAGATGTATTGTTTTTTATTATTTTTTTATTTTAAATTTGAGAATATATCCTCTTTAACGTATGCTAATGAGTTTTACAGGAGAAAGTTACTTATTCTAATAAGTATTGATATATTATGCAAAATATGTTATAGATGTGTTTATTAATTTTTAAATTTCATACTACTTAAAATTCCTTTTAACTACACCATATTATTTTCATAAAAACAAATTTTAAAAAATATGTAAATAGTAAATATTTTACCAACTAGTTATGTATATTTTATACCCTTTTGTGAGGCCTTTCAAAAAATTTAGCTAAGAAAACTGCAAAATTAGCAGAGGACTGCACACAAGTAACTGTGCAACCAAAAATAATTGAAATCTTACATAAATAAAGTTTAAAAACTAATATTTATTATTTTTACCACCCAATAACCTATATAATTAGATAAATGAAACTAAGTATTCGATGGAAAACAATATATAATATCTATCTATATCTAAATATATATTGTAATTCCTAATGATTTGTACACAAAGCCATGGCAGAATCCTTAGGTCAAAATATCACAATTGGCCAAATATGACCTTAGTAAAATGTTTATAATTTACAATATGCAGGGTGATAAAAGCTAAAATGATTTATTAATTAATTTCAATACCGGGTTCACCAGCCTTAAATGTCATCTTTGTTACCTGATCATCCTATATATCGTTAATTATCAACATTTTGGTAAGATCACATTTAGCCGATTGTCATATATTGTACATATTATTATAAATAACCCTTTAAAAAATCTCAAAAAGGGCTAACAACATAAAATATTAATAAAAAAAATGAACACAAAATTCTTATAAAAAAAATCTCACAAAAAAAGGTTATCAAAATAGTAACAGAAAAATGACTACCACAATCTTAAACGTAATACATCACAAAAAGCATATCAAAACAACAAAAATCCTAAAGCTTATTTGTATACAGTGTGTCCACAGATCGGGTGGTCCATAGTGAAAAAGGACAAAAAAAAATTTCATTTTTGAGTCATTTTTTAGAGGAAGTTCAAAATTCAAATTTTGTACAAAATATCCTTTATAGACAAAAAAAATTGCATCGGCATCCTATCCATGGATGGTATAAAACAATATCACAAAACATTACAAATTAATTTTTTAGGTGTTTCCACCATACATTTTGGTGCCTTTCTGCCCTCAGCTGGGCCCTTAGTTTTCTCCCCTCAATAAAATTTTTAATTTTATAATATGCTTCCTGCACACTATTCCTCTCGTTAAAAGAGGCCAATTATTTTTGGCTCAAGGCCACAGATGTTTGCAGCCTAGATGTTTTTGTAATTTTTTTGGAGCCCCGCCTTATTACCTATGTGAAGTAGGAAATTTCAAACTATAGTTGTGTTCATCTTTCTGAAATAATAAGAAATTGTTAAAAACCGGGCACCTATTTTTTTACTTGATTCGACAGTAATACCTTATCATTTTGTTCCCCCGTTTTACTAGGTTGATCTAAAACCTGTTTTATGGTATTGTCTACTACCAAAACCTAAAACAAAAAAGTAGTATTGTATTAAAAGTTGTTTTAAGAAACCTGAAAACCTGTTACCTTTTGGAGTTTTTCAATTTTGGGTGGAACTTCATTATCATTGAAACTATTCTCAGGAGGTGCATTCTAAAACAGTTTTTTTTTCTAGTAAGAACAGAATTCAATTAAAACAAAACTACTTGTTGAGTCGTAAAAAGTACTTACTTCATCTATGTCATCAAATGAAAACTGAAGTGGTGTTTCTCCACCTCCTAAACCCTCTATTTGAACAGGGTTCATCATTCCTAATACCTCCATTTCCATGTCATCAAGACTGGGAGCAGGATGGGCCCCCTCCCGTCATATTAAGGTTTCGCTTTATTGCGACTTTTGTTGCCTTTGTGTTTTTTTTTTCAAATCTTGCCATGTCTGTAATGATAGAAAAAACGAAATTTAACCGCTGTATGTGTTACGATTGCTTCTTATTGTGAAATAATAAAAAACAAAATATACTTACTTTCCTCCATTTCTTCCAGTCTTTGGTTTGTCCATTTGGGACGTTATTTAACAGGGAAGTTACTTCTTCTTAAAGTTGCTGAGCTGTTTTTACCGTAAAATTTGCCGTAAATTTGTCATTACGTAACTCTTCATGCTCGTTCATGAACTCTATTAAAATTGTTTTATGTGCCTTACACAACATTATCTATTTTCTCTGAATTATTGTCTTTTTTATATAATAAATAACTATATCATAACCTACAAAAAGCCGAAATAAACATAATACCAACAGAGTCTCAAAATATTTCTTCGTTTCTTATTCTCATAAAATCTAAAGTACATTTAAACTACTAAATAATAGGTCAAAGTTAGCCGTTTCATTTGGCAACGCTGAGCCAAATGTAGTGGAGTCGCCGATCCATCGTGAATACGGTTTTAAGAATTATGTGAGTGTAGAGTGAGCGAGTACTCATACCAATGAGTAGTCGGGCACGAACTCTCGCTTGAGTTACAGAATAGGTCCCCTGGGCGAAATTTCTTATCACTGTAAACACTACGCCGATAGATCGTATCAGAACGAAAATATACCAATGTGATCTATTGAAGTATAATCAGCGCTATGAGACATATACTTGTTGTTCGTTCAATAATGTTTTTATTTTAGTTTTGTTTCAAAATGCTCTCCTAGTGCTACGGCTGGCTTTCTTAGGTAAAATCTTTATTAAATATATAGCAGCAGTTATATTAGATAAATATGGCTAGCTACAAACCGTGTGTGCCGATGTTGACAGAAAACAATTTCCCGAAAGACAATTCCCCGAAAACAGGTAACCAAATGGACCATTGTCCGAATGGACAATTTCCCGAAACACAATTCAGATCGAATGGACAATTGACCGAATAGACAATTTCCCGAAGAACAATTGCCCGAAAGGAGAATTAACCGAAAAATTTAAAATTTTAAATCTAATTAATTTATTATTATAAAATATATATTTTATTAAATGTTCCCTTCACACTTTACCCAGGCTTAGGATGGTAGCAGCGTACCGCTGGCGTGTTTAGAACTTGAAATAAAACATCCAATTTGTCATTTTTTAAAGATTGTTTTTTAAATTTTTTTTTGCTTTTTATTGGTTTTTGTTTTTCTTTACAATTTATTTTGATTTTTATTTATTTTTTAATTTATTTATGCATTTGATCTTTTTATGTATTTCCTTTATACTAATACGATAAATTATGTGCTATTCCCCGTAAGAATTCATAAGTGTTCGCAGGTAATTATTTACCAGACTTGAAATCCGCTCTGCACAATCTCTGTATTTTTTACGTATAGGAGGTCCTTCCAAGTCTCCTACATACTGTTCAATTTGAAGTTTATGTAAGCTCTGCTCCAGCTGAATGGCTTTAATAAATCTTTAAATGTTTGGATGATCTGCAGAAATCTGTTGTTCAAACCCTTCTATGGAATTGTTTGTTTTTGGAAACTTTCTTGTACCGCATCATAAAAATTCCACAGATCATGTGAAAATAAGGGCAAACGTCGTCTACCTCTTTGTGGACGCCCGATCCAGGTATCTTCATATTAATCAATTACTGACTGGGCTTCTGTAGGTAACACATCTTGCTCGCTAATGGTTTCAAATGCCTCCACTACGTATGCAGTAGGAACGAATGTTAAGGCCGACAATAATCGGAGCTTTAAAGCAAAATCTGTATCAGTTTTGTACCTTCTTTTTAAACCGTCTAACTGGATTCTTCCGTCAAGAAATTTACCTGTAAATTTCTCTACAAGCTTACTCTAAAACCCTACACAACCCTTATTAAAAAGAGAGAAATCACCACAATAGGTGTACCCCCTAACGAAGCTACAACTAGCCTAACACTAATATTAACCCCTTAAAACTCCCTACGGAGGTATTGTGTTTACCAAATCACCACACCCAGATCGATGGAACCCGTGCCATCCATGTGTGGAAAAATTTGGAACAAAACGTCTGTGCCATGAGAAAGTGCCTATAACACGCCTAACTTCAGTGACATTCGTTGGGGTAGGAATTTCAATCATCGCATTTAGGATATCGGGATCTACATGCAACCCGTTCCTATCCACAACATAACCTAAATATTTCAACTGGGGAATACAAAATTGACACTTCTCCAAGCTGACAGAGATATTCGCCTTCCTAAGTCTACGGAATACTTCCTCTAAAATTTCCAAGTGTTGTTCAAAAGACTGACTAATAACAACCACATCATCGAGATACAAAAATACGTGAGGTTCAAGATTATGGCCTAAAACGTTATCAATTAACCTCTGCCAAGTTGCTTGGGCATTATGCAATCCAAACGGCATCCTCTTGAATTGAAAAAGTCCTCGATTTGGCACGGTAAATGCGGTGTATTGCTTGGAGGATTCAGCCATAGGTACCTGCCAATATGCCGACTTGACGTCCAAACTTGACATATACCTTGCATCTCGCAACTTATCCAGGGTGTCAGCAACCATGGGAAGGGGATAACTATCTCTTACCGTCACAGCATTGAGCTTTCTAAAATAAACACAAAATCGATACGAACCATCCTTCTTCTTAACTAATAAAATGGGGGAAGACCAAGGAGTGTTAGAAGGCTCTATCACATCAAGTTCCAACATTTTCTCTAACTCCTTATCAATTTGTTCCTGCACAACTGGATGTACCCTATAATACCGTTGCTTGATAGGTAAACTGCTGGTAACAATCACATGTTCAGTTCTATTCGTGCATCCTAAAGTACTACCCATAAGAACAAGATTCCTATCAACTAACGCCTTAAGCCTTGACTGTTCCAACGTAGTTAAAGTAGTCTGGCCCCTCACATGCTCTACACTATTTACTACCACAGGTTCATCTGAGAAATATCACTCTCTAGCTCGCAAATCAGGTATAATGCCAATTTTCCACCAAAAATCTGCACCAAGTATAAGTAAATGAGGTAACTCAGGAACAACAAGACAACTAATAAACTAACTTTACCTCTAAGGATAAAAGGTAAATCCACAGTTCCTAAAGCCTGACACTTAACACCATTAGCCACTGTACAATACGAATCAACATTTTTCTTAACCATAATACCTAAATCTAATAAAATCCTATATCCATTACTACCTAAAATTGTAAGCGAGGCTCCAGAATCTAATAACCCTAATAAAGGTTTACCTAAAAGTTCGACTGTCAGATAGGGACGCTCATCGCCCTTAGCATATTCTAAAACAAAATCTAATAAAACCTTTAACTTCCCGATCGAGTCATCCCTATCGGCGCACCTACCTCGATCATCTAAGTACGCTGGCTTCCATTTCCCGACCGATTTTGAGAACAATTAGGACAAGTTTTTGTCGTATACCCCTCCTTATTGCACCTAAAACAATAAGGCTCCTTTTCATAAGGCAACCTGCCGCCCGATGACCTGGCTTCCTGCACCTAAAGCATACTACTGTTGTGTCATTTTGAACTCTGGGCTGAGGAGATCTAGAAGAATTCGTTGGCCGATCGTCCACCAAAGCAACATCCTTATCGGCCTGTAAATAAGCCAAATCCGGCTCCAGAACTAAACTTCTCCTCGGTGGAGGCACAAAGTTCTCGACAGCATCCTTACGAGCTTCCAACTTTCTACCCAGCTCTCTTAAATGTGTAATAGAGGTGACATCCACTAACGCCAACTGATTTTGATAAAATGGGCTATGTTCCTAAGTAAAATTCGCAACTTTATCTCATCTGGAACTACACAAGTCAACCTATTAAAGTACTCTCGCATCACCGCTAAATAAATTCCCATAGACTCATCAGGTCCCTGTGTTCGCCTACGAATCTCTTCAAACAACTTCTCATCATATGTCGGCGAAAGGTACTTCTCCTTAAGCAAATTAACGAATTGGTCCCAATTGCTAACCTCATTTCGATAAGCCAAGTAAAATTGATAGGCTCTGCCAGCAAACAAATCGATACCGGATTCAAGTAGTCTCTTTAGATACGTGTCGTGCTACCCTCAGCTCCTTAACTCTCTCTAAAAATGCACCTAACGACATTCCCTTCTTATCGCCAGAAAACGAGATGTTCCACTTGTTAGGCAGTATGGGCTTCATCTGCGCAGCTGCAGTAGGTTGTATTGCCATCCTAGAACTAGATGATGTTGGACTTGAGGCAGCGTTGACTGGTCCAAAACTAGGCTGCTGTTGATGCACCATAAAACTTAAGTGAGGTGGTTCCCTCATCGCAATATCATGCTGCTCCGCTTTTGCATATAAATCACCCAACATAGCCAAAGCCCTAGAACGAAGTGGTGGTGCAAGCGTCGATTTTTCCATACGCGAAATCCTACCCAAAACATGCCCTAACCTAGACTCTATTTTCAAATATGCACTGCTACCTGATGAATCCCTAAAATCGTCAACTAATTTTCCAAGTATGTATAACTTTTCTAACACTGCAGTCTGATCCTCCACCTCTGTGAAAGGATACTCAAGAAAACTAAAACTATCACCGGACTTCTCCAACCGAAATTTTTATTTTGATGCGCATAAGGACGCATTTCAGCCAAATCCATTTGCCATAGATCATCCAAACCTTTAATAATTGTACGACGTCTAGGATAGTTTTTTCGAGCAGGTCTATGCAACTCGTTAACAAGTTGAATCTTTTCCTTTGACATGATGACTAATGTAAATTAAGGTGTTGCAGTTAGTTTTGTAATACGGGATTGTAAATCGTTGATATTCAAGTCAATTTCTGAAAATTGTACATTTGCAGTTTCACGTAGTAATAATAAGTCCTTTTCATTGGTTTTCGTTATCTGATTGGTGCTTTGTAAAGTGCTTTGTAATACTTTTAGTTTATTTTCATTAGTTTTTGTAATTTGATTAATGCCATTTAGATTTTTTTGTAATAATCCCACCTCTTTTTTTACATCATCAATTACGTCATTTGGAACTGTATTAATTTGATCGTTTAGCTGCTTAATATTTTTTGACATTAAATTTGTAATATCGGTAATTTTAATCAAAAACTCATCACGTAATTTTTTCAGATCTTCATTATATAGGTGCTGTAATTGATTTTGGATTTGAATTATATCAGAACGTAGAGGCGTCAACGTTTTTTCAATCTTTTCCAAAACTGTATTAAGTGATTGTATTTTAGCATTATATTCGTTGTCTGTGTCAGTTTTAAGTTTTGCTATATCACTTCGAAGGAATCCTTTGTTTGTTTTAATCGCATCATCTACGTATTTTTTGGTTGCCATATGTTTACCTGCTGTAGGTGGATTTCTCGAGATGAATGTTTCAAGGTCTATAGTTTTATCTGCAATACCGTTTACACTGTCATTTAACTTGTTCAGTGTTACTTTGTTTATGCTATAATTATTTTTAAAACTGTTTTCCAACTGCCTTAATTTAAGCAATGGTTCCACCGCCTTAGAACTTTGTCTACGTCCAAACTTATCGAGACTCATGATGAAAATGATTATAATATGTAATGTACTCTAATATATGATATCTGCTTCTCGAAGTTCGTCGATTATGCTGACGATTTCGTTGTTTACCGAAGTATTTCCAGCATTCTTCGAAGCCATCAACAACTTCAATCGATCGCAAAGTTCGTTGGGATCATCCCAATAAACATATTCTATAGGCTTCTTATTGTAAATTAATTGGTTTTTATTTAACATACCTTTACCAGAGTACTTGACGACGATCCCTTTACCACCCTGTATAAACATAGGTTTTATTATATTAAAATATTTGTCTCTCTTTGTACCCTTCAAATTTCCTAAAGAATTTCGGTGTACCTTAGACATTTCTAAGAATTGTTTATAGGGGACCAAATCCTCCTTTGTATAACTAGGATCATTGTAGAAAATAAGCTGATATAATCCTGGTGTTCCCTTTGCATAATACCACTTTCCATCAGAACTTAGGATTTTTATACTTCCCATGTTTTTGTCAAAGTCTCTGCGCTTGTCACCTAAATACCACCAATCGTTTTCAGGTTCATAAATAGGACCATACACGGGATCAATTTTAGCATCTTTATTCCAAAAATCTTGAATGTATGGTTGACTCATTGGCGGATACTGTTCAAGGTATTGCTCAACTACTACTGGGGCCATCCGTTCTTCAGAATGTTCAGGTTCATCAACTTCGCTAAATTCTTCACGGGTACTACCTCCATCATCTTCAACTATAGTGTCTATCGGTATGTAATTTGTAAATTTAGGAGATTGTTTAGGGGACTCTTTTCGGAGTGAATTCAGAGAAATCCTGATTTGTTACCTCTGTTTTTGGCTCGATCTTTGACACGTTTAACAAGTTATTTGAATTTTTTTGAATTTTTCTCAGAGGTTCGGCAATTGGTTTAAATAATCTATTAATAGATTCATCCTCCTCCGTTCGACCTAGTTTCAGAGCCAAGTACTTTCTTCGAATAGAACGTCTAAGTTCGGCAATTTTTCGTTTGCGAGCTGCATCCGTCGACATCTTGACGCCAAGTAATGAGTAACGTATGACACCTACATTTTTATATATTTATCAAAACCTTTACGATATCGGCCATCGTTAAGATCAAAATCTTTTGCGATTACAAGAGTACCGTATCGATCGTTCCAACATTCAGAACATACCTTTTTGAAATCATCAAAGGTCATGTCAGGCGATACGTGTTCGTCAAAAATATGTTTAAGGTTAATCTCATCCTGTTTAAATACCACAATTACATTACAGTTATCTCTCACCATCTGTTTTGGAACTTTAGAGTAAGTTTGACAGAGATATGCAGCATCGATATCTTTGTGTCGACACATGGAGTAATATTCACGAATTTTCTGCTGCCCATCGCATGCTACATCATCAAATATGAATATTGAATTTGGTTTAGCATCGCTGGGACTTAGAATTTCTTCGTTGTCTTTGAATGGGAAATAACCCACCTCATTCATACCAGATAAAACTTCTTTTAGCAATTGGTACTTTGGTTGGTACAATGACTTTGAATAAACATAAACATTTTTGAATTTAGCTCCATTCGGATCGTAAAGAAGCGCCATCATTGCGTTCGTTTTCCCGCATCCACTAGGTCCACACATAATAGCACGAAACGAATTAGGTAATAATTTACCATGTTTACTTTCAGTTTTTTCCGTATTAAAATCTAAGTTGCTTATGGGCAACGTCTGAGTCTGTTGAACTACCTTCATCGTTTATCGTAATTTTATTGCGATACCCTATATATAAGCAAATTCACTAAAGTATACATCATTCTAAATGTTGGTGTACGAGGGACAAGGTGTTCTCAATACTATTATCAACAAGTTACCGTTTGAACTTCATTTTCCGGGTTATAGATACTGTGGACCCGGTACTAAATTACAAAAACGTCTTGCGCGTGGTGATCCTGGCATTAATCCTTTGGATACTGCATGTAAAGCACACGATATTGCATATTCTAAGAATCAGTCTCTAGACGAACGCCATAAGGCCGATTGGGAACTTGAAAACAAAGCTTGGGAACGCGTCAAGTCGAAGGACGCGACTTTTGGTGAAAAATCAGCCGCTTGGCTTCTTACTACAGGAATGAAGGCTAAACGTAAAATGGGTGCAGGATTAGGCGACCAAGCTGTTGCTTGGATGCTTAAAGTGGCTAAACGAAAACTTGGGTTAGGAGCGATTACAGGAAAAGTAGGAAAATCTTTGAAGAAGAATCCTTCATCGGATCTGAAAAAGTCAGCCGCTCATGCGTTGAAAGTAGCACGAATGTTAATTAAAAAATCTGGAGGACGAAAAAGTGTTAGAATTCCTAGGATAATTCCGATTCCAAAGAGCGGAGGATTCCTTCCTTTGATTCCATTATTTGCTGGTCTATCAGCTCTTGGTGCGTTATCAGGAGGCGCGGCCGGCATCGCCAAGACAGTCATCGATGCCAAGAATGCCCAGAAGAAACTTGAAGAAGATCAAAGACATAATAGAGCTATGGAATCTATTGGTAAAGGATTATATTTACGAAAAAACGCAAAAGGAGGATTGGGATTATTTTTAAAGAAACGAAAAAACTACCGTTGAAGCTACCCTCTAGACCTCTATACGATAAAGACTTGATTTCGTATGCTAAACGTTTAAAAATACCATATTTTCGTGGAGTTTTCATGAGAGACACTTTACCAAAGACATCTCACCAAAAAGAATCCGCCATTTTAAATTTAGATACGTCGAGAAATCAAGGAACTCATTGGGTAGCTTATAGAAAGATAAACGATACCGTAGACTATTTTGATTCATTCGGTAATCTAAAGCCGCCGAAAGAACTTGTTCGCTATTTAGGTAAAGCAAAAATATTTTACAACGACGATCCATATCAAACTTATAACCAAATTAATTGTGGACATTTATGTTTAAAGTTTCTATACAATGGAGGCCATACTAGCGTACATAGACAGTAGTATAAATGTGGGGCTACTAGGACACTACTTCCAAAGTCTCCGCTAGTTGGCGCCACCTGTCAGTGGTGGTCAATTGAAACTCGGCTAAGTGGTTTGCGTCTCGGCTAAGCGATGGTTCAATGGGTGGTCGCGTTGGCTGGGAGGCCTAGGGGGGTTGGGGGGGTAGGAGGAGGAGGCCTACGGGCGGTCGTGGACGAGGAGGGCTATGCAGACTTGAAAACGAAGAAGAATTAATAATTAATTCGCGAGAGAGAGAGAGAGAGAATTAATTAATATGAAACTATAGGTATGTATAGTAATTAGTAAGCTGTAAAAAAAAATATTAGGAATTAATAATAAAAATACAAAATTGTTATAAAACGTATTTTGCAAACTAGAAGCAGGATGTGATAAAAAAATATTAATCATTTATACGAGACCTTCGCGGACCGATAACATCGCGTCGTCATGGTTTTGGCGAGGCGTGTACAAGGTGATATGAATAATAAACAGGATACAAAAATCGCGGCTTTCATGGTCAACGACGTGGTTATCGGTATGCAGATTGTTTTTAAACGAGTCTTAACAAATCAACAAGTTATTTTGAGTAGGTAGTACTGTGCGAGGTGATATGAATATTAAACAGGATACGAATGTTGATATCTATGAATTTAAATTACCTAATTAAGTGGATATATCGTAAATAGCGAAGGCAAGCTGATTAAAAAATAAAAAGCAGGAAACTCGTGCGGTTTGCATTCAAATCGTCTAATTAAATTGGTACACGTCGAAAACAACAAAGCAGGTTCTCTCGTATCGGCTCCCCGCCAACGCATGAATATGATTTGAGATAAATACGGGGAAACTCGACCTGAAATATTCAGTACACAAGCGACAGCTGAAGTAGTAGTTATAACCTACCTAATAGCATATTATTAATAACTTGTGTGTGTGTGTGGTGTTCAGTACAGATTTAAAAGTAAGTTATTTTTTAATGTTTTAAAATATTTAAACAATTTTGAGATATTTTCATAAACAGAAGGCTGTAATATTTTTTAAAAAATTCATAACAATTGAAAGCTATTTCTAATATTTTTTAAATTTTAAAGTTATTTTTTAATGTTTTAAAATATTTAAACAATTTTTGGATATTTTCATAAACAGAAGGCTGTAATATTTTTTAAAAAAATTCATAACAATTGAAAGCTATTTCTAATATTTTTAAAATATTTAATTAAACAATTTTAAATATTTTCATAACGAATTTTTTAATATTTCTTTATTAATATTTTACAAAACAAAAAGCAAATTATTTTTTTAATGTTGTTCTAGATGGAAAGTGAAAAATTTCTTTTACTAAAAAATGTCTCGTTAATAGAGAAAGAAAATAAACCAATAAGAAAACTAAGCGAGCTGACACCAGATCAGCCATACCAAATCGTAGCGGCAAAAATAACAAAAGGAAAGTACGGAGAGGCAGTGCTACTTGAGCTAAAAGAAGAGGTAACATTTCTGCCCCAAAGAGTAACCGAAGCCTACCGGGAGATAATCCAAGATTTGCCGCTGAAGTATGCAGTAGTATTTCGCAAGTTGGTAGACGTGGGAAAGCCCAAGCCCGCCATTTCATTCGAGATAATTGAAAATTAGTTTGTGAGTTTTTATTTTTTATATATATTTATATTGTTTAAATTTAACGAAAAAAATAAAAAAAAATGAATTCCGATGAAATTGGTTCTATAAGTGATGAGATCATTAAAAAATTTAAGGAGGTAGAGTGTGAAATTTTAAATAAAACTAAAAATTTGTCTCCTTCAGAGACAGAAATTTGGAAAAATCAAATTAATAGATGTATTAGACTATGTAATTTAGCTATTCGAGATGCCGATTTAGCCATTGGTTCGTTACGAAAATTGCAAACTAATGTTGGCCATCTCATAAGGTTTAAAATTATTATTCAAAATTTTAATTCAATAATCGGTGGGGGGAGTCTTAAAAAGAATCGTAGTAATAGGGTTGTATGGAGAGATATAACTTCAGTATTTGAAAGTAGGATTCGTACGGGGATAATAATAAATAAAACTCATAAAGATATCATTCAGTTTTTAAATGATGCTTTTTATTTATTTAAAAATAGAATTAAAAATATTTTAAAAAAAAATGCCAATGATAAAAGTGAATACATGTTTAGGAGGAGAATTTATAAAGAAAACAGGGGAGACAGAGATACGAGAAAAAAAATATTTTAATACTAAGAATGAAGTGATAGATTTAGGAACTGATTTAGATTACTGGTTTGAAGTTTTCGTAAAAGAAAAAATTTTAAATAAGTTGTCTGAATTTCAAGAAAGAGATAGTAACTGGGCTTTAGATCAAATAAGTTCATTAGAAATAAATATAAACAAATTTGAAATGGGTATAGGATATTCGTCTTTCATTGATCTGCCTAAAGAAATTGCTAAAAAAAAGCATGTGTTAATATTAGAAACATGGATCGCGCATGCTTCGCATGGTCGATAGTCTCAGCCTTATATCCTTCTAAAAATAAAAATAATAATAGACCTTCTTCATATCCGCATTACACGAATGTATTAAACTTAAAAGGGCTTACATTCCCAGTAACCTTAAATCAGGTTCCTATATTTGAAAAAAATAATGAGAATATTTCAGTAAATATTTATGAGTTAGAAATGCAATCTGAGTCAAAGTTTATTGTTGCACCTGTTTACTTAACGAAACAGAAAAGAGAAAAACATGTCAATTTACTAATTATTCAAAATAAATATAAGCCCAAAGGTAACGACTATGAACCTGATAACGATAATGATGATGAATCTGATGAAGAGGAAATTAAATATCACTTCTGTTATATTAAAAATTTATCTAGACTTTTATACGAACAACTTTCTAAACATAAAACTAAAAAATATATTTGTGATCGATGTTTAAATTATTTTAATTCAGAGATGAAGTTAAATAATCATATCGATTATTGTGAAAAATTAGATGATTGTCGAATAGATTTTCCTAAGTATCCCTACATTAAATTTAAAAATTTTGTATATCAAGAAAGAGTACCATTTATTATTTATGCAGATTTCGAGTCATTACTCAAACCTTTTGTTGATGTTAATAAAAAAAGAAAACGTAGTGGTTCAAAGTCGTTAACGAAAACATCTCGCTATCAAAAACATCAAGCTTATAGTGCAGGATTGTATTTTAAATGTAATTATAATAATAAATTTTCGTTTTATAAAAGTAATAGGGGTCTAGATTGTATGTCTTGGTTTTCTAGAGAAATCGAAAACACTGCTAAATTTGTATCTTCTAAATTGAAAAACGTAGAACCTTTAAACACAGCGGTGAGCCTAAAGGATGCATCTAGTACTTGTCACATTTGCAAAAATTCCTTTAAAGACACAGATAAGATCGTTAGAGATCATTGCCATTTGACCGGTAATTTTAGAGGGTACGCCCACAACAAATGTAACTTAAATTATAAAAATTCTTTTGTAATTCCTGTTGTTTTTCATAACCTCAGTGGCTACGATGCTCATTTTATAATACGTGATTTAGCAAAAAGAAATCAAATAACATTACTTCCTGAAAATAAAGAAAAATATATAAGTTTTACAGTTCACGATAAGAAAACAGCAATAAAATTTAGATTTATAGATTCATTTCGTTTTATGGGATGTTCGCTTGATAAACTATCAGCAACTTTGAAGCCAGAAAATTTTACTGATCTTAAAAATGAATTCCTCGATTTAGATGAGGAAAAATTTAAGCTATTGACTAGAAAGGGTGTTTTCTTTTATGATTATTTAACTAGCATTGAAAGATTAGAAGAGACAGAATTACCAAATCAAAATAGTTTCTATAATAAACTTATGGATCAACATATTACTGATACGGATTATAACCACGCAAAATTAGTTTGGGAAAAATTCTATTTGAAAACTCTTGGAGATTATAGCGATTTGTATATGAAAACCGATATACTTTTACTCGCCTCAGTGTTTGAAACGTTTAGAGATACATGTTTTAAAACATACGGTTTAGACCCCGCTCATTATTACACAGTTCCAGGTTATACTTGGGATTGTATGCTTAAATATACAAAATGTGCATTAGAAACAATACAGGATGTCGACATGTTATTATTTTTTGAGGGTGGTATACGAGGAGGGATATCACAGTGCTGTAATCGGTATGGTGAAGCAAACAATAAATATATGTCTGATTTTGATTCTACGAAACCATCAAAGTATTTAATGTACTTTGATGTTAATAATCTCTACGGGTGGGCTATGTCTCAACCGTTACCGTACGGAGGTTTCGAATGGGTAGATACCAACATTGATGTCACCCAAATCCCTAATGATGCACCTGAGGGGTATATGTTGGAGGTTGATCTTGAGTACCCTCAAAATATTCATGATCAACACAAAGATCTACCTTTTTGTGCTGAACATCGTCCTCCACCCGGTTCAAAATTGTCTAAGTTAATGACTACCCTTTGCAATAAGGAGAAATACATTATCCATTATCAAAATTTGAAACAAGCTTTGGCTCACGGATTAATCTTAACTAAGATACATCGTGTATTAAAATTTAAGCAAAGTCCATGGTTAAAATCGTATATAGAGCTTAATACTTTATTGAGATCTCGAGCAACAACTGAATTTGAGAAAAATCTATACAAACTGATGAACAATGCCGTATTTGGCAAGACTATGCAGAATTTGAGGAAGCATAGGGTAGTAAAATTAGTGAGGAATTGGAATGGTCGAATGGGTGCAAAAAATTTAATTTCCAGCCCAAAATTTTATAGTCGCACTACATTTGATGAATCCCTTATGGCTGTCGAACTTAAGAAATCTAGAATCGAATTTAATAAACCATTATATGTAGGAATGGCAATTTTAGATATATCGAAAATTTGCGTGTATGAATTTCATTATGATTATATGTTAGAAAAGTTTCCGCTAGATGAATGTAAGCTCTTGTATACAGATACCGATAGTCTTATATATGAAATAGAGTGTAATGACGTATATAAAGAGGTAATTAAAAAATATATTGTAAGATTCGATACCAGCGACTATCCTAAAAATAATCGTTGGAGTATACCGTTAGTAAATAAAAAGGTACCAGGTCTAATGAAAGATGAAAACAATTCAAAAATAATGACTCATTTTGTAGGATTACTCTCAAAGCAGTATACTTTTAAGGTAGAGGGGGGAGTATTTAAAAAGGCAAAAGGGATAAAAACAAATGTGGTCAAGAATTAAATCAAATTTGAAGATTATTTAGAATGTTTACAAAATTTTTTAAAAAAGTCTCAAAATTCTATATTTTATGCAACCCAACGCTGCATACAATCTAAATTACATAATGTATACAGCATTGAACAAATTAAAATCGCCTTAAACCCGTTTGATGATAAACGTCATATAATTGCGGGCTCACACGATACCCTACCTTTAGGTCATTTCAGCATAATGGAAGAATAAAAATGTTTGAATTCATTTTTTTCTTTTCAGATTTAAACAATATATGTATATATATAAAAATATACAACAACAACAACAACAACAGCAACAACAACAACAACAACAACAACGCAACAGCAACAGCAACAACAACAACAGCAACAACAACAACAGCAACAGGGGTAATGGAAAGTCTCCAAAATATTTGTATAAAAACTATTTGTAGAAATGTTAATAGCATAATTAAATTTGTTTTAATATCTCCACTACCGTGGCAATTAACAGAAAAAGTTATAGAAAAATTTGGTCAATATAAATGGCAACAGATTTCAACTGAACCAATTGAATACTGTGATGATATTCTGATAAATTTTGAATATAAGGAAAATTTTGAAATGACTCCAGAACTTAGAGAAGCCTTGAGAGATAGTAATGATTTGGAAATATTTACCGATTATGACTACTACTGTACTTGGTTTAATTATTATAATTTAAAAAAATATAATTTAATATTATGTAGATCTTGTTTTAAATATTTACATCAAATTTTTAAGGAAAAAAACAAGATAATAAATTTTGAATTTGATCATTTTCATCGGGCTTGGGTTTCAAACGAATTACATCAGATTTATAGTCGTAAATCCTCATGGTGTCATGAATCTTTCAACGAACTCGTGTTTGAGTTAAAGGAGAGATATGATTGCGATGAGGATTTACATAAAAATAAAAAAAGAAGATTTATCTAAAATTTATATTTAATTATATCTAGACTTACGATGTCTTCAGACGAATTCAGGGGTAAATTGAAGAAATTTCATCAAAACATTCAAGATATAAACCGAGACATCACTATATATGAAGATAAAGTAAAAATGTTTAAAAATTTTAAATATTTAAGTTTAGATGATAAAGTAAATCCTAATAATAATTTATCATTTAATATAAAAAAAAAGTTTATGGAGACATTATTCAAAAATAATTTGTAAGATTTATTGTATTTTACTACATTTGCTGTTGTTAACATTGTATTCAAATTATATATATATATATATATATATATATATATATATATATATATAGATTTATAGTTGTCACATACGAGACCCATAAATACATGTGCAAGATACTATTAGAGGCCCGGTTTTCACATGCGAGGCCCGAAAACGGGCCTCGCAGGTCAAACACGTGTAACTAGAGCTATTTTTCATCACCCAACCCCCCAAAACCACAATCTCATTTTTTTTTTTGGACTCATATGTAATGTGTATATCTCCTCTTATACGGTTTTTAGTTCATTATATTTCTTACTAGGGTGCACTCCGAGCGTTTTGTATATAATTTCTATTGCCAATGCGAGGCTCTCGTATATCCGTTAAATTTATTTATTTATTGTCAATTCCGAGTCCCTTAAATATGGCAACGTTGTTCGTGTGCTGAGGCCCTACTAGTTTCTCATAGCAGGTACATAAAATGTTGATGAATAGGATTTAATATCCCAGGCATCAGCTGTTGGAACCCAAAATAAATTTAACCATTACTTTTTATTGTAAGACTTTTAAGATAATTTAAAATTTTCTAGTTTTGTACAGAACACTAATATTTTAATATCTTTAATGTCTCAAATCTTGAGTAACGTTTAAATATGTTTCAAAAATGGATCTACTTAAATAGATACACAATTTTCTTTGTTTTGTAAATAGGATTTTCAATAAATAACAAACTAAACCTCCAAGTTGATCCCATTACAAATAATTATCAAAAAAATAAAAACAGATAAAAATTATTATTGTTACCGTTGTTATAATTGTGTACCAAGGCTGTAAAGTTGATCTTTTTTAACCGAATTGGAAATTTGCGTCCCTGGCCAAGCTGGTTAGACCAAAAATGATCGTACGGCCGAGGTGCATACAATATTTTTTTAGGCGACCGTTTTATGTCGTGTTTTTTGCTTGCCATTTGTAGTTTGGTACAGGAGAGGGTTGAATAACATAAATATTTGTTCCGGTGGTATGAGCTCTCGTCTAACTTGTCAAATTTAAAATAATGTTTCACAGCGATGGAATTTTTAATATGTTTCTGGAAATGAAATAATTTGCTTCTAGTCGTCTATAACAATAAATAAATCCTTTGCGCCGTCTAGTTTTGCTATTATCGATGTAAGAAAATATCTAAACTTACACCAAAAGTAGCAAAACTCGACGATAAAAATGCTTAAAAAGGGTTTCAGAAGCGGCGCAAGGCGTGGGCGACGTGGGCCACCGTCTACGGCGTCGCGGCCTGAAGGTTCTCGCGCCTCAAAAGTTTAATGCAGCTGTCTTTAACTTATGAAAAATATTTATTCTCACATCTGACCTACCTATATGTAAGCAAAAATTATATAAAAGAATGTTAACTTTCAAACACTCTCTATTTTAACTTTAATATAAAAAACAACGAATAACGAATTATTCTAAATAAGAAAGAATGTCAAATTCTAAACATTATCAAAATCTGTTTTTTGTTCCAATATATGTATACCTCTGGAAGTGGCGCCGTAGTGATATAACAAATAGGTAATATCGTTTTTCTACACCCACATGGATATTAGCTTATCTACGCTCAGATTACAAGACGAAAAAGTATGCTATTGCGTTCAACTAAACGAATATATTTCATATCCATTCTAGGTAGTGAGAAGACTGCAAAAAAATTAAATCCACCAATCGTAGTTCATATTTTAGACACCCAACCATTATTACTTTAAATAAGTGACAACTCTGTCAAACTAATTGCCATTATATTTTTTGGTTATTAAGATTAAATTTATATTAAAATGAAAGTTATTTTTGTGTAGAAACGATAAATAATATCATTTTTAGTATTATTTGGTTAACATTTTGAAAATTTTTATCAATCTTTATGAAACTAATTTAATCAAGAGTATTAAAACTAAAATCACAAAAGTGGCCGTGAAGGTGTGAGCAGAGCATTTGCTTTTCACGCGAATAGCTCGGGTTTGAATTCGTGCTCGAGACAATTTTTTTTAAGTTTATTTTAATTTATAAATTAATAAAATTCATTAATTATTTTAAAATTAATTATTTTGGCTTAACAACCTAAAATAATTTTTTAAATTTGTAGATTTTTGTTAGTGGGTCGTAGAAAAAATATACTGTACGACTCAAGTTGATTGTCCATATCTACTCTTGTTGCACAAACTACAATTTTTACTAAGTAGGTATGCTACATTGGTAAAATCCTGTAAATGGCCATATATTCGCTTATTTTGTTTTCTGTTTGTATAAACAGATTTTGATGTGAGAATCCACTGATTGAAAGGGATAAATATTAAATAAAAAGTAAACCGGTCCATTGAACTAAAATAAGTAAAAAAAAATGGTTTTATGGTTAGAACCTCCGTTAAAGAGAAATATTTAAACTATTACGCACATATAGTGTGTCAATTCAAAACTGCTTTTTGGCAATCGTTCTATGCAAGAATATTAAAAATAAACTACTTTATTTATAAAACAATATAATTATATTAAAAACTAAAAATCGAATTATTATATTTAACAAAACGTTCCGATTTGATTTACTTTTTTTTATTCTCCTCTAATATTCGATTCTAGAGGTGAAAAGTAAATCATTTAAAAGGTGCGTCTTTTGCGTTTTTGTTTGCGCTCTTTCTCTTTCTTTACTTTTCGCTTTTTTTTCTTTTCTATTTCTTTCCTAAGACGTCCCCCTTTATATGATTTTTGACTTATTTTTGTATTTGTTTTTAAAAGCATCACCTTTAAAATTATTTAAAGTGGACTGTTCTCGAGTGGGTGAGAGTAGTGATTTCAAACCTTACGAATTTTATGAAGATTTACAAATAATGATCCTAAATTTACCTGATTTCTATAAAGGTGTAAAACAGCTGCTCCAATACATAATAGAAAATAAGTTGAAAGAAATGTATCCAAATATTTATATTTTTATTCAAATTTTGTTAACAGTACCAGTAAGTACAACTGCTGAAAGGAGCTTTTCAAAATTAAAACTAATAAAAAATTAAGAAGTACAATGGGCCAGCAAAGACTTTAGCATTGTCAATTTTATCTATTGAAGCAGATATATAATCTGGATTATGGTACAAGAGTTCAGTAAAGCTAAAAGCAGGAAATTTATGTTTCTGTAATTCTTTACTGCTAGTAATAATTACTTAAAAATATTAGTTAAAGTCTAAGAGTTTTTTTTATACAAGTTTCAATGTTATTTCTCTATATAAAATACGTCTTCTTGCGCCTCCAGAGGTCCTTGCAAAAATATATCTTGCCCACATAAAATTTAGGTCTTGCTCCGCTACTGAAGAGTTTTTTTATTGTTATAGACGTCTAGAAGTAAATTATTTTATTTTCAGCTAAGACGAAAAACTCCATCGATGTGAAACGTTATTTTGAATTTGACAGGTTAAACGACAGCTCCCACCACCGGGACAAAGTACCTACATGTTATTCACTGCCTCCCCCTTTCCATGTAACTAACTACAAAACACGACATGCCACTTTAAATATTTTTTTTGGCGTATGTGTTCTCATCTAGTTTTCTATAAAATGTGTTTCTAATAGATTTACAATAAAGATAAGACTTTTTAACCTTTAATTTTACTAGATATTAAATAATATTTTTTTAGTCTTGTACAAGAATTTATTCTTTCTATCTTCATCCTTTATATCCGTCTTCAACTTATTTGGAATAATAATTTAAAATCTGTAAAATATAGATACTTACCTCATTTGTAACGATTCCATCATTTTCATTTTTGTTAGTTTCAATTAAAAAAGAAACATTATCATTTTTTGAAATTAAAATGTTTTCATTTTTACCAATATTGTTACCTACATTAACATTGCCAATATTGTTTTCAACATCAATATTATTTTAAAACAAACATGACAAACATAATAAATAAAAAAAAATCATCTTCAATGAAAATTCTTTATAATTTGTTATTAATCGATATAAATAATACATTTTCTTTACATTGTCACTTACGTCTTGAAGACTTTATGACGTAAAATTGACAGGCTGTAATAATGTATATGCTTTTTCAATGCATCCAATCTCGTATACAAAATCGAAAATATCCAAATTTGATATTGATTCTAAACTATTCAAATACAGAGTCACTTTATTATCTGGTAAATTAATTAATTCTGAAGTAGGAACAAGACATTCATCTTTCTATGACGATTTTTTATTTTTATTTTCATTCAAAATAGTTCATAAAATATAAAAAATTGCTATATTGCTAAATGTTACTCTAAAATATTTTTATTCAACTTTTTTATCATTGGTTAACACAAGTAGGTACTGTCACTAAAATGTGTATCAATTTTCACCAAAACTAATGAAAACGATTATTATGAATTCTGGTATTTAACACCCCTGGTGAACACCCTATATCATAAATTGTTATAGATACAAGAATACGTTGTTTATACAGGGTGAGTCAGGAGGAGCGCACCAAGCTCTAGGAGTATATTATATACGTGAAAATAATGTAAAAAAACTCATGTTCTTATCCGATTTTCATTTCTTTTCAAGTTATAGAATATTAACAAATAAACAAATTTACACATAAAAATTCTAAATTTGAATAAGTATCTGGCATTTTGCAACACTAACAATTACATAAATTCGAAATTAAACGTTCAGTTACTGTTCACTGTACACTGACAGTTCATCAAACCGTCAGAATTATCAAATGCCTTTGAGCCTTGAACATATGGCATACTTTGATAATGTTAAAATTCAGAAGTGGAAAGCTAGATGAACATTTTTAATTACGCCATAACTTGAAAACAAATGAAAATCGGATAAGAACATATGAGTTTTTTTAAATTATTTTCACGTGTATAATATACTCCTAGAGTTTGGTGCGCTCCTCCCGACTCACCCTGTATATGTATTTTTTTCGTCAAAATGACGTAAATTGGAAAAGAATGTTATATCAAAAGCTGCGGGCCTAGATGGCCTTTAGAACTGATATTAACCGGTCCCGGTATTAGACCGGAATCGCTTAGCAGGTGAGCTCTTTCAAACGGATAAAAAGAAAGTAGGAATACAAATTCTTAAAAGCTTAAAAAAAGTGATATTAAAATACTTGCTTTGTTTTCCATAAAAACTAAAACAAATTTTGAAACAGTGGTTCCAGCGGAACACAGAACTTTATTTACAAAAAAAGTTATCTAAAAAAAATGTTTCTGAAGTTCCCATGTCCGTAATAACTACGAACGATTCTGAATTAAATTCAAAATAAAACTTAAAAAGAAAAATAATTTAATGCTCCGACATGCGTAAATTTTTCTAAAGCCAACTTTAGAGACATTTCTTTGAATAATTTTAAATTTTTGCTTTAACTTAAAATTAAAAAAAATATATTTTAAAATTTTAAATGTCTATATTTTCACTTAATCTTCTAGACAAAGATAATTGGCAATATAAATTATTCCTCTCACCCTCTGCAAAAATAAAAATCTGTATTCCTCATTTTGGCAAAATCTGTGCTGATGTCAAATTGGCGTAATTAAATCATTGGAACCCAGCGTTGAGCGAGACAAATTCACGATTAGAATTATAGTTTTGTTTTGTCTGTATTACTATTGTTAATGTTTTATGTTAGAGGGCAAAAACAATAATTAAAGTCAGAGATTTAGTGTTTTAAACGGATGATATAGTTTAAATTAATACCCTTGCCAACCTTTTTTTTTTATTTAGAATACAACAAAACAAACAAATAAAGATATAATATATCTCCTTAGGCATCTCAATAATACCTACAACTTCTCTACATAACATTTTTCTCCCCGTAAAATAGATTATTCTAAAAACGCACAAAGTGGAATCGATAATATTTCGGAACAAGTCAAACGCTGTAAACAATTTTTGTACAGACCGCATACTTTGTATCGTAATATTACCGTTTTCGCACGTGTTGGAACAAACCTGTTATACCACTATACGCGCGAACTCATAGAAAAGAGATTTGTTGTAAAGATCTGTAAAAATTCTTCGAGTCAAACCTTTTGAAGGGCAAATTTTATGGGCCCATCTTGACAACGTCGCAGGGACTCGTATGTATATTGAAAAAGTAATTTATAAACAGAAGGCCTCTCATGTCAGTTA